>CM053786.1:594371502-594924002 GCA_028749045.1 Cupressus sempervirens | reverse complement strand
GGCTAGTTTGGCACCCTCCATGCCAAATCTTTCTAATACCTTGAAAACATAGTGTTCTTAAGAAATCTTTATTTCCCTCTTATGTCTATCATAGATAATGTGCATGCCAAGTATTTGTCTTGTTGCACCTAAGTCCTTCATAGAAACCTTTGTGACAAATTTTCTTTTAATTCTTCAATTAGCTTTATAGATGAACCAATAACAAGCATGTCATCAACATAGAGTAGTAAAAGATCAAAGGAACCATCAGGGAACTTCTTATAGTGGACACATGGATCAAATTCACACCAAATAAAGTTATTTTCAGTCATGAATCGGTCAAACTTGAGGTATTACTACCTTGGAGCTTGATTGAGATGATACAATCTCTTCCTCAATCTGCAACATAAGTTTTCCTTTTTGTGTTTAATGAATCCCTTAGCTTGCATCATGTAGATTTCTTCATTCAAGTCACCATGGAGGAATGTCATTTTGACATCCAATTGTTCAAGTTCAAGATCATGAACAACAACTAAACCAAGAATAGCCCGGATTGTAGTCATCTTGACCATGGGTGAAAATATTTCATTGAAATCTATGCCCTTTTGCTGATCAAAACCTTTAACAACCAGCCTGGCTTTGTAATGCTTCTAACTTTTTCCTTCATCTTTCAACTGATAAATCCATCAATTTTTTAGTGCTTTACAATTTAGTGAAAAAAGAAACAAATCCCAAGTTTTCTTTTGCAATAGAGAATCCATCTCTTCTTGCATCATTGCCTTTCATTTGTGAGAATCTGATGTTTTGCAAGCTTGATAGTTCAACTTGGTCTAAAACTAAAAGTTTTGGGAGTTCATAATTAGAGAATTGAGTGGGAAGCCTTCTCAGCCTAGTAGATTTTATCAATCCTTCAACATTATCCTCATTTTAGATATCCAAATTTCCACTGTTATTTTCATCTCTGTTTGCAGCTAATACTTTGTACAGTTAATGAGGATTGCCCTTGGGATTGGACATAGAACATGTTTTCTGTGAGGCAATTTTTGTTTGGGTGATGCCCTGCATATTAAAATTTTGGTTATGAATAAAATCACCATTGGATAAACCTATTTGATTCCCAGAATTAAAATCACTATTTCTAGCTTCATTGATGTGTATGGGTTATGTTTTGAAACCAATGCCAAGCTCCTGCTCAAAGTTGGTTTGAGGCCCATGCGAATGAGAGGCATCGTGCTTCTATAAATGTGAGGTTATATTAGCAATCTTAGTATTGAGAGTTTGATTGATGCCTTGTGTGGTCAAGATCTATTTATAAATGCCTTGATTAATTCCCATGTCTACATAAGTATGTTCTAGTAAAATTTGTGCTCCCTATTGGCGAGTTTTATGCCTTCCAAGAGGAATACCAATGTGTTTCCCAACCTGTTGATTATCAAACCCTGGTAGTTTACCCATGTGGGGACCAAGCTGGTAGTCATGACCAATATCTATTAACAGTAAATGCTTGGTGCTATGTGGGATATTGTTTGCATGGAAGGAGCAGGTGGACTAAGCATGCATTTTTGCATAAGGAATAGGAGCCTATGATTGAGTTTTATGCACACAAGCATGGGAGTGAGCTTCAGTTTGAATATCCCTCTCTTTTGTGGAAGCTTCGTGGAAATGGGTGTTGGGAAGACCTTGTTATGGGGGCCACAATTTATGTCTCGTTCACCATATGTGCTTCATCCTTCTAATTGCTCGAGATGCACTATTGTCATAGGTGAATTGAATGCCACAGAGGAACCAGTGACAATTTCATTATTTTGAATTGTTTTCTCTACTCCAAATCTCTATGTGACTTCATGCTCATACAGAGCATTTTGATCTCTATTTGGGTAGATATTTAAATCCAAAACTTTATTACCATGGCTATGATAATTGAGGCTATTATGATGTTCACCAAATTCATCAAGACTCTATTCATGATTGTTGTTTGAATGACTCCACATACTATCAGTGGAAGGGGAAGATATACCAAGTGGAATTAAAAATGATGTGGGCCAAACACTATTTAGAGGAGCAACTTGTAAATTTTTACTAGTGTTGTTATCAAAAATAGAGAATGGAATACACTCACAAATTTTTCTTCTTTTTTGAGAGCTAGAAATACATTCTCATTGAAGACAACAACTCTACTGCTAATAATTTTCTTTTCATCTGGATCTCAAATTTTGAAACTGAACTGGTCTTCACCATAGCCCATGAATATGCCTCTTTGTGATTTTGGATCAAGCTTCATTCTTTTCTCCTTTATAATATGTACATACAAACACTCGGATGTGAGAATACGAGATTCTCTTTACCAACCACTCTTCCTCCAATATGAAAAAATCCAACTGAGAATAGGGACTTCAGTTGATTAAGTAGACTGTTGTATTACATGCCTTATTATCACCTAAATATAGTTCACTAAAATTACCTTCTTGATAATTCGAGAAGTATTCTGTACATGGAGAGGCATGAAATGACACACCAAAATCCAAAACCCATGAGGCTGAAGTAGTCTTGGTTGTAGCTAAAATTAATGCACCATCATCTTTGTCATAGACTGTGTTGGCTTCACTTTCCCACACTCATTCTTGTGCTCTTTTATAACCTCTACAATCTTTCTTCATGTGGTTATTTTTTTAAAAAAACCAACAGTCTCCTTCTTTCCTTTGACTTTGAGTGCCTAGCTGATTTTGATATTCTATGATTGTTTTTCTCCCCCTATTATGGCTTCTTCCTCTAGTTTTCATATTGACCGCCATCAAGGCTTCACTAGATGAGGATTCCTTGTTGCTTCTTCACATATCCTCACTAAGTATCGTGGCCACTACTTCATCATAGACCAACTTTCTATTTGAGGAATTTGAAGTACTAACTATTGTAACAACAGGATCCTAGTTATTAGGTAAGGAATACAACAACAAGATAGCTTTAGATTCATCACCTTGAGTCATGTCAACCAAGGTTGCTTGACAAAATAAAGTGTTTAAATTGTTTATATGATCTAACATTGTAGTCCTTTTATTCATTTTCAGCTTGTAGAGCTTCTTAATAATGAATATTTTATTTGCAATCGATGCCATTTCATACATACTTTAAAGTTTATCCCAAAATTCCTTTGTTGTTTTCTCATTTGATATATTGAACAAAACATTATTAAATAATAAAATAAAAATTGTCACCATTACCTTTTCATCAATCTTTAACCAGTGTTCATCTAGCATTGGAGCTATTTTCTTAGTTTTTCCTCCAATTGCAATCAACAAGTCTTTCTTGACTAGCAATGAATGTATCTGAACTTTCCACAAACTAGAATTCTATCTTGAGAATTTTTGCACTCACAAATCTTCCATGACTCTAGATTTTCAAACACCAAAATTGATCCCAGTGACTATGCCATGCTCTGATACCAATTGTGAAGTTTTTGAAAGTGCAAAGTGAAAGAACATAATAGCAAGAAAGAAGAAAAACACAAACATATGAATTTATTGTGGTTCACCACAAATTGTGGCTACATCCACACTACAAGGAAGATCTCTTATTAATGATAAAGTCTGGTCTTTACATCATAGTTGTAGCTTCAGTTCTTTGAATGCAATCTATTGAATAAGCCTCCAATCACAAATATATAGAGGGACTCAAAATAATTGAAGAGTCAATACAAGCTAGAGGGAAACAATAATAAAAGAAGAAAAATAAATGGAAGACCATTGGGCTTCACATATACACCCAACATAGACATGTGTGTAGGAGACACCTAAGCATGATTAATGCACTACTAATAAAAACTTATGTTTATTTATTATAGGGGTATTTTGAGTTTGTGTTTATCACGTCTGAGTCAAGAGTGAATTAATTATCCCAAAAGCCAAAAAGTTTGCATGAGACTCATATTGATTAAAAACTTATTTAGTCCAAATGTGTTGGCAAATTATATTATGATTATTCTATGCTAAAAGATAAAGAATTATTTGATAATAATCAAAACATATCTCCCTTACTATCAAGGAATGTACCAGTCTGATTATCTATAAACAAACCCTTGTACAAATTTTGAAGAAAAATTGGCTAACCCTCTTTTATATAATTTTTTTTAATGACTCCTACAACAGGTGAAAATCAAAAACTAATGAAACTACTTCTTTTTCTCGTGTTGAGACTACCTTGATCCTGTCACTAGCATTTTACCACTTTCTATATGCATCAATATGTTATCCATGAAGAAGCACTATCATGTAATTAAACAATATACATATAGTAGATAACACCCTTCATTTATATGTATGCGCTCTCATCATGGGCATGAACATAGTGCCTCCCATTAGAAAATGCACCCTCTTCAATTGTGGGCTTATTGTTTTTAAAATGTTCCTCACATTTCAATTTCACATTGGTCAAATAGAACTATAATTTTATTGAACTTTATTAGAGAGGCACAAAGTCCATACCAAATGAAAAGGGGATATTATGTTGATTGGTCGTAAAAATTGACAAAACCAAGTAATTGGGGCCTGACACTTGGAAGACCTATTCATTGGTCCACAAAGTTTGTCTCTACAAAACTTGGATTCATTACAACATTAGGATCAAATGGTATCAATCACGAAAGTTGTCCACTTCAAATTGTCATGTCACTAAACATGTCAAATTGTAACATATTGCATATGAAAATGACCTTGAAATATTGGCACATGAATACATGGGAGCTTGAAACTTGGAGCACTTGACTAGTCTAACATGAAGAGTATGTTGCATCAACAAACAATTATAATTAGATTATTTGGATGAAACATCTATGTTACAAGACATAAGTATTGAATTTTTCAGAACCTATCATCATACATTGTGATAACAATGTATAATTCTAGTATATCAAAGAGTTTGGTGCTATAACATTCAAATACTAAGCACATTGAAATGGAACATTACTTTTTGAGAGAAAAGGTAGTAGAGAAAGAAATTAGATAGAAGTATGTTAGCACAAAGGAACAAATAGCAGATACATTTACTAAACTTTCAGCTAAGGACACATTTGACTACCTTAAGAGCCATGCTTGGGGTTATGCCCTAACCTTATTCCAAGTAATTGATGCAAGGATTGCATCAGTCCAGTATATTTAGAGCGATATTTCATGTCTCAAGTAGATATTTGATGCTTCTCCTATAGAGGTGTGTTTTTGTTGAGTGGATTCATTGAGGACTCTTGGTCATGAGTCTCAATAGTGTCTTTTGCCACTTGGTGAGCTTTTTAAAATTGGTTTAGAGATGAATGAACTTTGAGAGTTGGCATAATGTCACCTTTGTCATTAATATCAATAATAGAGAGTAATACATGAAAAACTCTTTTCATATATGGGGGAGTAGCATGAATGGGGAGAGTATCATTGTAACATATGTATGAGAGCGAGAAGGAAGATGATGAAGAAATATATTATATTCAATAGATGTCAATGGGGAGTATCTCAGTTTGGATTGATGATTTTTCATTCTATGTTGCCATCAATACCAAAGGGGGATATTGTTAGCATGAAAGCCTTAGAGCGAGTTACGTATGCTTATGGGCAGATTGTAAGGACTATTGGAGAGATAACTGAGTGCTTATGTATTGCACTCATGAATTAGTTTTTCATTGATATCAATATATATGTTTTCTTGTTATGTTTGTCAGAGTTGCAATGGAAGAATTTTTTAGCGAGGTCAGAGAATTATGTTTTTCAAGCTTATATTAGAATTTAGGAATGTTTCTTGATGTTGAACCTATGTTCATGGAAAGTCTCATAAAGATTTATGGAAGTTATCAAATATTTATTGAAGACTATTCTTAGAACAAGCTACAAGAAACAAAGCACTAGTATTTGCATTATATCTTTTTAGTAAGGTCAAAGCTTGTTCATTGGGCTTAGGTTTTGGTTGAATAAATATTTGTGATGTTATTTTTGAGATGAGATAATTTGGTCTTTATTCTATAAAAAACTCGTGAAGGATAAGGTGTGGGTTATTCATTAGAAGCTGAATTTTGTTGATATTCTTTTGAGAAGTGTAAAATGTAATGCAATGTGTTATTATGGTCCTATACTATTCATTTTACATTGGGATATCCTTAAGGATAACTCAATTAATTATTTTAGGACTTGGTATAAAGAAAAGATGTTTTCCTTGGTTGTAATATATGGATCATGTGAATGATCATGTTATGAGAGCCTTGGATGCGAATTTGCTAAGATTAGAGTAGTGATCAATGTTGTTGATGTATTGTGGACTCAAAGGAATTGTATTACCAAGTTATGTTATTGTATTAGTCATTTCACCCTTGGATATGTTATTTTAAGAATTTTTTAGTGAAGTAAGGTTAGAAGAAATTTGGGTAGTAGGTTAAGTTGACTTCCTATCAATTCCTAATAGGGTTGGAAAAATTTCTAACAAGGTTGGAATCTCCTAAAATGGATTCAAAGTCTCCTAATAAGGACTCATACATATTGATTGTATCCATTTGGCTCCTTGAGAATTTGGAGTACATAGTCTTCTTTGGGGTTGCATTCTTTTGCAAGGACACTATACACTAGGGATTATTCATTTTTTGTTGTTATTGCATTGTTGAGAATTATTGTGAATGCATAAATCAAGGTTGTGGATATGTAGGTAGAAGGAATTTGGTGCCACTTGTTATAACCAATACATTTAATAGAGATGAAGTTGAAAATATTTATGAGATTTCTTTGATTTTTGTTGAGCATGACCATATCTAGAGATTTGATTTCTACTAAAATTTCTTTGATTTCTACTAATCATGACAAAAAAAGGAGTTTTGCATCAGCTGATAAATATTTCTAGAAAAAATTTGGATGGTCTAGATGACAGAGTGGTTAATATGGAGAAAATGGATAATAAACTGGTGAATCAGATTTTCTCTATTCTGAAGATAGTGGCTAACAACATTAACACTCCTCTAAAAAAAATTGAACAAGGGAAAGTTCAAGATTCCAAGGAAGTGAAAGATGATCAAGGACCTAGCAAGCACACCAAGGCCAACTCGAAGAAGACAGAGGGTGGAGAAGCCAAATAAATGGATGATTTAAAGGGCTCTGTAGAAAATATGAATATCCTTGTAGACCAAGCAACAAAACTACTGAAGACTTTGTAGCTAGTTTTGTGTTGTTTTTTTTTTGTCTTTTCTAGCTTGTTGTTTTTAGCTACTTGTTTTAGCTTGTTCTACTCTTGGTGTTGATGCATAGTTCTTCTAGGATTCTTAGTTTTTATCTCTCTACTACTCTATAAAAGGTTGTGGGTCTTTTAAAACCTATTTTTACTTAATCAAAAGATTATATATATGAATCAATATCTTATTTTAGCATACACAAAGTGATGTCAAATTAGATGTATCATCATTAAATGGTGTCTTAAACATTGAAGGTGTTTGTGAAAATAAAAAGAAGGGAAAAATAATAATCTTCAATAATGTTCTGTGACACCATGATTATATTGCATGAAGCAATGAGATCCATTCTAGTTAAATCTCCTTCAAGATATCAGTTTGATAAGAAATGAGTTATTATCTTGTTATTCTCTACCTTAAACTATTTCATTATATTATTAATATTGTCGTTGGTGCATGGATGTAGCTAGTGTTCCTATGGACATTGATTTTCATCAATTTTAGATCAAGTTTGATCACATGGGTACTCCACATTACCTTTCATTTTCTAAGGAAGATGAAAAGTCTTTAAAGCATCTGCATAACTTTTCCCTACATATTAGAGTCTAAGTCTATCAAACCCAGGTCAAATGTATGTTGATAGATAATAATTCTTGGTTAAACTTTTGTTTTTCAATATGGTTAAACTATTGGCATTATCAAATTGTAGTATTAATCCTAGGAGAAAGATTATCATTAAGGCTTATGATAAGGCTCAGAGATATTCTAAGGCATTAGTTGTGTTTCCTATTAGATTCAACTTGGTCCATTGGAAAATGATGTAGTCTTTCAATTCCTTGATATAGCCCTCAATTACAAAATATTGTTGCAGAGAGCATAGATACATGATATTCAAGTGGTTCCATCCACTTATCATGAGTGCATAAATTTTTCCTTAAGTGGATCTAATATTTCTACTCTGGGGGATAATTCTATATCTACCAAAACTCTTACTGCTAAATCCCTTGTACCATTTAATGTAGCTTCTAACAAAACTAAGATTACTCTTATTAATTATGTAAAAAGATGAAGATGTTGAATATTATTGTAACACCCCACCAAGGGATCCAAAAGAACTAACCTAAAGTTGCTAAGTTTTCCAAACATTTTTTTTTAAAGAATAACATGTACAACAATCATAAAGTAGTCGAAGTGATACCATACAATCATACACAAGAAAACATAATAGATTATATTCCTTAAGGATCCCAAGGCATCGAGTCACATTTAAATTTAAATAATACTAAGTCCAATAAATAACACATCCACATAAAATAATAACTACAAGTCCAATCCATTTAAATAATATACATTTGTTCTAAATGCCACTTGGCAATAAATTCGGAATGCACAATCATCCATTGTACATGTCACAGGGTATGAAAGGTTTAAAGAATATACATTTATAAAATAGATTACATCATCCCTTTCGGATCCATGAAAAAAAGTACAATACAATAAGTAAAATCATCCACCACATAGATATAACCATCCATCATAATACACAAAGATAGAATGAAAGGAAATGCAGAACAAGGTGTAGACACCTAAATCTAATTACGTCACTAGGTAATCTTATTTAGTCATCTCCTAAAACATTATTGATTAAATATTTATTATTTAATTAATTGATCATCATCCCCTAGTTTATTTATTTATTTAATTAATTATAGTCAAATTGATAAAATCAAATGATAATCCAAAATCAATTTATCAATTAAAACCCTATTCCTCTATTAAATTATATAAATCCTTAAATCTATTTAAGTTAATCCCACATCCCCCATTTTATTAAATAACTATTTAATAAATTATCCAAACCCCTAGAAACATCCATAAACCCTACCTTTACCCCTAATCCAACCCATTCACCCATACTAACCTCACTTAGCCACCTAACTAACCTATCCCATCAAAGCTAAGCCACTTGCCCCCAACCCCCTTCCTAAGCCAAGTCTAATCCCCTCCCTAAACATGTACACAACTTTAAGCAAGGGTTAAGACTTGCTAACCCAAGCCAAAGTCAACAAGTCTCCCTTGTCCTCTTCCATCCCTATCCAAGAGCATTAATGGCTCTTACATGCCATTAATACCTGTTATATCCTTTTCCACACTCTTCCTCCCTCATTACTCCCTTTGACAAACCATTATCCCATCCCCTCAAACTCATCCTCCTTGTGACAAGTGTCACTCCCCTGTTGGCTCCAAACAAGTACAATCCATGTGCTCCCCTTTTAAAGCATTCTAACCCTCCCTCACCATTCTTCCATCCTTGCATCCTAGCCCTCCATCTCACTATCCCTTGGCCTATAAATAAAGCCCTTCCCTCTCACAGTCTATTAGCAACTTTCATGCAAACTTATAATGCCCCACTGACCACTACATCATACCCATTTTGCACCATAGCCATTTCAAAATCCATCTTCATATCCATTGTTAAGTCCTCCATTTACCCCCATACTTGATAAACACACATCCATTGGAAGCTTTAGCACACTATGAGCATACGTCCCCTAGCCATCAGGGACATATCTACATCATCGTAGGTTATACCCAAGGAGCTTACCATTCTTGGTTTTTCTTCCTTCTTGGTGATAACCTTGGTCCTATTGTAAGTGTTAATTACTTTAGCTCTATAAATGCTTTTGTCAATAGTTAGTATTCAATATTTCAGTACTAGATTAAGTGATACATTTTGGCATGCTCGGTGGGACCCTGCATTCGAGTCTCTATAATCACATTTTTTCTTTTTTTTGTTTGACTAACTAAATTAATATTTTGTGTTCATTTGTGTATGTAGGTGGTCTTCTTACTTTTTTTGTAGGCCCCAAGGTCTCTTATCAGGAAGTGCACTCCTGGCCATAAAAGAAAATTCCAATTTAAGCAACATTTCAGCAGCCTTTGTTTGTGATCCTGCAACCACAAAATCATGAACCTGTAGCCACAAGATCACAATCTTAAACTAGTAGGAATGTGAAATTGTGAGGGCAAGATCACTATCTATTACAAACACCACCACCATGTGCCACTAAAAACACCCTCATCATTCCTGTTGACCTTATTCCCATGGGAACGCCAGGTTTTACCAATGAGATCATTGTAAAATACCTATCGGAACACTTAAGCTAATTAGTCAACCATTTCACCTAACTTTTTCTCTCCTCGATCGAACTTGTAGATACATCTATAGATAGGAAAACTTTCCCATAAACTTGTGGGATTTTTGTTTCATAGGATCACTCTATTACTTTTTTTTGATGGCCTATTTTTCTATGTTTTTTGCTAGTTCTTTGCACCTCAATCCCATGACCTTTTAGCTACATTCCCACACTGTAGGATCATAGTTTAAACCTATGGGTTTGTTGGTTTGACTAGCCAGTGCCAAATTTTGACACATTTCTATTATAGCTATTTGTTGGAGCAAAATGCTAACAAGTTTTTGCGAGTTTTCTTACAATGCTTGCTAGAAAATCTATTTTTAAATGCTTTAAAATGAACAATTTTCACTTTTTCATGGAATGCATGTTTGAATATTAGAATTTTTTTCATTGGAATTTTTGGATAGTTTAAATAAAAAAATCCACTCTTGAATGTCAAGTATTAAAAACTAAACCAATGTGATGAACACTTCATTTAAAGTGCAAATGAACATTATGTGAAAACACCTCCATTTTAGGGCTTAAAATAAATTCATCAAATCTTGAATGTCTAAGGATAAATTTATTCTTACTCTCTCCTTTTAAAATCTTTCTCGATCAATTTCCTTTTGTTGACATGATTTATTTTGTTGACCATCATTATGGAATTGGAAATGAATAAATTGAATGCTAAGATCATGTGTGTTTTCAAAAACTAGTTGGTTAGGATACACTAAAGTGTCCTAACTAGAAATGAACCAAGTGTCTTGCATGTTTTGAGATTGTGCCCTCTAGCACATCTTTGTCTTTTTTATTTTTTTCAACTTAAGACCTTGAAATACACAACACATGTACTAAAAGTTGTTAGCAAGATCATCCACAACAATCTAGGAGTGCTTCTAGCGAGTTCATCCACCTCTGGGAAGCACATCCCCTTTTTTGAGAAGCTCAAGCCAATAAAAATTTGGTTGGTATATAAATGAGGGGAAAGGTAAACTTTCTGTTAGAGTAATTAGTTGTTTGCACTTATTAATTAAATCACTTTGATTTAATTAATTAAGTTGCCTATTACTCTAGTTATTAAGCTTGCTTTTAGGTGCATATAATTAATATTTTATATTAATTATAATGCGCAAACCTATTTAGGGTTTCATGATTCCTTTTATAAGGATTCACCTCTTTTATTTTTTTGAGAAAGATTCATTCAATCAATCTGGGAATATAGTTTCTCTCATCTTGTTGAGTTTTTCCAAGCTCCGCTTTTTCCTTCGTTTTTTGGTTTCTCTTCAGCAGGTTATTTGCATGCAGGTGATCTTGGAAATCTGTGAAGTTGGTTTTCACAACTTCTACACTTTCTTGCTGTATCACCCAAGTCTGGGCAGTGTGTTTCTAGGGGTAGCCTGAGGTGGGAAAACTTTCCCATGATTTTAGCATGTTCAAAATAGATCCTTAAGTGGATTACACATGTAACAACCATTTGGCAAGACTCCACAGACCTATTTACAACCCTATTTTAGTTGTCATAATTTTATCCATGGTATGTTAATTCACGGTGCAAGGGAAACAAAATCCCCTAAGATTACTCACCATTGTGCTCCCCTAGTAGAGGCATAAGGCTACTTGGGTTTCATCTCCAAGGGTCATTGTTCCTGTAGAAGGGGGACTTCTATTTGCCATGCCTTGAAGATTCTTTGATGTGTATCATTTATTGGTTGACTCTTGTATCAACTCAGCTCTTTAATTAGAGGGACATATTGCACTAGATTAGGGAGACATCAAGTTGTGGGCCGTTGAATAGCATATTGCAACCAAAATTTGACCAAGTTAAGGATAAAGAGTGTGTTTTAATTGTCTTATTTGTGCAAAAGACCTATGAAATTTTTTTGTAAAAACATACATAGTTTCTATGGTTACTATCACATCCTTTTGTTAAAGAGATCATTTGTTTATCTTTCTCAAAGTTTCTTTGTCCTTTGAGAAATTGTTTTCTCATAATCCATCGTGTTAGAAAGATCCTATCCTTGCTATTTCAAAAATAGTTGTTAACAAGTCCATTTGCAACAACTTTAGTCACATTGGTTCAACTTTACCTTGTTCAAAACTATCCTTGTTATCTCAAATACAACTTTAGAAAAATCTAGTTGCAAACAAACTTTATTCTCCTTGGTCCAAATTTGTTTTTCTCAAAATACCCTTGTTATCTATCTTGCTTGACTGAAAACTTTCCTTGCGAACAAAACATTTGTTGTCAAAATAGGTCATCCTTACTTTTGTATAAAAGGATTGTTAGCAAGTTTATTTGCAACAACCCTAAGCCTAGTTTTCCCCACTTTACTCCTTACATCCTAAAGAAAACACCCAAACCACTTTGCCCCTTTTACATAAACACACTATTCTCTTGAAACCTAGTTACTCCTCAACTATTTTATGTTTTCAACCCAAGGTTAAAAGGTATACTTAGCAGAGTCACTAACTATAAAAACCCATAGTTGTGAGAAAATCTCCTAGATTTATCTCATGTTAGGCCAAACCAAGACTGATTTCAAAAAGGCTAAACTTCCACAAATACCAATTTACAAGGAAATAGAAATAGAACACAAGAAGTATACCCCCAATCCAAGGATTGCTAAACTAGAACAAGTTGAGACAGATAGCATGAACATTGTACTAAAAATGAGTGGGATTACAAAATTCAAAACCTAACTCTCTGACGAGGTTTCAACCATAGCCTTGTTGATAACTCTACTGTTACTTATTCTGATTAGGTCATTCTTTTTCTACACACACTTATGCACTTATCTCCTCACAGGCTTAGTCTTTCACATAGCTCCACCATCCCATTTAAGCATTTGAGAGAATCATCTCCTTCTCTTTTGTCATCAACCTTATGTTTTCAGGAATCCTCCAAATTAAGCATCATTAAGCTCGAGTATCCTCCATTATTTACTCCCCATTTAGAAACATTTAGCATCACCCCATTAAGCTTTGCTTCCCTCAAGAAATATTCATCCATCTCACTATCATAGTTGTCCTTGAACTAAGCATTGTTTATACTATCATTTGTGTCCCACATCACCTTGAGAAAAAGGTTGGGCTACACACTTGATCCCCATTTGTCTTCCAAAAGTTCACAAGGCAACCTTAGGATTTGATATCACCGCCACATTCTCAAGTTCACACTTAAGGGAAACACAATCTCCTTGACTTAGTACCATATCATTTAGGCTTCCTAGATATCACTAAAAACATTTTCACACATCCTCCTTTGCATCTTAGGCAATCCCTCCACTCTAGTCACACCTAGATAAATCATCTTTTCACATACACTCATCATCATCCTTTTGCATTCCATCCTTAGGAAAGTCAACATTTCATACTACCTACCACATGTTTCAATAAGAATAAATGGAGAGAGAAGGACATGGATCCTAGTCTTGGTAGTTGCATGGTTAGAGCTCAGCCATACCCCATAGTTTCCATGACACCACTAGATCCACCACCCTAAAATCCTAATAAAATAGGTTCTTTAATAGATATCGATGCTTCCATGAACCAACCTAGACATGCAACCATTGTTAATGCCATCATAGATAGAAATAGGGAGACCAAATGGAAAACTTCTTAAGAGACAATGTTGGTGTCTTTGATTTTGGATGACCACCACCTCTCAACATTACAAATCCTACACATCCTCTATTTGGATGGAAACAACCATCTATATGGTCATCTATCCCTTGTTATCCTTTCTTTCACCAAGAAGTAGGTACCAATCAACACAAGTAGAACCAAAAAACCAAAATATCCCCTCAACCCAGGTCACTGCTCCCATTCCACAAAACACTCAACCCATCCTCACTCAACCCTTAGTTCATACAACATCTCAACCAACCATAAGTGTATCATCTACATCTACTTCCACCACCCATATCCCTACTTCACAATATACTCCTTTTTCACTTAGTAACACGACATTTTCCCTACCATCTCAGAACACATCCAATCCATTTACTAGTACCATAAACATCCAACCTACATCCACATACACTACATGAATGCCTCTATTAGGGTCAAATACTTCATCTTCCATCCCACCCAACATCACTATCAATCCATTTATCACTACCCAAAGTACTTCAGCCTCATTTCCTTTAGAACCTCAGAGTTTTGGTATGGCACGAGGGCCTGCCACTAGTATCCCCTTCAACACTGTCATCATGCCCATATCTCAATCACATTCATCCCTTCCTCCTCAAGTCTATTCATTACTACCCATTACCAACTATTTATCTATGCCACCCTTAGGCAATAGCCAAATCACCACTCCTTTGCTTATCCAGTTGTGAACACTCTTCCTCTTATCAATTACCTAGCACCTATTAATACTCAGTTGCTTTCTCAAGTAGGAGCACAACCCACATATATTGGGCAAGGTATACACTCCCAAAGCATGACCCCAGTATTACCTACACTACCATCTTTTCAGCCAAAATCATCACACCAGCAGTATGCTCAAGAATCCTTGTAGAATTATCTAGTAGGGCAACAATCTCACACCTATGTTCCCCAACTACAATCTACTCAGCAGATGCAACAATATGCCCAAACTATATTCCAACAACACATAACATTTATCCCAATAGTAGTACAACCTATTTTTCAGCCACCACCATATGGTAGTCAAGGTTTCCCATAGCAGCCTTCAACATCCACTACATGTCCCACACCGGGGGCACCCGTTATCCCACCTATAAAATTTAAATGGGAATAGATGAAAAAATCTCTTAAAGCCCTCAAGGATGGGATAAACTCAAAAACTTTCAAATTCAAAAATGATTGTCCATATCTATTTGACAAAACCATCATGATGACACCTTTTACTATACATTTTGAGATCCCCAAGTTTGATAAATTTAGAGGGAAAAGTGACCCAATTACACATGCCAAGAAATTCTATATGCATTGCCAAGAAGTGGCCTATAATGATGTGTTCCTCATGTGACTTTTTTCAAAAAGCCTAGGGGGCCCTTCCTTCAAATGGTCTTTTTGTATACCCCAGGGTACCACTAAGACCTTTGCTGATCTTTCTAAAGCCTTTGTGGCTCAATATGCTCATATAGTCAAGACTGAGTTATCTATAGTAGACCTAGTTCATGTTAGAGAGAAAAGTTAATTTAATTTCATTTATTAAAACCTTTTCTCCCTTCTTAATATTTTTCTTTATGCATTTTTTAGCTTTCTCTATTTAATAATTATTTTGTAGTTATTAAATAGCTTTCACCTTTAGGTTACCCTTTGTAACTTATTAGGTTACTCTTTTTAGGTTTCGATCTCCTTTTATAAAGATTGATCTCTTTGTAATTATAATCTCTTCTTCATCTAAATATACCATTTGAGTGTTTTTAGATCAAACCCTTGCCTCTTCTTTTCTTTTTCTTCTTCGTGATAGATTTTCTACATGCAGGTATTCTTGGGCTTCATGGATTTGATTTGCATATTTGCTTATATCCTAGATGGTATTAGAGCTAGAATTGTTGTAGCTTGTTTGATATTTGGAGAAAAAAAAAGAACAAGGGTTTGACAGATCAAATCTAGATTTTTTCAGGTATTTCTTGAGAAAATAGGGGTTCACTAATTTTTGGAGTAGTTTGAGGCCAAAAAGACCTCACAACTGGATTCAAACTCGGTCAAAACCCCTATTTCCATATAAAGTTTTCCTGTTTTGGACAACATTGATCCGGGAGGCAAAAAAATTTTGCCCAGCAGGGCCATATGGCCTCTCTACACACTCTAAGGTAGAAAATTTTGCAAAGGTCATGAAAAAAATTAAATGTGGTTTTAAGGTCGTGACAGTCAATTAACCGCTAGCAATGTCACTATGATCACTGCTAGTGCTCCACCCAGTGGCTCTGCCTGCGGTCCGCCCACCAACCTCCTATGAGTAGCCCTCTACTCACCCCTCCACCTGGTCACCGTTCCACCGACAATAGGTTTTTTTTTTTTTTTAATTATTTAAAAAAAAAAAAAAATTGCATTTCTAGGGGCCCTATTTGTTTTTCCTCCATAACTTGAGCATACGGATGTATGTTTTTTATCCAAAAAATGTGTCGGAAAGATGGTTCCAAGAAAGAGACATTGGTGCAAGTTTTTTTGGTTTTGATGTAGTTTGGTTGCCTATTTTGGCAGTTAAAGTTGGATGTTCAGTTTTTCACTCTGGAGGGCATATCTTGAGTGTCCCATCTCCATTTTTTGAAAACATTATATTTTGGAAAGTTGGTTCTGTCTACTTTTCAAAAAAGTTGTGATTTCTTCTAGATTCCACTCCATGCTCTTTCTATGATTTTTTTTCTTTTTTACTCTATGCTGGATATCTTGGATGTTTCAGGTCTAGGGATCTTTTTCTTAGCATGGGATCTCTTATTTTGGGTTGTACTATTTTTTGTATTAGTTCTTTGTCCTTCCTAATCATTGTTGATATCATTTGTAAGAATTTTTAATGCAAACACACTAAGATAAAGTGCCACTCCTTGCTTTTTAGGATCTTTTTCTTCACTATGATTTATTGTACTCGCACTATATTATAAAGTGTTATGGGGTGATAGTTGTTTGTCTTTTAGTGCCCTCTTCTTTTGTCAAGTGATTGTACCTTCCATGACATTAGCCCCATTTTGTGTCAGTGACACGTGCCTTTATAGGTGTCTATATCTCTTCCTCACTCTCAATGTTCTTGGTTCTTTCTATTTTGTAAGAGATTTTTGGCCCACTTTCTCAATTGCTTATCACCTCACCCTTGTTTGCATTGAGGGGGGCTTCTTCTATTGTTTCTAATGCTTCCTTGGTTTATGAGAGTGAGCTATGTATTCAATATTTGATCCTATGTACTAGGCAATTGCAGTGGCTGGATACCTATGCATTTTGGTGAGATGGATCATCTACCATATAGACACTCTTCTTCTTGTTCCTACTATGGTTGCAGCCTTCCTTGGTTTGATTGATCAGCTTTTTAGGCTTTGGTTTTTTATGTCTTCTCTATGTGGTTAGGTTACATTTCAGAGGAGATTCTATAGATCAGTAGTTTCCTTTTGACAGTGTTTGTGGCTTCTTCATGCTTCAATGGTTTTCTTCATGATCACTCCTTGTTCTTTTTTTCTAGAACATTCCTCTAGTTGGAGGCTTCTACAGTCCTTCACTAGATTTTTCTGCTATCTCTTTTTGGAATAGAGTTTTTCTCATTAAGTTTTCTCTATTTCTCCATTTCATAGAGATTTTGTTGTGATTGGTTACCTCATCAAGCCTTGTTGCCAGGACCCAAGTTTTCTTTCAATAGTGTAGTTTCCTTGCTCTTTCTACATTGTTTTTAGCTACATTGTTGCTCATCTTAAGTGGGGGTGTTAGAGAAAAAAGGTTAATTTTATTTCATTTATTAAATTACCTTTTCTCCCTTCTTAAGATTTTTCTTTATGCATATTTTAGCTTTCTCTATTTAATAACTATTTTGTAATTATTAAATAGCTTTCACCTTTAGGTTACCCTTTGTAAATTATTAGGTTACCCTTTTCGGGTTTCAATCTCTTTTTATAAGGATTGATCTCTTTGTAATTATAATCTCTTCTTCATCTAAATATACAATTTTCATATTTTTAGATCAAACCCTTACCTCTTCTTGTCTTTTTCTTCTCTGTGATAGGTTTTCTACATGCAAGTATTCTTGGGCTTCATGGATTTGATTTTCATATTTGCTCAAATCCTACAATTCATACCAAGCAAAAGGGAATAGAAAGCCTTACAATATACTTACAACATTGGAAAACCCTCATAACTAGGATCTCATGCACCATCATCAAATGTCACCTTGTCAAAATGTCCATTAACAACGCACATCCTAGTCTTGCCCATCACATGGTTATGAATTGTTTACAAACATATAAAGACATTAAGGAAAAAGTGATGGGACTTGAGCAAGGGCTCATCAAGAATGGTGTCATCAACATTTACAAAGAAAAAATCCAGGAATGAGGTCCAAGCAATGACAAACCATGGTATTAGAATAAAAATAAAAACATAGTTACTAGTGGTGTCATCGACACTCAACATGTTCATGTTGTCAAGGCAATAGCTAACATTCCTACCAAATTATGTCAACAATGATCTTGCCAGCAACAACCACCAATATATCATAGTTGCCTATGCAAAACAATGTCCAAATATCCAGCCATCAAAATTAGACTAATGCTATCACACTTTTGGCTGGACCTAAACCATGTGTTCAAAGAAAACCTCTTATGTACACCCCATTTGGGGAGCCCCTTGATGTAATCTTTGAGAAACTAGCCAAGGATAATCTTATTCGACATCCACAAACACAACCACTGGAACCAAATCAATCTAGGGCATCCTAGTATAAGGATAATGAGTTTTACAAATTCCATCATGTCAAAGGGCATACCATCCTCAAGTGCATGCAACTCAAAGACTATGTCCAAGACCTTGTTGATCAAAAAGAGATCATAGTGGGTGCACAAGATTCACCAAATGTAGAATTATTGATATACCAAAATGCTTTTCCTCCCCATAACACAAACAAAAGTAAAGCACCTATAAACACTCCTATCAACAAACCCAACAATGCTCAAAACAAATAAGGAGATAACTAAGATAAGTCTCAAAACTACACCTCAACATACTTAGACTATGGAAACCTTATTGGATTCATATCACAAGTTGAGCCTTCTATAAATGTTATATACATCAAAAGCCTAGACACCCAATGTGTGGTCACTACTCAACAAGCTTGATTCAATATAGTTGGTGCATTTGTATCTACACCGTCAAGACCACCTCCATCGAGATCACCCTCATTAGGGCCACAATATAATATCTTGGAACACCTTGAAAATACACTACCTTAGATTTCCATTCTATATCTCTTACAAATAAGCCCACTCTATCAAGAGATCCTCAACAGTACTCTCTGTTAGTTGCACATCCCCACTAGCATAAATGCCACTAAGTTACACAACCTATTCAACCACCTTTCTACATCATGTGCTCTATCCTTCAAAACCTCTGACATCCTAGTAGTTGATCCTAATCATATACTTTCACTTCGCATTATTATCATGGTTTCTAACTTTGTGGTCAAACAGGTCATGATAGATAATGGATCGACTTTAAATCTATGGATTTTAAAATTCATCAAACAAGTAGGATACACTAAGGAAAACATCCTTAATGAGGTCGTTACCATCAAATCATATGACAAATTGGAGTGCACCACTGAAGGAACCATCTTGCTACCTCTCAGAGTCAGCCTAGCCACTCAATAAATAGTTTGTCATGTAGTTGATCTTAACCTTCCGTACAACATCCTCCTTGGTTGACCATAGATTCATGCCATGAAAGAAATTCTATCCACATATCATCAATGCATCAATTTTTCACATAATGGCACTAAGGTAACCATCCACGCAGATCCCAAACCCTTTGCTTATTACAATGTGTTCAAAGCTTCATACACCAACCATTATCTTAGAATCGAAATTGATCATACCATGGCTAGTTCATTTGGCACTTGCCACAATCTGGATGCCATTTTAGCTTCAACCCTTTCCACAATTAAGATCAACTACCAAGGTTATAGAGAGCATAGTCTCACAAATGAGCCACCTCCAAAAAGTGAAGAAATTCTCAATCACCTCAAATAAAAATACCCATTGTCACATCACCTTGCTACTAAACAATGGGATTATCAAGAAGGTGGTCTAGGTCATTTGGAGTTAGGCATTAAGCAACCTATGGAAGCATATAAAGAATAGAAAAATAAAGGCATAGGCTATGGACTCCTCGTAACTAGGCACACCATGAAAGAAGGTTGTGCCTTCACACACATCCAAAAAAATCTCATCAAGGTCGAAGACATTCTTGAGGAAGTAGAAGAGAAAGCCTATGATGATATCTTCCTTGATGAAATTATCCTAGGAGCCTCTATGCTCTACCAATTATCCCCCAATCTTATTGACTTACCACTCACTCACCCCAAACTCATTGATTGGGATTGGGACCAACCAAGTGTTGTCCATGTTGATGAATTCTCTACAAAGCACATGCTCGTTAGATCCATGGGAGTAGAAACACTGCATAAACAACTACCACCACTATTAGCATATGTCTACAAATTGGATCCAATAAGTTACTTCTTGGAGAAGGAAATCTCCAGTCGCAAGATTGAACTAGAAAATAAAACAAAAAAGAAAAAAGAAAAGCAAAACCATCCTTTGGTGAGAACTCCTCTAGAACACCATTGAATGATTCAAAAAATAAAAATAAAATAAAGGAGGCATCTGACAATGAAAACCTCTTAGAGGCACTTGAGGATGGATATTTCATCCTCCCCCTAGAAGATCACAACCCTACCATATCATCAGTCTTGACAAAGGAAACTAGACCGATCAATATCAATTTGACCTAGGTACCACAGATCACATGCCAGGGTTAGACCCCAAGTTAGTAGTATATCATTTGGTCATGGATACAAAGGCTAAACATATTAAGAAAAAGTTTTATAAGATGCACCCCAAAGTTGCTTTACTGTTAAAGTGGAGTTAGAAAAATTTCTAGAGGCAAAGATTATTCATCTGATTGACTATTCAAAATGGATCTCCAACATGGTACCTGTCACAAATCCTTCTAGTGATATTAGGATTTTCACAAAATTCAAAGATGTCAACAAGTTTTTCTCGAAGGATGATTTCCTGTTACCAAACATAGACATCATTTTTGATCTCACTACAAGCCATGAGCTCTTATCATTCATGGATGGTTTCTCTTGATACAATCAGATTCAGATAGCAAAGATAGACTAGCAAAAGACATCATTTACCACCCCTTGGGGGACATTTTGTTATAACATGATGCCTTTTGGGTTAAAATTTGTCGGGGCAACATATTAGTGTGCCATGATAGTCATCTTCCATGACCTAATCCACAAGACTCTTGAGAATTATGTAGATGATATTTTAGTCAAATCCTTTAGTGCCCTTGATCACTTATCTCATCTCAAGGAAATGTTTGATTGATTGGCTAAATATCATCTCATGCTCAAACCTAAGAAATTTGTCTTTGGCATTACCTTAGGGAAAGTCTTGGGATTCATTGTATCATGGCATGGTATTGAGATTGATGCTAAAAAGGTCAAGGCCATCATGGATGTGGCTCCTCCTAAGACACTCATGCAACTTCTCTCTCTTCAACGGAAACTACAATAGATTAGATGATTCATCTCCTAGATCACTGATAAGTGCCAACCATTTACACATTTACTCAAAAAGGATCAAAATTTTAGGTGGGACCCCATTTTCCAATGCAACTTTGAACTAATCAAGCAATACTTGTCTAATCAACCAATATTGGTTCCTTTGGTTGCAGGACACCCGCTCATATTATATGTCATAGCTACCCCAACCACTTTAGGTGCTCTTCTAGCACAACTTGATGATGTAGGCAAGGAAATGGCTATTTACTACATTAATCATACTCTAGTTGGATATGAGCTCAATTACACACCAATGGAAAAGGCTTTCTTAGTCATGGTATTTGCCACTCAAAATTTGTGTCATTATATGTTAAGTCACACTATGCAACTAATATCCAAAATTGATCCTTTAAAGTGTATGTTGTCATGAACAGTGCTCATAAGGCATCTGGCTAAATGGGTCATGCTTCTTAGCAAATTTGAAATCCAATATGTCAATAAAAAGGCTATCAAAGGCCAAGCTATAGCAAATCACTTAGCATATGCACCTTTGGTTATGGATCACCCCCTCTTTATGGAATTTCTAGATGAACACCTCTAATTAGTAGAAGAACAATGCTTCTTGAAGTTATTCTTTGATGGATCTTACATATGCCATGGCTCTGGAGCCAGCATACTCTTGGTCACACCTCAAGGAGATTACATTCCTAAATCCTTTAAACTATAGTTCCAATGTTCCAACAACCTCTCAAAGTATAAGTCCCTCATTGCAAGGCTCAAAATAGTAGTTGAGTGGAATATCATAGAGCTATAGGTCTTCAGAGATTCACAACGTATCATCAAATAGGTCTTGGATGAGTATCAGACCAACGGTGACAAGTGACAGCCTTACAAGGAGTTGATAGACCAGTTGAAGGAACATTTACTCAGATTTAGTTCATACATATACCTAGATTGCAAAACAAGGCCACAGATGCCATGGCCACTATTGGTTTACTTTTGGAGATCCCTTAGGAGGCTACGTAGTATGAATTCATAGTGGTGCAACTAGATGAGCTTGCATATGAGAATGATGAATCAACATGGGTATGCATCTTGGTTGGTCCCCAATCCCCATGGTACCATGAAATTCACACTTGCCTACTAAATGGTATCATATCTCCCATATCACGTGAACCCAATGCTAGAACCTTATTTGCAGAGCATCCCATTATACTACCATAACTCAAACCCTATATCATTGTGGCTATCATAATACCCTCTCCCAATGTTTAGACCAAAATGAGGCTGCAATGGCTCTCAAAGAGGTACACGCCAAACTTTGTGGTGTTCACATGAGTGAGCTAGTTCTAGCTAAGAAAATCCTTCGAATTGGATATTATTGGTCTACTCTAGAGCATGATGCATGTGAATTTGTTAAAATGTATCTACCCTATCAACAACATGCTAACTTAATTCAAGTCCTAGCTCAAGATCTACAACCTATTGCATTTCCATGGCCATTTACATGTTGGGGGCTTGACCTTGTTGGTGTTATAGCACCTCTCTCTTCAAAAGGACACAAGTGGATAATCACCACCACCGATTATTTCACTAAGTGGGTAGAGGCAATCCCTTTTGTTACTACCACAGGAGTTCAAGTGTCCAAATTTATCCTCTATCATATCATATGTCACTTTGGCATCCCAGCTACCATTTTTACTAACCATGGAGGTAATTTTGAAAATTTCAATATGTAGGAATTGTGCACTTCCCTTCATATCCATCACCATTTTTCTACTTAAAATTCCTAAAGAAAGTTGTTAATGATTCTAGCCATGATTGGCTTTTTCAAGTCAACCCCACCCTATGGGCCTACCATATCTTATTTCATACATCCATAGGCACAATCCCATACTCCTTGGTTTATGTTGCTAAAGCAATATTACCTATTGAGGTTGAACTCCCATTCCTATGCATTTCTTTGTGGGGCCAAATATCTGATGAGGATTACAGAGTGGCTAGACTTACCTAGCTAGATTTACTTGATGAAAAAAGGCAACAAGCCTGTGACCACCTCATGGTCTACCAGAATCACCTCAAGTGCAACTTCAACAAGAAGGTCCATCTATGCCAATTTTAAGAAGGAGACATGGTCCTCAAAGAAAACATGAAGGTCTAAGCTGTTCAAGAAAGAAGGGAAAGTTTGAGCCTACATGCCTTGGTCCTTACATGGTCATAACATCTTTTGGCTTAGGGGCCTATCAACTATCCACACTTGAGGGTGAAATCCTGAATGATCCCACCAACATAATTCACCTCAAGAAGTTCTATGCCTAAAAATCCTCAGTGTATCATGCTCCCTAAAAAGAAAAGAAAAGAAAAAATAATAATAATAAAGAAAAATAAGTGTCTAATGGTGAAAACTTGGCAATTCAAGTGCCTTCGATATGTACCCTAGTGAAAACCTAGCAATTAGGTACCAAGCATACTTAGCCTATTCATTATCTATCAATGACATACATCTCCCCAATCACCCCTTCACACTTCATCGACCATCTTACCATTTTCCAAGGTGTTCCTAATATCCTCGCACTCCAAACATCCTACCACATTTCCTTTCAGCATCCATTGGCTTGACAAACCTACCTAGATCATATTTTATACCATCGTTCACATATCTATCCCATACTTGTACCCTACAAGATGTATCATATTGGGTGTATTTGTGTGCCCTACCACATGTATCATATTAGGTGTATTTTATTCTTGTACCTTACCACATGTATCATATCAGGTATATTTTATCCTTGGACCCTACCACATGTATTATATCAAGTGTATTTTATTTTTTTACATTGCCACATGTATCATATTAGGTTTATTTTATCCTTGAACCCTACCACATGTATTATATCTGGTCTATTTTCTCTATTGTACCATGTCTCTACATCATATCCTTGTAACAAATAGTAGTATTCTATGTACCATAACCTTGTAACAATAACGATACTTTGTGTATCATACCCTTGTAACAATAATCATATTACTTCAATTCTATCTCCTCATCTTGAGATTTTCCCCATCATACACAAATCCACTATAGTATTCCATCATAAGTTCCTAAGTCATCCACACATTGTATAGTCATGTTTGTACATTTTTCAAGACCTGTGGTGACACCTCGGGTCACTAATCAGCTGTCTATAGGAAGGTATAGTTACCAATTGTGTCATCATCCTAAACTTACTGTCACTAGGTCCTTATAAGATGTGTCCTTCCTTGTACCTAGCATCGGCCCGTTAGTATCTAGTTGTCTTGATCTCTTTGGCAAAAGGTTACTTTCTCATGGATTTATTCTTTCTTCTAGTATTGGCTTTTTTGAGTATTTTTATTTTTCAAATAGGTCATTTCCACGTGATTTAGTTGTTCCCTCCTCATAGTCCAAATGGTCATTTGTATCATAGTCTACCTTGACTGGGGCAACTTGAAAGCATGGTTTTGACCATGGTCTTTTTCTGCTTGTGAGTCAGTTGGATATCACCCTTGCATATTCTAAACATGTTGTCATTTATGATCACATGATGCAATTGGGGAATATCATTTGCTTGTGGATCACCCAACATCATTTCCATGCTGATTTTATGGGACTCATGTGTGATGTTGGGGTAATCCTTGCATGCTTGTTTGAGTCAATCCTATGTAATATTGGGAAAAAGGCCTTGATTTTCCTAGTAACCTCAACATGTCTCTAATATTCCTATATCAAATAAAGTGCTCACACTACATGGTGGTACTTCTTTACGAAGTACCCCACCCTCAAGCTTCTAGTGTATCCCCTCACGCCATTTTGTCCCATATGAAAAAATTACTTTTTCATACCACCCTCACACACATCCACACTAGCCTCCTCCTACACCTTCTCTTCCTACCTCGTAACTCCCTCTCTACCCCTGCTCCTTCAAAAGCTCTTATCTCCCATGTTATTCCCTTTCCATGTCATCCCAATCTCCTACCCAATTGCATCCACTCACATCTTCTACACACATTGTGTTTAAAGATTGTGCACATTGTCCCTCCCTCCTAACCAAGGTCATGACCAATCAGTGATATGTTGCACTATCCTCCTACACCCCACATGTGTTTCCCTATCACCCTACTTACCTTTCATATTGTAATCACTCATCTTCCCTGCATTCCCCTCAATCCCTTCCCCTATTTTTTCTTCATCACTTGCCTTGGCTACATTATTTCTTTACATCACCCATCTTTTTCACCCTTTGGATCCTTCCATCATCAGAATCTCTCAATTCATTTTCCTTATCCTTAAACATTGAGTTCAGCTTCATTATCATACTCTTACAAATCATAATCCCTAAGCTATGGTTTTACCATCATCAATTGAATTCTCTATCATAGTTCACCATCCTAGGCTTAAATTCATCTATCCTATATCTTCTCATCATAGCTAGAGTTCTTTTCAAATCATTTTCAATTATCATACTCTTAAAACTTAGTTTCTCATATTTTTCTAGATCATCCTTTATCATTTTTTCATCATCATCGATTGAGTTTGTTCCTCATGTTCTAGTATCATATTTTTAAATTTCTTTATCATAAATTGTGTTTTACCCACCATCATAGTGTTACACTTATTTACCATGTTGTCTCATCATAAATTGTGTTGATTTATCCTATCCATTATCATAGGTTGGATTTATCTTATCATGTTTTACCATCATAGATTACACTCATGCATCATATGTTATGTGCCATTATTATATTTCATCATCCTAATATTTAGTTCACTTATCATATGTTATTATCATAGTTTTTAGTTCATTTATCAGATTTTCTCATCACAGTTGGCATTCATTTTTTCTTATGTTCCATCATCATAAATCTCACGTCCACTTTACCATAGTTTGCATTCATTTTATCATAAGTCATTATCATAGCTTATCTTCTTTTTATCATCTTTTATCATAGTGTAAAGTCTCTTCTTTACCATAATCATCATTATAAGTTTGCATCCGCTTTTATCCTGTTTTTTATCATTCATTCATATTTCATCTCTTGGATCATATTTTTATTATTATTTTATAAACATTCATTTTCAAAAGTCAAAACACATTACATCCATCACCATCTCTTACGTTCATTTTTTAAAATTATTTTCTTAGTTATCATAAACATCATCATAAGTACAATTTTACAAAATCTCATCATCAAGCACATCACATCCTACATCACAAACATATCAGCACTATCCAAACAAAATCACATCATAAACATCACATCCTACATCACAAACATATCAACACTATCCATACAACTCATCATAAAAACTCACATCTTGCATCACAAACTATCAGCAACATCATGTCTCTCATAAACATCACATCCTGCCTAAAAACCCATCAGTCTCTTGTCTACATCTAATCATCTCTAAACATCCATATCATAAACAAAATTATGTCATCATAAGCACATACATCCATATCCCACCCCAAAGACTGATCTGATATACATACATACATACATATATATATATATATATACATGGTCTATACCCACAAAAATACATCCAACGGTAGATCCAAAAATAATATGTCAAAATAGCATATCAATGATCTTCCTCATTTGTCGCCTCATCATCATGGGACTCATAGGTATCCCTCTATTTCCCTGGTGCTGCTATTGGTAGAGGCAGCAACCTCATCTATCCTTCTCCCATACCTAAGCCCTCCACCTGATCCCTCCTCCCACTCATCCCCCTATCTTGCCTTTGGCTCTTCCCTGTCTTGTGGCTCTTCCCTGTGTATTGAGACCCACCTCTCCTCTAAGAGCCCCCAATGCTCCATACACTCTCTCCCCCTCCTTGCATGTCTATATGGGTCCTAGCCATCCCTAACTATGTCGGTCATCTATAATGCTCTATCTGGTATGCTATTACCACTGCATGATACCTCCCCCAATAAAATCATGTTCTATCCCTTAGCTCCTTCACCTCTCCCTAAAACCTCTTTAGTTCATCCAACCCCCTCCTACTATCATCTGTGCTCTTAGGGTCACCACCTCCACCACCAATATATCCCTCTCCTCCTAGACAATGTCCATTTGTACCTATAACATATGCCTCTCTAGTTTCACCACCTCTAACATTCTCTCCAACTACTCGCCCTCCACCCATAGTGTCCACACCTCTATCCCTAATATGTCTACATGTCCCTATGCCACATCACGCTCATGACGCATTTGATCTCACTCTATCTTGAGCTAATCTCTCTCTTATTAATTGCCTCACAGCAACTAGCCAATTGCCTCATGTGTCTATTGTAGAGACGCGTATTGGCTCACCAATCCATCATCTCCTCCCCTTGATGATGAGCCCCCTTAGCCACTCCCTCTTCTTCCACCTACTAGCCCCTGTGGCTTGTTTCCCCTCTACCTAGGGTCTCCTTTCCACTTCTAGCCTCTCCTCTCCTCTCTTTGGCTATGCCCTCCTCTCCTCCTATCTCAAATCCCTCACACCCCTTTGCCTCTGCCTCACTAGCCCCTCCTCCTATACCACCACCTTTTCCCACTTTCGTAGTCCCCTGGCTACATATTTTCCCTATCTAGCTACCCAGGCTATCTCTCCTACCACCACTATGACTCTCATCACCTACACTTAGCTTATTGACCTTGGTTTCTCAAACCAATCTTGGTACCCCTATGTGGAGCCTACATCTACTACTCTACCAAACCAATCCCACTACTATGGTGCTAACTCTCACCAGGCCTATAATAACCCATCTCTTTGGAGTGTTGGCCCAAACATCATCACTGGCTCATGTGTAACCCACTGATACCAGTTTGGCTCCCCTTGAGCCACTTGTACCCATCCAAACTACCACAAGGGCCTATTTGGTTGGTTCTACTCTGCAATATACTCCCATTGCCCAAAAATGAAACATGATGATATGGTGTATGGTAGGTGATGTACCTCCTTCACCCATGGCCCTAGACCCATGTATGGTCTCTATGTCACTACCCTGATCTCATCTAACTGGACTTGCTAGTAGTCCACCTCCTTAGTATGATGGTATGTCAATGGCTCCCCCACCTATACACCACTAGTTCCTCTACCTGCTTATCACTCCACCCAATTGGCCTAAATGTCATGATATGCTCCCAAGACCACATATGCAGCAATGTAGGAAACCCCACACTCCTCCCCTATCATCATGCCCCCTAATAGACTATCTGATGCAAGTCCTAGTATAGCTCTGCCAAAATTAATGACCCCCATGTTGCAGACACTTCAATGTCCACAATCTGCATAATGGTTGATATCAAAGCCAAGGTGACTCCTATCCTGCATGTATCTGGGGCAATGTATCCCAATACTAGCAAACATACATAAAAATAAATCCACCTCTCCATAACTACCTAGTCCAAGTGCTCATCCAACAAGAACTACCCCTCTAGATTCAGTATGCTACTCTAGGCCCCACAAGTCAGTACACTACTGCCTCTCCTATCATCTCTCTCATCACCATAACTACTATCCCTTGCACTGGTAATCTGAAAATCCTATAAAAATTCTCTAGTGTCATTGTCATCTCTCCTGTCGGCAGGTGAAATGTGCTTGTCTCACTATTCCACCACTTGCACAAGGCAATCACCATTTCCATATATGTCTGTTTATGGGGCAATCTCGCAAGCTACCCTAGGCATATTCCATTAATCCTCAACCAATTGGTCAATGTAAGCTACTCTCTAGCATGTATTACGGTCGCACGTCGCTTGTGTGACACTAGAGCATCTAGGGACCATTGCACACAAACCAATAGCATGTCAATATTCCTTTTCATGTATACATCACTTTGCTTCAACCCTCCCCTACGTTGGTGTTTTGAAACAACATGGTTCCAAATTACCCCAATGAGAACAAAATACATCTATGGGTAGGTACATCCTTGACATATCCTTTTAGACACCAGACCAACTATACCCTTCTTCTACTTTAGGCTCTACAAAACCTAGGTGGGTGTACCTTAGATTCGCTTTATATGATACCAGTGCTAAACATATTCTTATATCTATTAATAGTAGATTTAGCTATTATTTCTCCTAATGACTTATGCAATAACATAGATCTACAATAGCTAAATGCAAGACAATGCAATTCATAAGCTGAGTGCAGGCATTCTATTTTAGCTCTTCAACATTAAAGGAAAAATACTTAATTAATGATGTTGATTTTTAGTGAAACATGACATGGAAAATATAACCCTATGATCCTTCAAAATGATCAGTACCTTATCTATTGGGCAACCATACTAACCCCTAACATACATCCCTAAAAAGTTATTGACATATCCCATATATCAAGACTTCCTGATCTATCTATTCACCTTGTGAACCAGACATCTGCATCTTTCTGAACCTCATACTTGACCTATCCCTTCATGAGATCTATAATCCTATGATGATAAATTAATCATTTACATAACTCCTTGAGTCATGAGAAAAATAGACCAACAAATTGCAACTGAGTTTCATAATCTTTGTTTACAAAACAAAAAAGATCACAAATAGCATGAATGGGAGACAAGATATCAGAATAAAGACTAACTTGTTGTTGCCTTTTCATTCATTTCTTTGAAACAAATATAGTAAGATGCATGAAATTGAAATGCAAAACTACCTAACAAATCAGTACTATCTGTATTCTCATTTTTTGTTGTTCATTACAAGAGAAATCGCTAAAAGAAATAGTATCACAGTCATGAAAACATCTCAAGAACTGGAACCAACCTGTTTCATAGTGAAAAATTGGAACCATTACAATGAGAAAGAAAGTGAAAGATATGGAAGAGGATGAATTCCCAGATCTATTCTAAAGATGACATGTGTCCACTTGGAAAACCTCCTCAAGAAGTTAAAAGCATCTCTCTAATCGCTGCTCTCAACTGGTAAATCAAATCCGTTATCATTTGGCCTCCCAAAAGCATAAAATATATCAAATATTTGATGGAAAAGATAATTGATTTTGATGCCAAATCTAAAATCAAGGTAAAAGCAAAAAATTAGTTAAATGATCTCTAGAAGCAAAATAAACTTATTAGAATCACTTTTCTCCACATTCAAGCTTCAACAAGCTTTAATATCTGCCCCCTAACCAATTTTGATGCTCAATGATGAATTTTGCCTATTTTGCTAAGAATGCCCCAAAAATTATAAATCTATGTATAGACTGAAAACTAAACATCTGTACAAAATCTAACCCCATATTCAAAAAATTCATCTTGTCCCAGTTCCAACGATATATTGGAGTGCATATTTCAAACAAAATTTACCCCTCTAACATCCATTTGAAATTTCAAGCTCCAACTATGAACTAAACAATTTTAAATGGATGAATTTGAAAAAATTTAAAACTTTCTATAGTTTGAACTATAGAAAATCAAATTTTTAAAACAAATTTTTAACTTGCTCATTGAACACTCAAATGGAAAAAGATTTTTAGTATTTTTAAATATACCCTTATATCACCCTTAACCACCTGCACAACACCATGTGCTAGATGATAATTGGCCCTTGACAACTAGCAGGTTCCACCATTTATCCTACTAGTTTTTGAATTTTTTGGGAGATCACCATGTCACTTGCTAGTGAAACCTCCCATTTTCTGGTGGTGAAATAGTGACCACCACAATTTGGAACATTTCTAGCAAGGGTTCTTTGTCTGGTCAAAATTATTGACTTTGCACCATCTAATCACAGCAAACCCCTCCTTAGCCTATAGCTTCCAAAACGTGTGTGTCTTTTAAAACGCTAGGAATGTGTGTGCTTTCATATTTAAACACTAAAAATATCCCCACCTACTCAATGTAGGATATATGCTAAGAGACCTTCCAAGAAGGATTCTCCATGCTAGTTGAATAATAAAGTCTCTCCTGAGAATGTGTTGCACCCTTGCCACATTTTAATCTAACCTGCCACCTTCTTTTCACCAATGCACGTGGATGCCCTGCTATGGTTTCTTCTTTCTATGGTGCCTGCTTTTTACATTTTTCATGATATTCTCCCAAAAAATGTGGATCTCCTTCATTTGGAAAATGTTGAAGTGTGGCTATGGATCACAATTTATGGCGTCTCCATGCACTATTTACTATAGACCTCTTGCAGATATGGATGGAATATTGCTTTAGGATTGAAGAAATATGTCTTCTTCTCCAACTATTGCTCTTCGGTCAAGGCTTCTACTCTAACACCTTTACATGCTATGCCTTGTTGCTCTCTAATTCTCCCTCCATTCAATATAGCCATTCCCAATGGCTTCCTCAAAGTTTGCTATCATCAGAGCTTATTTTACATGCTACGACTTACAAGTTGAAACATTTCAATGTTCCTTCCCACCTTTTTAATTTAATTGTAGCATTCCCCTTGTATAAATTTTTTGATGTGGGCTGCTTCCCCTATGACTTCCTTTCTTGATATCAACTTGACTTTGAACTCGTAGAGAATGGGAAAAAGTGAATCCTTATGATTTATATTTTGTGCATAGAAGACTGAAATTTTGAATCAATGAACATAATGACTCCATGTTTGATGGTGCCTCTCTTCCTCTGTCATTGTTGTGGTCTTCCTCTCAAATCATCTCTCTCCTTCATTGTTTCGTTGCTCCTGTCGCCCTTTTCAAACTACTCCATTCCCAAATAGAAGTGGATATTTTTATGTTTTAGGCTTCTACTTCGAACTTGATCTATCGGCTACTTCAAATCCATCTCTCCTATAGTTCTCCTTGGCATCTTTATTTGCATAAACATGTACCACATCATCTTCCATTAAAAAATGATGTTCATTCGTTGGCTCATGCTCATAATGGAGTGGATTAGGATTTCTCTTTGGTGTACACAGATCTAATATGATCTCCTTTTTGCATGGAGAAACATTTTCTCTAAAGACATATTTCTTTCATAGATCAAGGCACTTTTACATCAGCTAACATACCTCCTCCTCTTTAGAAGTTGTTGTGTCAATAGGAGTGACTTTCAACTGTATGAGCATGTCATGCTCTGGCTCTTTCCTTAAAATATCTACAACCATAGGAATAGGTGCATTCATAGAAAAATCCCTAGAACCACTATGTGATATCATCACAATTGTTCTAGACTTGTGATTCTAGTCTATATCAGAGCTCCTAAGATTTTGTGTAACATGGTTTGATGTCATTTGCATTTGTTTCAACTGTGCCTATCATATCTTCATCTGCAATATCACCATTGGCATTGTCATTATTAAAATTTTGATCTTCTTGGTTGACTAGTAAATCATCCTCCTCATCAAAATCCTTAGCATTCTCAAAAGCACTTACAATAGGAGATTTGGGGGTTGTTAGTCTAATCACTGGTGCTACTACTCTCTTTCTAGAACCAGGATGATTGAGAGATTTGACTACTTCCATGCAAGGAATTTGGCATCTTAGGGCTCACAAGTCATGAAAAATCATGAAATCATATTGATTGATATCATTAAAATGTCTCTTTTAAAATCTATGCCTGATCAATCTAGTAAAACAGGTCCTGCCCCAAAGCGGGTCTAGCTAATTTTTTTTTTGAATTCAAACACCTAAATTGCCAAATTGATCTGTTAATCATTTGATATTCACTGGAATTAATTTTAAGCATTAATTGATCATTAAAACTCATTTCACATCTTATCTGCAAACTATCAACTTCATGCCAAGAGGTCCTTTGACTGGTCTTAAAAACTAACCAAATCACCAAATCAGGTTCTATAATCGAACATATGATTCTCTATTCTGTACACTCCTACCCTGTCGAATTGCTTCTCATGATGAATTATCAAACAAAAGATATTGACTATCAAAGTTTCCATTTTAAAACTACCTGCAATCGAACATATCAGAAAACAATAAATTGCATTTGGATTTGGCTTCATAAACTAGGCAAACTGACACTTGGGGGAGCAGGAGTTGGGGCGTTGGTTCACTGCCATGAAAAGAGTATAAAGTTGCAATTAGGGATCATAAAAAATAACAAGACAAAAGTGGCGAGCAATCAAATTAGGCTACTCAAATTTGCAGACTGGAAGCAATGTCAAAAAAGTGTTTTTTGCAAATGAAATGGACCTAGGAAAGTGTGCAAACAGATTCATCAAGACTTAAATATTGGCACACTTAAAGAAATTTTAGAGTAGAACACACTGGTATAATCCATTTGATCTCAACTATCATGGATTCATAGATATGACATCACAAACAGGGGTACTAACCAATTTGTAATTATTGACACCAGTAAAACTTTACAAATTGTGTTTGGAATCGCATTTGAAAATTGATCGAAATTTTTTTTCATAAGCTAAAAATTGAAACATAGAAAGTCTCTGACATCTAAAATGAAATGCAAAAGGAATTTCATCATTTTGGTCAACTGGGTCAAAGTTATAACAAGTCAATCAGGGCCTTCTAGAATTTTGAACAATTCACATCAACATGACAACAATAAATAACCAAATTTGAGGGATTAAAAACATAGACAAACGGATTCAAAATGACTTAAAATCTAAAACATAGGCTCTCTAGTATGGATACTAAACACTCCCAAAGTAGTGAGTCATGAAACATTACTAGGTATAAGATATTCAATTCCAAACTAGGCCTCCTATCGCTATTTAACACTTAGGCAGAAATGCAGAATTGGACATTGCTCAAAACGAGACTTCACGGAATGACTTGGAATGGAAATTTATCATTGTGAAGCACATAGACATACTGAATGCAAGGTTTTATAAATGTTAAACACATCTTATGCCTCACAAGTATAGCCAAGTACACGTGCATCAAAAGTGCTTATAGGGCTTGATTTTTTCAATAGTACTCAAAATTGGGGCTTCAATTTTGAGTCCCAATAGTGGCTTTGTCTGGGGATGCATATCCCTTCTAAGCATGAAAAGGATTTAGATCTTTGGAAGAAGTAGACCATTCCCAAGACTTTTCTCTCCAATAGCTCTATTGAAAACAAGGAAACTACACTAACTATACAAGGGGTAGCTCGAGGCCACCAAAAATTACTCAAACTTCTTACCCCTATCAAAGACCTGATTTTCATTTTTTATTTTGCTGAGGTAAGCTGCAAATTTCACTTTCACTTGTTTTGCCATTTTCAACAACACATTCACTTAACTCATGAAGCAAAACAAAATAACTGTCATCATTCTCATAGTGCATATAAAACTCAAAGACTATCTCATCATCATGCTCACTATGAGAAAAAATATCAGCATGCTAATGATTACACAAACTAAACTAAGAACCAAAATCTAACAATGATTCATGCATGTTGTCAATCAGAAACACAAAAACTTCATATTCTACACCATTCACCAAGTTGCATGTACCAAAAACTTGCAACTTAGCTTGTGCCTCTAGCTACAAAGAGTACAAAGAATCTAAATCAACTACATGTATCATGCCATCACATACCAAATCAGATCTAAAACTCACTGAAAATTTATCATCATAGTCTTCAAGAAAAGGTTCAACAAACATATGAAAAGAATCCTCATTAAAATTCCCATTAGTAGGGAGTTTACTGGCTTCAATATTATCATCAAAGAAATTGTTAGAGACACTTTTTAATGCATTAAACTCATAGCATAAGACTCACCAACCTGTATAGAAGATTTAATTTCAGATTCATGTGCACTTTTGTCAATACTTACTTCACTACATGAATGATCAAACCTCATCAAATGTAACTGCAAATAACTACAATATACTCCATCTAGATTAAATAAAAAATCAACTAATCTTTCAACATTATCAATAACATCAATCATAGGAGTCTCTTCGTTAAATGTTAAATCAGAATCAAGAGGTATCAATGACTTCTCATTATCATCTATATAGTATAAATCTGATTTAACATCACTTATGATAGCAGTAGATATGTCTCTACTGGTTTTCACTTCTTCAAATAAATCCTCATGTTTATGTTGGAAGTCCTCAAAAGAATAAAAATTCTAATATGTATGAGAACAAACATGGGGGTATACATAATACCTTATGTCATCCTTAAGAGATGCAAGCAATAATAAAGGCGAAGTTGTGTTAGAAGTAGTAATCTTTCCTTGGTTGTATTTATTTATTAAATGGGATAAACCAAGGTATCCCTTATGTATTTTATCCTTTAGTAAACATGTGAAGGACATGTTATTTGCTTGTCCTCTAGTCCACATGTGAGGATAACTCTTTTTTGTAATTCCTTTATTAAGGAAAGTAGTTTATTCCTCCTTAAGAGAATATTGACACTTTGCACACACTTATTATGAATGGTGGCATTCATAGAAATGGGAGTTACACATGCAACTCCTTTCTCATCTCTATAAAAGAGATGCCTCTCTCATTCTTCAACAACTACTTCTTCTTTACATATTTTTGATGTTATTGTAATGAGCTAATTTGCTCCACAATCCTTCTTCCTCCTCTCTCCTTTCTTAGGCTTCTTTGCCACATTCTTAATATTACACAAGGGGTTTTCTTTGCTTTCCCCTTTCAAAATCTCTTGTCTCCATTCTTGTTGATCCATTGGGAAACTCATTTGGTTTATGGTAATATTCTTCACATTAAGCTCTCTTGGATTGTTTTATTAGTTTTCATTTTGCTCGATTTCTTACATGGTATCAGAGCTTTTTAATCCTTGTTTTGAGCTTCTATGAAGGTTACCTTATTTGGAGACATTGTTGAGAGAAGTGAAGAAAAAAATTCATTCCTATTTTTTTTTCGCAAGTTTTTTTTACTAACTCTCTTTGGAAGGCTTGCCACCAAAGGGTATTTATATATATATATTAAATTTATTGTTCTAACAAGTAGCATTTAACAATTTTTTAGTTTAATAAGTTTTTTATTATTAATCTATAGTGTGCAATTTTTTTTGTTAAATATTTGAAATCAAAAATAATTATTACTTCCCTAATATTTTCATTGTAAGGAACACTTTATAATCCTAAGAGTAATTATTTTTCTATTCCACTTACAATAGTTGGTTAAATCTATCTCATATATCCTTTAAAATCAATTTAAAATCTTCTCTCATCTATTTTTTTTTTTTCAATTCTTTTATTTTTATAAAAATCTTTCATAATTCATTTTAGCAAAATTTGTGCCTCCATTATTGTGTTGATCTTGGAAAGCTCTTGCAAAGTATGGTAATTATGTTCATTACAAACTCTCTTGGATTAATTTATAATTCTTTATTTTTAGTTCATTTTGATCTTCTTATTTCTAACATGATCTTATTGTTTCTAAAGTGTGTTTGTTGAGGTTTGGACATAAATCTTGAAACTAAACCAACACTATATGCAATATCAGGTCTAGTAAGGGTGAGATAATTTAAACTTCTTACAAATTATCTGTAAGAGGTAGCATCAACAAAAGGAGTGTTTGTATCAACAATTAACTTAGTTCCTTATTCACATGGAAAGTTACATGATGTTCTTTATGTTCCTGACTTGAAAACCAATCTCCTTTCAGTTGCTAAATTAAGTCAAGATTATAAAGTTGAATTTCATAAGGACATGTGTTCTATCATTGATCCTAGCACTAATGCCGTTGTTGCTAATGCTAAGTTGGGTCATGATAACTTATTTAAGTTTTATGAGTTTACCTCTTCAAGGTACTCTTTGCAAGCAAATATTGATTTTAATGTGTGGCATGAAAGGCTTGGTCATTTGAATTCTGATTATATATCATTGATGCTAAAATCTCATTTGGTTGAAGGGTTACCTCATATTGTTCCATCTAAGATTACATGCACTAGGTGCATGAGTGGCAAAATGCATCGGGAGCCCTTTCCCCATGGTTCATCATGGAGGGCATCTCATAAGTTACAATTGATTCATAGTGATCTTTTAGGACCTATGGAAAATATCTCCATTCAAGGTTCAAAGTATGCTCTTACTCTCATTAATGATTTTACTAGAAGAATTTGGATATATTTCTTACATAATAAAGATCAAGTACTTGATACATTTTCCAAATTTCATATGTTAGTAGAAAGGCAATCTAATTCTAAGATAAAGATTCTTCGAATTGATAATGGTATTGAATATGTTAATAATGCCTTTCATTCTTACTTAAGATCATTTGGTATTAAACATCAGCTTACTATTCCTTATACACCTCAACAAAATGGTGTAGTGGAAAGGAAGCATAGAACTATTATGGAAATGGCTAGATGCGTGTTACATACAAAAAATATGGATTATAAGTTTTGGGCTGAAGCTATGTCTTGTGCCACTTATATTCTTAATAGAACTACTAAGGCTTTGAGGCATATAACTCCCGAAGAAGCTTGGTCAGGTAGAAAGACCAATTTACAACACTTAAGGATATTTGGATCTATTGCTTATGTTCATACACCCAAACAAAAAAGGCATAAGCTAGATGCTAAATCTTCTCCATTTATATTTGTTGGATATAATGAAAATACTAAAGGTTATAGAGTCTATAATCCTCTTACTAACAAAGTTCAAATTGCAAGAGATTTGTATTGCAAAAAATGAAGTACATGATTGTTCCAAAGTTCAAGATGATGAATTTATTGGAAGTAAGATTGTAGTAGTGCAGGACACCTTCTCTAAACCCTACTCCTCTAAACCCTACTCCTCAAGTATCTTCTTTATTCCTCCTATTTCTTCTAATTCTAGTAATGATGTTGATACTAATGATGCATTTATAGATCATAACTCTTCTTCTAGTGATGAATCAATTACTACTAAGATAAGACCTAAATGGGTTCAAGGTTTACTTAATGAAAGTGATGATTATCTTACTAGATTTGGTGGACTTAAACCTAGGAGAATTAATTATTGTAATTATAGTTTGATGACTTCTCTCATGAACTCTAATGATCCTCAAACTTTTGAACAAGCTAAGATTCAACCTCATTGGCAAAAAGCTATGCAAGAGGAATATGATACTTTAATCTCTAATGAAACTTGGGATTTAGTCTCTTTGCCTCGTGATAAGAATTTAGTTTCATGCAAGTGGTTATATAAAACCAAACTCAATGCAAATAATGAGATTAGTAAGTTTAAAGCTAGATTAGTAGCTAGGGGATTTTCCCAAATTGAAGGTTTGGATTACAATGAAACTTTTGCACCAGTTGCTAAAATGCCTACTATAAAAATTGTGCTTTCATTAGCTTCAAAAATGAATTGGCCTATTCATCAAATGGATGTTAAAAGTGCCTTTTTAAATGGTGATTTACATGAATAAATTTATATGGCTCAACCACCAGGTTCTATCAAAGAAGGTAGTGAGAATTTAGTATGTAAACTAAAGAAATCTATTTGTGGTTTAAAGCAATCTCCAAGAGAGTGGTATTCCAAAATTAATGCCTTTTTTATTTCTCAAGGTTTTGATAGAAGTAAAAATGATCCTAACTTATACATTAAACATATTCAAGATGATATTATCATTATTATGCTATATGTTGATGATTTAATTCTTACTTCAAGTTCTAACACCTTTATTTCTAATATTAAGTTTCAACTTAATCAAAAATTTCAAATGAACGATTTAGAATTTTTACACTACTTTTTAGGGATGCAAATATGGCAAACACCTAAGGGTATTTTTCTTTCTCAAAGAAAGTATGCTCAAGATCTTTTGGATAGGTTTCAAATGAATGATTCTAACCATGTTTCTATTTCATGTGAATTAGGAACTAAGTTAATGGTTGATACAAACACTCCTTTTGTTGATGCTACCTCTTACAGACAACTTGTAGGAAGTTTAAATTATCTCACCTTTACTAGACCCGATATTGCATATAGTGTTGGTTTAGTTTCAAGATTTATGTCCAAACCTCAACAAACACACTTTAAAGTAGCTAAAAGAATATTAAGATATATCAAAGGAACTCTTAATCTAGGTTTATTTTATGATGCAAGTTCTACTTTTACTTTACAAAGATTTACTGATTTTGATTTAGGTGGAGATCCCAACGATGGGAAATCTACTTGTGGTTATTGTTTCTTTGTTGGTTCAGGTGTTGTATCTTGGAAAAGTAAGAAAGACGCCTCTGCTTCTCTATGTTCTACCAAATCTGAATATAAAAGTTGTACTTATGCATCTAAAGAATCTCTATGGCTTAGAAGAATTCTCGAAGATTTGGGTCTACCTCAACAAGAACCTACACCTTTGTATTGTGGCAATCAAAGTGCAATAGCCTTGGCAAAGAATCCTATCTACCTTGCAAAGTCAAAGCATATTTCTCTCCACCACCACTTCATTAGAGAACACATTGAAGAAAAGAAAGTTTCCCTCATCTATTGCAAGGGTGAAGATCAAGTTGCTAATATTTTGACAAAACCTCTTTCTAGAGAGAAATTTGAATTTCATTGTAAGAACTTGAGTTTGATACCCTTTGATGTAATCTTCCCAAGTAAAGATTAAAGGGAGGTGTTAGAATTAGTAATCTTTCCTTGGTTGTATTTATTTATTAAATGGGATAAACCAAGGTATCCCTTGTGTATTTTATCCTTCAGTACACATGTGAAGGACATGTTATTTTCTTGTCCTCTAGCCCACATGTTAGGATAACTCTTTTTTGTAATTCCTTTATTAAGTAAAGTAGTTTATTCCTCCTTAAGAGGATATTGACACTTTGCACACACTTATTATGAATGGTGGCATTCATAGAAATGGGAGTTACACATGCAACTCCTTTCTCATCTCTATAAAAGAGATGTCTCTCTCATTCTTCAACAAGATGAGCTAATTTGCTCCACAATCCTTCTTCATCATCTCTCCTTCCTTAGGCTTCTTTGCCACATTCTTAATATTACACAAGGGGTTTTCTTTTCTTTCCCTTTTCAAAATCTCTTGTCTCCATTCTTGTTGATCCATTGGGAAACTCATTTGGTTTATGGTAATATTCTTCACATTAAGCTCTCTTGGATTATTTTATTAGTTTTCATTTTGCTCAATTTCTTACAAGTTGTATCACACATTGATGCATACCTTTAAAACTCATGTTGTAACAAAGTTGAAACCTCGTCATTGTTCAACAAATCCCTTTCACAAATTTCTTCATCTTGATTGCAATCATATCCTAAATAATATGAAGAACTTATAATAGAAAAACCATTAGTCATACAATCTAAAAAATCAGTAGTACTCTCACAATATGTATCCTCTTCCCTACACCACATCTCAACATTAGATGCATCATTATACTCAATATCATTGTGGGAAGATATTTCAGGGCTACTATCATAACTTTTTTTCATAGGACTCATCACTTTCACTATGGCTATCAACATTTTCAATTTCAACAATACTATAACCATTCTTTTCTAAATAACATTCACATTCTCTAAATACTCTTCCAAAGTACTAGATCTTTTCAAATCTTGTTTTTGTTGTCCAATGTACTGAATCAAGCATTAGGAATAATAATTTAAAAAAACCTATGATGATTCATTGGGTCTTTCTAAAATGGGAAGCTCTAAGATTTCCAACTTGAATCTCATGTAAAGTTGGATTGCATCTAAATTAGCTACACTTCCCACATTCCTTTGAATAGAAGAAATGACTTTACTATGAAGCTTTCCATATAATGTGAACAAATTTTCATGTACCTTTTTATAGCTAGACAAAGTATTATCAGATGTACAATTTAAATCCATTTTGAGAATAAATTTTCTACCTCTTTATCCTAGTGTTGAAATCACGAAATAGAGGCACTGATTTTTATCTCATAGAAAGAACACAATCAAATAAGTGCTACAATTTTTGGAATTCTAAAATCCTTATTTGTCAAATTTTTATCATCATAGAACTTGCACACACATCTCAAAAAGTCTATAATAAAATTGCAACAATATTTGCTCTCTCTACCAATTTTCATACTCAACCATATTCTTTTCAAAATCCAAATTCAAGAATATGAAAACTTATAAAACAAATTCTCTTATATATAGTGTTGATCACCAAATGGAGAATACTTCTGAATAATCTTATTTTCATGAAAGGAAAATCTCATGAAAAATAGAAATATCTAATATGCGGTGGCTGCAAACAAATTCAATGCTGGAAACAACAGCATATGTAAATTTGTTCTGCAATTTAGTATCTCTTTACAATTGAACACCACAAAGTTTCTTCAACCATTTCCAAGAATCGTAGATAAAATATTTCAAAATTCTTTCCAACTATTGTATCTTTCAATCATACCATGAATCTCAAATTGCACTGGTTCAGAGATTTGACTTCGAGTCACCACTCATGTAATGAGAAAGAATATATTAGCTTGCACAAAATTACAAGCCAATCCAAAATTTATAACAACTATGTGAAAAATATTAATTACCAAGATGGAATGCGAGATACTTGACAAGTTGAAGCAAACAATATAACTCTATAATCTAACAACAACTTGGTAAAATGCCAAGTGACTTTGATACTATAATTTCTTCAATTTAGTCAAACTATTGCTATCAATAAACAAGGCTAATGGTGCACATGATATTTGAGTAAGAAAATTGGAAAACACATCAAATAACTTACTACTGCAACTTTTTTCATGCACTTCTCCTATTGTATTGAATCTACCTTTTTCAAAATTCTCAAGATTTGTCTTCCATTTAGATTCAATATAGTCCCTAGTAGAGTCACCATTTTATTGGTGACTCAGATGGGAAAAACCATACTAAAAAATAGGACTAAGATATTCAATTCACACTAGAGGTTCTTGTCCTTTTAACAATGTGTATTGCCATCTTATCTCCCAAAAAAAGTCACCATTTTGTTAGTGTTTTGAAACAACATGGTTCCAAATTACCCTGATGAGAACAAAATACATCTAGTGGTAGCTAATTCCCATCCTTGACATACTCGTTTAGACACTGGGCCAACTATAAGGCTAGGCCCTTCTTCTACTTTAGGCTCTACAAAACCTAGGTAGGTGTACCTCAGATTCACTTTATATGATACTAGTGCTAGACATATTCTTGAATCTATTAACAACAGATTTAACCCTTATTTATCCTAATGACTTATGCTTAACATAGATCTGCAATAGCTAAATCCAAGACAATGCAATTCATAAGCTGAGTGAGGGCATTATGTTTGAGCTCCTCAACATTAAAGGGAAAATACTTGATTAATGATGTTGATTTTTAGCAAAACATGACATGAACAACATAATCCTATAATCCTTCAAAATGATCAATGCCTTATCTATTGGGCAACCATACTAACCCCTAACATACATCCTTGAAAGTCATTAACATATCCCATATATCAAGACTTCCTAATCTATCTATTCACCTTGTGAACTAGACATCTACATCTTTCTAAACCTCATACTCGACCTATCCCTTCATGAGATCTACAATCCTATGATGATAAATCAAGCATTTACATAACTCCTTGAGTCATAAGCAAAATAGATCAACATATACAACCAATAAATTGTAACTAAGTTTCATAATCTTTGTTCACAAAACACAAAAGATCACAAACAACATGAATAGGAGACAAGATATCAGAATGAAGACTAACTCATTGTTGCCTTTTCATTCATTTCTTTGAAACAAATACAGTAAGATGCATAAAATTGAAATGCAAAACTACTTGGTAGATAAGTACTATATGTATTCTCATTTTTTGTTGTTCATTACAAGAGAAATTGCTAAAAGAAATGGTATCGCAATCATGAAAACATCTCAAGAACTAGAACCAACCGGTTTCATAGTGAAAAACTGGAACCATTACCATGAGAAAGAAAGTAAAAGATATAGAAGAGGATGAATTCCCAGATCTGTTCTGAAGATGACATGTGTCCACTTGGAAAACCTCCTCAAGAAGTTAAAATCACCTCTCTAATCTCTCCCCTCAATTGGTAAATCAAATCCTCTATTATTTGGCCTCCCAAAAGCATAAAATATCTCAAATATTTGATGGAAAAGATTATTGATTTTGATGCCAGATCTAAAATCAAGGTAAAAGCAAAAAAATAGTTAAATGATCTCTAGAAGCAAAATAAACTTATCAAAATCAATTTTCTCCACATTCAAGCTTCAACAAGCTTTAATATTTGCCCCCCAACCAATTTTGATGCTCAATGATGAATTCTACCTATTTTGTTGAGAATGCCCCAGAAATTACAAATATGCTTGTAGAATGAAAACTGAACATCTATGCAAAATCTAACCCCATATTCAAAAAAAATCATCTTGTCCTAGTTCCAATGGTATATTGGAGTGCATATTTCAGACAAAATTTGCCCCTCTAATAGCCATTTGAGATTTCAAGTTCCAACTATGAAATGAACAGTTTTAAATGGATGAATTTGAAAAAAAAAAAAAAAATTCTATAGTTTGAACTATAGAAAATCAAATATTTAAAACAAATTTTTAACTTTCTCATTGAATGCTCCAATGGAAAAAGATTTTCAATATTTTTAAATATACCCTTATATCTCCCTTGACCACTTGCACAATGCCACATGTCAGATGATCATTGGCCCTTAACAACTGGTGGGTTCCACCATTTATCTTGTCAGTTTTTGAATTTTCTGGGAGGTAGCCATGATGCTTGCTGTTGAAACCTTCATTTTTTGGTGGTGACATGGTGACCACTAAAATTTGGAACTTTTCTAGTGAGGGTTCTTTGTCCAGTCAAAATTGTTGACTTTACACCATCTGGCCACAAAAAACCCCTCCTCATCCTATGGTTTCCAAAATGTGTGTGTCTTTTAAGACACTAGAAATTGTGTGTGTATTTGTATTTAAACATCAAAAATCTCCTCGCCCACTCAATGTGGGATATATGATAAGAGACCTTCCAAGAAGGATTCTCCATGTAGGCTGAATCATAAAGTCTCTCCTGAGAATGTGATGTACCCCTACCATGTTTTAATCTAACATGTTGCCTTCTTTCTGCCTATGCACATGGATGTGCTGTTGCGGCTTCTTCTTTCTATGGCATCTGCTTTTTACATTTTTCATGCTATTCTCCCTGAAAACATGGATCTCCTCCATTTGGAAAAGGTTGAAGTGTAGCTATGGATCACAATTTATAGTGTCTCCATGCACTATTTACTACAGATGTCATGTAGATATGGATGGAACATTTCCTCAAGATTGAAGAAATACACTTTCTTCTCCAACTACTACTCTTTGATCAAGGCTTCTACTCTAACACCTTTACATGTTGCGCCCTGTTGCTCTCAAATGCTCCGTGCATTTAGTGTAGCCATTCCCAATGGCTTCCTCCAAGCTTGCTACCATGAGAGCTTCTTTTACATGTTGTGGCTTACAAGTTGAAACATTTCAACATTCCTTCCCACCTTTTTAATTTAACTATAGCTTTCCCTTTACACGAAGTTTTTGATGTGGGTTGCTTCCCCTGCAACTTCCCTACTTGATATCAACTCGACTTTCACTCATAGAGAATGAGAAGAAGTGAATCCTTATGATTTATATTTTGTGCACAGAGGGTTAAAATTTTGAATCAATAAATATAATGATTCAATGTTTAATGGCACCTCTCTTCCTCTATCATTGTCGTAGTCTTCCTCTTAAATCGACTCTCTCCTTCATCATTTCTTTGCTCCTGTCACCCTTTTCAAAACACTCCATTCCCAAACAGAAGTGGATGTTTTATGTTTTAGGCTTCTACTTCGAACTTGATCTATTGGCTACTTTGAAGTCATCTCTCCTATAGTTCTCCTTGGCATATTTATTTGCATAAACATGTACCACATCATCTTCCATTACAAAATGATGTTAATTCATTGGCTCATGCTCATAATGGAATGGATTAGGATTTCTCTTTGGTGTACACATATCTATTATGATCTCCTTTTCCCATGGAGCAACATTTTCCCTAAAGACATATTTCTCTCATAGATCAAGGCACTTTTACATCATCCAACATACCTCCTCCTCCTTTTTTGTGTCAATAGGAGTGACTTTCGACCATACAAGCATGTCCGGCTTTGGCACTTTCCTTAAAATATCTACAACCACAAGATTAGGTGCATTCATAGAAAAATCCCCAGAACTACTATGTGATCTCATCACAATTATTCCAAACTTGTGATTCTAGTCTATATCAGAGCTCCTGAGATTTTATGTAAGATGGGCCAATGTCAAATGATATACATTTGTTTCGACTGTGCTTGTCATATCTTCATCTGCAATATCACCATTGGCATTGTCGTAATTAAAATGTTGATCTTCTTGGTTGACCAGTAGATCATCCTCCTTATCAGAATCCTCAGTATTCTCAAAAGCACTTAGAACAAGAGATTTGGGGGTCATCAATCTAATCATTGGTGCTACTGCTCTCTTTCTAGAACTAGGATGATTGAGAGATTTGATTGCTTCCATGCAAGGAATTTGGCATCTCAGGTCTCACAAGTCATGAAAACTTGTGAAACCATACTAATTGATATCATTAAAACGTCTCTGTTAAAATCTATGCTTGATCAATCTGTTGAAATAGATCGGGCCCCAAAGTGGGTTCGACTTTTAAAAATTTCAAATTCAAAAACCTAAACTATCAAATTGATCCATTAATCATCTAATATTCACTAGAATTTATTTTGAGCATTAATTGATCATTAAAATTCATTTCATATCTTATCTGCAAACTATCAACTTCATGTCAGGAAGTCCTTTAACTGGTCTTAAAAATTGACCAAATCACTTGATCAGGCTCTAGAATTGAACATATTGATTCTCTATTTTGCACACTCCTACCCCATCAATATGCTTCTCATGATGAGTTCTTAGTCAAAAGATATTGACTATCAAAGTTGCCCTTTAAAATTTCCTGCAACCAAACATGTCAGAAAACAATAAATTGCATTTGGATTTGGCCTTGGAAACTAGGCAAACTGACACTTGGGGGAGCGGGAGCTAGGGAATTGGTTCACTGGCATGAAGAGAGTATAAATTGGTGATTAGGGCTCATGATGAATAACAAGACGAAAATGGAAAGTAGTCAAATTAGGCTACTCAAATTTGCAGAGTGGAAGCAATGTTAGAAAAACATTTTTTGTAAATGGAATGGACCTGGGAAAGTGTGTAGACAGATTCTTTAAGACTTAAAAAGTGGAACACTTAAAGTATTTTTGGAGTAGAACATAGTGGTATAATCCATTTGATCTCACCTATCATGGATTCAAAGATATGGCAACATGAACAGGGGTACTAACCAATCTGCAATTACTGAAACCAGTAAAACTTTACAAATTGTGTTTGGAATTGCATTCGAAAATTGATTAAATGGATTCATCATAAGCTAAAAATTGAAACATAGAAAGTCTCTAACCTCTAAAATGTAGCACAAAAGGAATTTTATCATTTTTTTCAATTGGTTCAAAGTTATAACAAGTCAAACAAGGCCTTCCAGAATTTTAAATAATTCACATTAGCATGACAACAATAAATGACCAACTTTGAGGGATTCAAAATCTAGTCAAATAGATTTGAAACAACTCAAAATCTAAAACATGGGCTCTCTAGTATGGAAACTAAACATTTCCAAAGAATCAAGTCATGAAACATTACTAGGTGCAAGATATTCAATTGCAAACTAAGCCTCCTGTCATTGTTTGACACATAGGCAGAAACACAGAATAGAACATTGCTTAAAATGGGACTTCACGGAATGACTTGGAATAGAAATTTATCATCATGGAACACATAGATTTACTGAATGAAAGGTGTTAGAACCATTAAAAACCTCTTAGGCCTCACAAGTATAGCTGGGTACACATGCATCAAAAGCGCTTATAAGGCTTGATTTTTTAATAGTACTCAAAATCAAGGCTTCAATTTTGAGTCCCAACACCCCCCATCCCTCTACCAAATCCCTACTTTTCCTAAGCAATTTTCCCCTTTTTCCCCTTTTCCTGCATTCTTGCCACTGTGTTCTTGCGAATGCTCGAACCTCATGATCCCACCAATACATCTTATCATGGGATCACTCTTTGACCTTTTGACTCCCCAAAACCCTCACCATGCTTTCGCAAGCACATTCTCGTAGACCCTAACACTTAGCGATCTCACTGACCCCACTTATCATGGGATCACACTTGGACTTTACCATACTAGTCAACCCCTATCGCATTCCCACATCGACCCTACCTATTGCAACGCAATCGCATTTACCACCTAGAGTGCGTTTTCACTGATGGGGTCACTTTCCCATGACTATCGGATTCGCAAACTCGTAAAATCTAACTGGTCAAATTTGAAATTTTGCAAAAAGTGTTTCTACCTCCTATTTTACCCTTCCCTCAAGTTATTTTTGTGGGATCGCGATCTTTCCAATACCTATAGTGATCCCGCCGAAATTGTGTCCACGAGATTGTGTTTCTTATGTCATGGGAATGTTATAAAGTATGACAAAATAAAAAATTAAAGACTATTTTTTCAACCCTACCAAATGATCTAGTGTCCACCGCACTCATATCTATCATACCACATCCACCCGATGCTCTAGTCATCCAAGCATAGTCATCATATCGTCCAAGTTAGAGCTCCAAGAATTAATATCTTACTATCTATATGAGAGAAAATTGTTGAGATAATGGGTGTTGCACACATTGCATAATATTGTTATTTTATTATTTTATTTTATTATGTAATGTTGTACCTAGATGGACGTGCAACATGTAAAGATTCCCATGGAATATTCTTGATGAGTTGTATTGTAACATTGTGAAAATATTTCATGTAATTATTTAATATTGGGGAAAAGAATTAAATGCCCAATATTAAATGTGGGGTCAGTGGGTTAGGTAGCACATGGTTTATGTAATACCACTTGGTGGTTTTGTGGGACTTGCTACTATATAAGTAGCCACAAGGGTAGTTGTTGTAGAGTAAGAAAGAGAGTGACAAGGAGAAGACAAAAGGCAAGAGTCGAGCGGGACAAGGCTTGACAGGTTAGCCAAGGGAGCATTTGTGAAGGTTGAAAGCATGGCATGGGATGTGTGTATTCATGCTTGTTCACATAGTTTGCTCGGTTGTGGCTATGGCCATGAAGGCTTCCATGGTTGTATGGCAATGGTATTTTTGCTGAATAATACATGATGATGGATGCTTTTGGAGGCTGGGTTTTTTCCCTCAATGAGGGTTTCCCAGGGTATATCTTGTGTCACAATTTTGTGGGTATGTTTTCTATTCTCTTGCATGTGGATTTTACTTTTGTGTTTATTTTAGATCTATTATGGGTTATGTGGAAACGGTTATTTTCTTTATTGCCAAGTTTCCTTACAACAAGTGGTATCAGAGCTATGGTTTTATTATTGTAACCCTAGATTGAATCCATGGGAATGCATGAGAGGATAAAAGAAAAGGCAAGATATATGAATGATTTATTGCAAATCTAAGGACTTTGGATTTGCTGTTATGATGGGATGTTAAAAGATTTGGGCATGTGAAATTGTTGGACAAAAAGAGTTTTTCGGATGTTTCATTTTAAATGAGGGTCTTGGGGGGTAGCATGTAGAAATGACCTCCTAGGTAAAAATAGACCTCACCATTGGATCCGGGTCAACATTTCCATAAATTTTGATATATAATATGCCCTAGTTTGGCTATGTTCAGAGGAAATGGAAGAGTTTTTTGGTTTCAGCCCATGATGGCCATCAAATTTAATCCCGTCGAAATTTTCGTCACTGAAAAAAAAAAATGAAAAATCGTACTGAAAATGGTAAAAAGACTATCTTAGTAAAACGGCCATAACTTTCTCTCAGAATATCAGATTTCAGAGTTCTTATAGGCGTTGGAAAGCTAATTCAGAGCACTACAAGATGGTGTAGGTTTGGTTCTATGATTTTGAAATTTTGTTAGATTTTAAGAGCCCTAAAGTCAGATGTTGTTTATTTTGAGCACGGTTTGGGGCATAACTTGGGCATACGGAGTCAAATTTTGGACTTCGAGTAGTCAACATAAAGCTCTTGGAGAGCTCTACACATTGGTTTAGATTTGGTACAGGTTTGGCATGATTTATTTGTTGATATATTTATCTGAATAGTTTATAGGTATATTTTGACTATGGTAACATTGTGAGTTTATGGCATTGGAGATTTAAGTTTTGATGTCATTATATACTCAGTTCATATTTCAGATTGGTCTCATGATGATATGGTTATCAGTGTTTGATTTGGATATGCATGATGACTTGTTGGGTCTACAAGTTGTGTAGTGTTGTAAGCGGTCTATACTTACAGGTTGCATTTATAGCTTGGTTATGGGTTGTCTTTGCCCATTGATCTTTCATTATTGATGCATATTCAGATTGGTGGCTTGGATTTGGGTTGTCTATGCCCTAGGTCATATGATTTACTATTTTCTTCATGTAGAAGGGATGAGATGTTGTTACCACGTACAATCATGGTGGAGGATTGTGGTTGACTATGCTGACAGGTTGGACATATTGAGAACCAGATGCTCGGTTCATGGATGTGATCATGGTGTCATGGGTTTTTTGGCATGACATGATTGGTTATACAGGTACATCCTTGATGTTCATTAGCTTGGATTTTCTAATTTGGTTATGGTGGTATATCTTCTTGGTTGAGAATCATGGTTATTTGGTTTCTTTTGAGGAGCTCATGATGTGCACTTTGAGTTGTTTGATGGTTTGATGCCTTGGTTTATTCTCATGGTTAGAGGATGGATTTGTTCATCATATGTCATGGATAGCTTGGATACACGGTTTAGTGGGAGCTTGTGACAATGATGTGGTGACAGTGCAAGATTAGTTCCTGGTTTGGTTTATATCTTCTTGGTTTGGAGATGATGGATTTTATGATGCCATAGGTGACTTCGTACCATGGTTGAGTGGGAGTTTTGTTGGCATTGATATATTTATTGAGTGTTTGTAGATGTTGGAGGTTTGTCTTAGATCTTGTTGCTGCAGAAGCGTCTTTGACATTTGCATGGTGCACTTGTTATATTCATGGTGTGTGAAGATGGTTAGATCTTGAGGACTCATGGAGTTCTTGGTTATCTTCATGGTGTGTGGAGATGGGTCTTCATGATATGTGGAGATGGTTTTCTTCATGGTGTGTGGAGATGGTTGCATCTTGAGGACTCACAGGGTTCTTGGCAAAGGTGTGGTTTATATTTTTATTTGGCATGTTATCCTTGGTATGAGGATGGTTTCTTTATTATGTCATGGTATACTCTTGATACGCGTTTAGAGTTGTGACATGTTATAGTGTGTTCATATGGAGCATGTTATCTCTTTAGTTGAGATAGTTAGATCATGTTGTCATGTTTATGTTCCTGAGGCCATGGTTGGAACTTTGACATTGATCTTGGTTTAGTTTCGTGGTATTGAGTACACTGATCATAAGCTGGATACTTCATGATATTGCTATGTTGCATTTGGAGTTGGCATGGATTGATTGGTTACAGGTGCTCATGGATACTTAGAGACGGTGGTGACGCTGATTTCTCTTGGATTAGAGAAGTATTTGTTGGGACGATTGATGGTTTCAGCAGGAAGTTTGAGGGGCAGTCACCTGATATGGACTTGAGAGGAGATTGTTCTTAGATGAGTCTTGGTTGGAGACTTGGGTATCTTGATGAGCATTCTCATTCCCCACTCTTGGTCTACTCGACGGTTTGCTACTTGAGAGGTATAGCCCATTGTTTTTCTCAGTTGCATTATATTTATGCTTGTCTTTCATGGATATGGATCTTGAGCTATGGTACATGAGTTAGTTCTGGTGGGTTCATTTGAGAGATGGTTTTAGCATTGGTTATCTCCATGTGCATATGTTGTTATGCTGGTTGAATTTGGGAGATGGTTTTATATTGGGCATATTCCTTGGATTAGGAATGGTTATTCCTTAGTTTAGGAATGGGTTTATTGAGTTTGATCTTCTTGTGAGAGGCTTACATCCATGATTAGTTATATGGTATGGTTTAGGTGTTGTTGAGGCTTCTTGTTGGGCTTTTATGGAGGAGATCATACTTGCACAGTTTACATCTAGAGGTGTGTGTAGAAGGACATGATACATGTTATGATTTGCATGGTTTCTCTTGGTCTTGGTTATCTTCCTGGATGTTCAGTTTTGCTTACATTAGATTTGAGATTGGTTAGAGATTTTGATCACTGGTTTGTGCTCATGTATGTCATGTGAGAGATGACATGGTTATTCCTTTATCTCTTTCCTCTGTTGGTTGTGGTGAACTTGGGAGAGCATTGGAGACTTGTTATGAGAGTTATTCTTGCAGGATATCAGTTTATGTATTGTGGATGTCCTTGATGCTACATGGATTCACTTCTTTGAGATGTTGTGAGTGGATTGGTTATAGATTTGACATTATCTTTTGCAGTGGGAGCTTCTTGATATATATGTGGCAGGTATTGCTTTATAGGCCCCCTGCAGTGCCCTATCTTCCTCTATGACTCCTCTAGAGACCTCCTTTTCCTCTAGAATTATTTCCTTTTACCCTTTAATTATCTTTTTCACCCTCTTTTAATCCTTCTATGTCCTCCTACTCCCCTTGGCTTACTGCAACTTTTCAAGAAGTTGTCGAGCCTCGTGTTCTTTCCCCGCCACCTTCTTGAGGGGGCATCACACAGTCCATTCTCTCATTTTCTACTCAAAACTGGGGCAATCATGTTGTTTTAAAAAGTCTTCTTCATGTCATTTATATCCAAAACTTCTTTGAAATAATGTTGTTTCGACACTATGTCAAAGAGGGGCAAAATGTAGACAACTAAATTTGATTACATCACTAGGTAATCTTATCTAGTCATCTCCTAGGACATTATTGATTAAATATTTATTATTTAATTAACTAATCGTCATCCCCTAATTAATTAATTAATTTAATTAACTATAGTCCAATTGATAAAATCAAATGATAACCCAAAATAAATTTATCAATTAAAACCCTATTCCTCTATTAAATTAAATAAATCCTAAAATCTATTTAATTGAATTCCACATCCCCATTTTATTAAATAATCATTTAATAAATTATCCAAACCCCTAAAAACATCCATAAACCCTACCTTTACCCCAATCCAACCCATTCACCCATACTAACCTCACTTAGCCACCTAACTAACCCATCCCATCAAAGCTAAGCCACTTGCCCCCTAACCCCCTTCCTAAGCAAAGTCTAACCCCCCTCCTAAACATGTGCACAACTTTAAGCAAGGGTTAAGACTTGCTAACCCAAGCCAAAGTCAACAAGTCTCCCTTGTCCTCTTGCATCCCTATCCAAGAGCATTAATGCCTCTTACATCCCTCTTCCACACTCTTCCTCCCTCATTACTCCCTTTGACCAACCATTACCCAATCCCCTCACACTCATCCTCCTTGTGACAAGTGTCACTCCCCTATTGGCTCCAAACAAGCACAATCCATGTGCTCCCCTTTCAAAGCATTCTAGCCCTCCTTCGCCATTTTTCTATCCTTGCATCCCTACCCTCCATCTCACTACCCTTGGCCTATAAATAAAGCCCTTCCCTCTCACAATCTATCATCAACTTCCATGAAAACTTAGAATGCCCCACTAACCACTACATCATACCCATTTTGCACCACAGCCATGTCAAAATCCATCTTCATCTCCATTGTTAAGTCCTCCATTTACCCCCATAGTTGATAAACACCCATCCGTTGGAAGCTTTAGCACACCATGAGCATACATCCCCTAGCTATCAGGGACATATCTACGTCATCGTAGGTTACACCCAAGGATCTTAATATTCTTGGTTTCCCTTCCTTCTTGGTGATAACCTTGGTCCTATCATAAGCGTTAACTACTTTAGTACTGTAAATGCTTTTGTTAATACTTAGTATTCAATATTACACTACTAGATTAGGTGATACACAAGGAAATTTGGCCACGGCATCAACGGATGGATCTCAATGGTAAAAGTAAAAGCACTACCACCCGACCTCATGGTAACCCAAAAAGGTCCACTCCCACCATGCTAAGCAAATAGTCTCAAGTCTCAAATAGGATAACAATCCCAAAAATCAAAAGCAATATCTAGGTCAAGGAAAACCCTAAAAGTAATCTAACTCAAAGGTTCCAAGATAAATTGACATCTAAACCCAAAGGAAAACAAAGACATGTAGGAAATCTATACTACTAGTTGGCAAGTGTCATTGCATGAAGCAACTCTAGGGTTACCCAGCTAGTGTTTTAATCCTTTGGCCTCTAGTGACTCTATGTGACACTAGTATCCTTTCATACTGACAAGGCATACTAATGATGCATGGTTGCAACCAAGCATCCTCTCTACTCCCATCGTAGTTTGTACTAGTACTCAAGGCATGGGCGAGGAAAAATAAGACTCTTATTAGGTTCATTTTACTCTCATTTAGTGTAGTGCTTTCACTTCTTAACTACTTACAATGGGTTACCCTAGCAGCCACTTTGGGCCCTGGCCTCCATTGCAAGCCACATCCCAACTTAACATACAGATTATGTACCCTAGGCTCATAAAAGTAAAAATCAAAGAATCACAATTTTCACCTTAGCCCTATACAAGTGAATGGAAAGCATCAAAAGATAGTTCACAACAACACCTCGGTTCTTTACAAGCAAATGGAAAAAATCCCAAAAATAATTGATCAAAGACTCAAAGGTTAAGTCAAATATATCATACCATTCCTCATGTTATCACACAAGAACACTAAAAGCAATAACGAAAAATAAGTCCAAACTCATTATAGAGCATATCAGACACATTACCATGGTTGAGTTTAAAATATCAGAATCAAGGCATCATCATAATATCACAGAAATAAAACTCTCAAGCCTCTGGTAAATATCCTAAGAGTAGTCAACACTCTAGTTAACCCAAACCCAAAATATAAGACAACATATAGATAACAGTGTAGTTTCATAGTTTTGTTTGATTTGAAGACACACAGTCTGAGTTTATGGTTAGGTTTAAGTTCTCCATTTCATTGTACATTTTTGGTCTAATAAAGTTTACTATATTCTCATTTAGCTTAACCCATTTTCACATTGAAATATGAGTGCCTTATTACCATAAACTCACAAAACGAGCATTATCTCTATAAAGATTTTCTTAAATTTTAATTAATAATTATTAAATAATTAGTTGGCAATTATTTAATTTTATTAAATCTTGAATAGAGAATCCCCATGATCAATTTCTTTTATAAAGCCCTATCGACAATTAATTAATTAATAACTAAATTAATTAAATACAATAATATTTCAATTAAAAACCCTTAATAATTTATCATATGTTATTAATTTAAGAAATTTGTTAACAAACATATCAATAAAAACTTTATTTAAAAATCAACTTTTAATTAATCATATTTTAACTAAATTAAATTTTAACTAAATAAAAAATTTAATAAACTAAATATAATTTAATTTAAACTTTTAAATAAATAAATTTTGAAAAAAAAATATTAAAAGTGACTACATTTTTAAAGGCCCGTCGGCCTGTACCCCCTGCGGCCGCAAGTGTTATTGCTACCAGAGATAGTAGTACCACTTGTCACACGCAACCTTTAATGGCCACAAGTGGAGAGGTTGGGGTGTGGGGATTAATGGCCCTACCCCAACCCTAATTATATATATATATATATATATATATATATATATATATATATATATATATATATATATATATATATATATATATATATATATATATAGATAGATAGATAGATAGATAGATAGATAGATAGATAGATAGATAGATAGATAGATAGATAGAATAAAACCTTCCCCCCCATGTAGTAATTAAATAATTATGTTTTATTTTTTTATTTCTTTTGTTTATAAATAAAACAAAACAACATTCGATAACTCCTCTTTTAGATAGATAGATAGAATAAAACCTTCCCCCCCATGTAGTAATTAAATAATTATGTTTTATTTTTTTATTTCTTTTGTTTATAAATAAAAAAAAACAACATTCGATAACTCCTCTTTTTAATATATAATTTTTTAATAGAATTTCATGAAATACTCTGATAGAGAAAATATGATGAATAAGTCAAATTTATATTCTAAAATTTTGATTTCATTTCAAACCCTTCTTGATTAAAATGCTAATTTCTTTAATCTACAAACAAAGGGTTTCTAATTGCTTTTCAATTCTGATATATAGATAGAATTCGATACGAATATCAATAGATTTAGAATGAAAGATTGAAAGATTCATACAAATGAAATCTAGACAAACAGATTAACAAACACAATGTAGACAAGAAATTCGACAAATGTAATTCATTGTGCGAACAAAAACACAAGACCCTACCTGAGTCTGATGCTAATATGCAACCACCTAAAGATTCTGAGAGGATTTCCTTTTCTCTCAAAACATTCTCTCTGAAAATCCCTTCTCCAAAAATCTTGGTCCCTGCGAAATGAACTCCCAATCTCCAATATGGAGTTCTCCTCTAAATTTGGGGCAGTGATTGTGTGATCACCGAGGGAACTCATTGATCACAATCTTTTAACTCTTTATTTACTTATCTTTTATGTTTTCATGCATACTTTTTGCAATATAAAATATCTTTATTAAATTTATTTGCTTTCTCTTTTTAATTAATTTATTATATTTTAATCTCATGCATATGCTTTATGCAATTTAATTAAAATAAACTTTATTAAATAGTTGCTTACTCTCTCTTATTAACTTTTGAAGCATTTTTAATATAATATTTATTAACTTAAGTAATAATATTATTTAGCATTTATTTAAAAATGATCTCCTAAATATGTTATTATTAAATTAAGTAAATATTATTATGCTCTCAATTTAGAACTATAATTTGCTCTTTAAATTTAATTTTTTTATTTAATTAATTTTCCAATTAATTAAATATAATTAAATATTGAAATTATCTTAATAATTTTCTATTAAATTAAATCCTTAATTAATCTTTTAATTTGACTTAATTAATAGAAAAATCACCAAAGACCTAAAAGATGAAATATGAAAACCCATCATAAAATGCCACATACAAGATCAAACTCAAGGATTATAATCACAAATTTACGTCATACAATGAATTTGGAAGGGTAATCATTTTAGATACTTGTCCTAATTTTCTAGGATAAATGGTTTTAAAGGTTAGGATTTGGACTCAAGAATTTATCTCCCCTCTCTTACCATTGAGATATTGTAATAGGATATGCTCATCTTAGCAATTCAGGGAAGTCGATACCTAGTACCTACAATCTACATAAAATCCATGCATGTACAAACACATATATTCTAAACTAAATAGGCAATGGTAGGAAGTGGTACATCGTGTAGATCCTGACTAGCAGGTGACTATGACTCCCTTCCTTGACCACATCAGAAATATCATACATAAATAAAACATACACAGACACCATACACATGTAGTATGGGGTAAGAATCCATATAAAAATATGTACAAATAATCCATCTAACAAACATCATCAAATAACTAAAATCACTATAAGTAATCATCATTAAGGTAGAATCATGCATACATGAAGTAACTAGTACCAAGTAGTCTCCTCATATAATCAATTCAATATGAAAACAATATCCAATAATCTAGAAGATAATGCTACAAATCATCAAGCATAAACATAAACTAACCTAAAAGAGTTCAACAATAAAAACTAAATGTAAACTAGGGGCAAGCACTAGAATTGGGATGGGGAAATATCAAATAGATTATATTGCTACACTCTCAATTTCCCCTTGATCTTATGGCAAGCCTTCATCTTTTTCTATGATAATCTATGGAACCTTTCTCCAATACTTGTTACCCCTATAAGATGAAAAAAGAGAGCAAGAGTTTAGAGAGTGGATCTATAGAGAAGGACTTGAAGTTGTATTTACTACTCCAATCTCTCCCAAGAGATATGGAAAAAGCTATGAATTTAGATCACTAAAATTGGTTACCTGGGTCATGATCCTTTGAATAATAAGAAGCATGCTCTCATAGAACCTTTGATTCTTACTGATGGACATAATTTTAGGGACACAATTGGTTTGGGTTTAACAAATATTGACAAACAACCCATTTTTAACCAAGAATATGCTAGCACAAGTGAGTCAAAAGAAGATGCCTTACCTATCAACACTATCAGTTAAGAGGATGAATAATTTGTTCCTTCTACTTCCATTCTATGAGGAGATAATAAAAAGCCAAATGATCATGGTGTTAAAGCTTTCACTTCTAGATAATGTAATTTGTGTGATATTGAGGGCCCCAATAGTGAACAATTCACAAAAATATGGAATGTTTTCTACAAAGATAAGAAAGTGCTCACTCACATGAATATGAATGGGATTCTCTCTCAATAGAGAACATAATTGTGTGTAGATATTGTGCATACTTATTCTAACCAAACCTAATTAGTGGACAAGTTACCTATAGGACTTGACAAGTCAAACTTACATATTATTTTCATTGATCATGTTGATCAATATTGGACTCAAATGGATATAGATACTTTTGAAGGGAGCCTTATATATTTTGAATATCTTTCTACTAGATATGACTTCCCCAATATCAATACTTTGGAACCTTCCACTTCCCTCCCGCTCATGTACCCCAACCTCATTGATTGGTCGCAATAGAACCAAACACTTGAACTAACCTCTTTTCAAAATGACTATGAAAGAGCCTATTACCTCAATGCTATCGAACTCATAGCTTCTTCTACCAATGAACCAAAAATGAATATGACTGAGATAGATATCAAGTACCTTAGTCACAAAATAAAAATAAAATTAAAAAAAGAATAGGCACTTTGATGGCTAAAATAACTTTGTGGCAATGTAAGAGCCTTAAAAGGTAAAAACAAAATATGTGTCCAAGGGTGGACACCTTTTTGAGACACCTCAGGATGAGGTACTTGGTATCCTTCCAAGTTATTTTTAGGAAAAATCTTCAATATTAATAGAACTAACACAACCTATAAATCTTGGGATAGAAGAAGCACCTCATATCATAGATTTATCTCAGTATCTATTGGCAGAAGAAAAACGAAAATTCATTCAGTTCTTCTAAGAAAAAAGAAATCTTGGACATATTTAGACATGCTTGAGCTAAACCCTAATCTAATTATGCACCATCTATCCATAGCTCCCAGTCTTAAGTCAGTAAAACAAAAATTAAAAAATATGCATGTACATGCAGCTCTATTTGTCAAAGATGAATTGGAGAAACTCTCAAGTGCTATATTTATATGAGATATTGACTATGTCAAATGGATCTCAAATATCATATCAATATCTAAAAATGATGAATCTATTCATGTATGCACATATTTTTGAGACCTTAACAAAGATTTCCCAAAGGATTATTTTCCACTTCCAAACATAGATATGATAGTGAATATGATTATTGGCAATGGAATGTACTCTCTAATGGATGGCTTTTCTGGATACAACTAGATTAAAGTGGCTCCTAAAGATCAAGAAAATATTTCCTTCACATGTGTATGGGGAACATATTTCTAGAACATCGTGCCATTTGGATTAAAAAAATGCTAGAGTTACCTATCAAAGAGTTATAACCACCATATTTCATGACATGATGTATAAAAATATGAAAGATTATGTAGATGATACCTTGGAAAAGTCTAAAAAAAAAACATTCTTCTTGAGGATTTAAGCTTGATCTTAGGTCACATGGAATAATTAAAACTTAGATTGAACCCTAAGAAATGTGCTTTTAGAGTCACCTAAAAAACAATACTAACATATATCATTTCAACTAAAGGAATTGAGGTTGACCTCAAAAAGTTCTTGATATAATGGAGATGCCACCTCCCAAAAATAGAAGTTAAGTAAGGAGTCTTCAGGGATGTCTATAGTCCACCAGGAGGTTCATATCCCAAAATGTTGATAGATCTCAACCTTTTAATAAGAATCTCCATAAAGGATATATGTGTACATGGAATGAGGAATATGAGAAGACTTTAAATTAGATCAAAGCATATTTGGCTAAAATTTCAATCTTTATGATTCCTATTCTAGGGAAATCACTTATTCTATACTTCTTGGATATGCCTACATTATTGGGGGCATTATTGGACTAATAAGATGAATACTGAAAGGAAAGGGCTATATATTATATCAGCATAACATTAGTATCCTATGAGGTCAACTAAAAAAACATTGAAAAATCTTGTCTTGTTGTGGTGTTTGCATCTCAAGAACTTTGACACTACATGCTCATGCATACTAAACATCTTATATATAAGATTGATCTATTAAAATATCTCTTAACAAAGGCTACCCTTACTAGTCAATTAGCTAAGTGGAAGATGATTCTATCTAAATTTGACATTCAGTAGATCAATCTTAAGGCAATCAAAGGACAAGCTCTACCAGATCAACTGGTTGATTACCCGCTCCAAATTAATTCTCAAATACAAATTGACTTTATCAATTCCTTATTAAGTATGTAGATGAGTAAAAATGGAACATGGTTTTTGATGGATCTCACACACAAAATGTTGTTGGTTTTGGTATTTTGTTTGTCACACCTTAGGCTACACTATCCCAAAGTCATATAAGTTATTATGTCCTTGCACAAACAACATAGCATAATATGAGGCTTTGACAAATGGAATTAAATTGGATATTGATTGGAGGATCACTAAACTACATATCTTTAGAGACTCTCAACTTAAAATTAATAAACCAATAATGATTATCAAATAAAAGATGATAAATTTCTTCGTTACAAGAAATTGATTGATGACTGTGTTGGTTCTCAATATTGTTGGTTGAAAACCTACAAGCCTTGCCTTCTTGATGCCAAGAGATCAAAACAATTTTGGTTAACAAAAAAAGCTGAAAATACATTTACTCAACCTTCACCCTTTTGGCTTTACAAAACTTAGGTGGTTGTACCTTCTTATCTCAACTCATATAGAGGAGAAAAATTGCCAATGCAGACATAAAACTAATACTCTTGAGTAGGCAAGTACTTTCTCAAGGAGTAATCAAGTGATAATATTCTTGAAAGTGAAAATTAAAATGTGAAGTAAGATATGCGAACAAGAGAATTAGAAAAAGAATCTCACCTTCCACTGAATTGCACTTTTCCTTAGAAAATAATAAAATACTAGTCATTTTCTGATGGGAGAATAGAGTCAATAACAATGTTGCAATCATCCAATTTCTCAGAGATAGGCATTCTTCTCTCAATTGTTGGATAGAGAAATTGAAGTTATAAAACCCTAGTTAATTGAATTTAACTCCAATAGTGATGAAGACCAATAACACGAAACCCATGCCTAGATTTTTCTTATCGAGGATTTACTTCTTCAATTTCAACCAATCAACAACAATATAAATCCAAGAAGACAATTTGTAAATGCCAAGTGTTATGATTTATTCCTAATTTTAGAAGAGAAACATGGTAATTTTATTAATTTTGAAAATAAGTACAATTGGACGGTGACTAATTACAATGTCTATCTCTATACTACATATTCATACATTAGTGTCTCTACATATCTATCTTTCTATATCTATAAGGTCTTGGTACCCCTTCTTATAGAAAATGAAAGGGTTCAAAAAAGATTCAGACCATTATAGAAAAACTAACTAATAACTAATTGCAACCATTCACAAAATTTTACAATGATAAACTTTCTTTAAAAAAATATCACAATTCTAGAACCATATCAAAAATTTATTCAAAATGCAAGTTCCCATGAAAGTCTTCAAACTCAGCCAAGATGGCTCTAACATTGGCTCTATCTTCTTCAAGCTCTAGCTCCTACAAATCATTGACATAGTTGGCATAATTCTTCCACAAATCCCAGGTTGTTATGTACATATTGTTAAGAACATAAAGTTGGTCCTCCTTTGCTAGTGATATATCTAGTTGCATAACTAGTCTTGGGTCGCCATGCTCATTGTATGCTTGAATGGACATTCCCATGGTGAAGAGTCTTTAAAAACTACACGTGAACATAACAAAAAATTTACAATACAAGGACATTCAAAGAGATTTTTGCCTTATAATGTCCTTAAACAACGATCAATAAATGCATCAAAAATCAACCTACAAATCTCATGTACAAATGCAAAGAAATTGTCACATTTAATTTTGTGCTAATTTAAGATAGAATGCAAATGTACTTAGCTTTAAATATTTGTGTCTTTTCATTGGAGTTGAAAAAATATCTCTAGATTGTGAATCTTCACAAATTCAATATGATGAATAGACATAGAACATGCAAGCACAAAATCAAGATGCCAAGAAATCAAATCCTACAAACTAGTGACATTAGATAAAGGTAATCATGTTGAATGTGAAATAGCGAAATCAGAACCCACCAAATCCTTATTGAGAAAAATTGCAAAATCAGAGGTGCCTTAAATCATCATTCCTAAAATCGCAAAATCAGAGGTGCCTTAAAACATCATTCCCCAAATTGTGAAATTGAAGGTGCCTTAAAATTTCATTCTTGAAATTACAAAAGTGGAAACTTTCTTATCATCTCCTTGCAAAATTAGAGGCTTATTTATTTCCTCTTTGTGAGACTATGAAATCAGAAGCTTGATAGATGAACGTAAAGAATTATTTTTTGTTGGAAAAAATTCAAGGCTCCATCAAAATTTAATAATTACTTCACTTTTTTTACATTCCATCATATCCCTAGAGCTAAAAATAAGACAAATAAGTCAGGGATACTTTAGCTTCTATGCTACAATTACAAGAACATGAGTCCATATTTGAATTCCTAGTGGAAGAACTTTACAATCCTACCTATGGCTCCCCAAAAAACCATACCATATGCACTATAGTGGGTCATGATTCCTCTTAATATACTACACCTACTCTTACCTACGTGACCAAGTCATCCTTGATGACCTAACGTGCAATGAAAATAGACAATTAATTCATAATGTCTCCTACTATACCCTCATATTTGGTAATTTTTTAGGAACGATATAAATGGAATTCTTCGCAGGTGTCTAGAGAAAGATGAGTCTGAACATATGCTAGATTAAGTCCATGATGACATATGTGGGTCTCACTCTAATGGTATTGTGCTAGCTTGAAAGCTACTAAGGAATGGTTATTATTGGCATACCATGCAAACCGATGTTTTGTGTTATGCTAAGTCTTATAATAAGTGTCAAATGCATGGGAATGTAGTCTACACTCCAAGAAGAGAAATTATACCATCTATCACACATTGACCTTTTCAACAGTGGGTTTTTGACTTGGTAGGTCAAATATATCCTAATTCGTCTAGTGGGCACAACTTCATCATTATTACCACATAATATTTTATAAAGTGGGTTGAGGTTGTCCCTCTTTCAGTTGCTACTAGAAAACAAGTGTCTTTATTTACCCCACATTGTGTCAGTTTTTCATAAGAAAAACCTTCCTCCTTAGTCACCAATAATGGATGACAATTCAAAAAAAAAAGGATCTCAAGAAGTTGCATAAGAAGTTTAAGATTAAGAAACATTGGTCTTCAATCTACTACCCTCAAGGAAATGGTCAGGTTGAAGCTCCCAATAGAATATTGCTAAAGATATTACACATAATAATCAACAAATCGGGTAGAGATTAGCACTTACAAATTAACCCTACACTATAGGTGTACAAAACTAGCATTCACACACCTATTGGAGCTATACCCTTTTCACTTGTTTATGGGTTTGAAGTTGTTTTACCTCTTGAGGTTGAGATGCCTTCACTTAGCTTCTCCTTGAAAGGCCTCATCATATTTATGAACATTATAGAATCATGCATGTACAAGAACTTGAACTTCTAGATGAGCATAGAAGATATGTATTTGGTCACATTAGGGTTTATCATAAAAGAATGTCACAAAGCTATAACAAAAAGGTTCAGTCTAGAGAGTTTCAAGTTAAAGACATCGTCTTGAGAGAGAATCCCAAAAAGAAATAAAATAGAGTATAGAAAGGGAATTTTAAACCAAATTGGTTGGGTCCTTATATAGTTACCGTTGCTTTCGGGTCTAACATATATCATCTTTCTATACCTAAGGGAGATCGGATCCTTGAACCTATCAACATCCTTCATCTAAAGAAGTTCTATGCATAATGCTCCTATTTCTAGATATTTTTAGATATCTCAATGTCCTAAAAATTCCCAAAAAAATTAAAATATGGCACTGCAAAAAATCCTAAAAAGTATAAAATGTCCTGAAAAAATGACCATCTTAGTGAAAACCTAGCAAGAGGCACTTTGATGTATCACCCAAAAAAATCAAATATCAAAAAATACAAAATAACTTTATAAAAGGTCTAGAAAAAAATCATATACCAAGTGATGAAAACTTGGAAATAGGTGCTACTTGAGACCCATGCACTTATATCTATCAACTTGTCACTTTGTACTCTAAGCCTTTTTAATTTCCATCTCTAACCTTTGTTTCTTTGGTCTGGGATTGGTCTTTGTCTAAGCCTAGGAGGCATGAAGTGTATCATATTTTGGTCTCTTGTGTGCAATGGTGTTTCTCGGTGGTTCACCCCAAACAATGTTTCTCAACACTTTCCTTGGCACTTTGTATCTTGAGTCTACACTTTGTTAGCAATCCATGATTGTGTGATATTTCTCACTCATAGGCATTGGTCTTAGAAAGTCAACACTTTTTTGTTCTTTTTTACATCACACTTAAACTAAATGACTAAGACATGCTTGACCAAGTTTCTTTGAGTTGCTTCTTATTGCTAGTTTTTTGTTGAATAATCCCTCCTTGGTCCCTCCAAGATGTCACTTGACTACATGACTAGGGCCATGAGGCACATTTTCTTTGATTTCTACATGTGTGTAATTTTTATGATCCTAGGTGTCTCTTGAATTGACTGCTTGGAAGCTTAGGTAATTTGGAACTATGTCCTTGACTATATCATTGTGTTTTCTCAAGCAAGACTACACCCATGTTAATCTTGACATTTGTGCCTTAGTACAAGTGTAATCTTGCAATATTAAACTTAGGGAATCTATCACTAGGTCATCTTGACATCTATTTCTTTGATATTTATTCTAGGTTCCCATATCTTAAGGCCTGGTGCTAAAAATAAGGACCTATTGAATTCAACCTTGCAACTTGCACTTTGCATCTTCATGTTAGTTTGTATTCTAGGGTTTTAGTCTAGTTTGCATTTCTAGTCCATATCTCAAGTGAGGAGAGAGTCTCCTTCATCACTTTGGATGGATAGTCAACCACCCTTGATCATTTTTTATTCTACCTCTTAATAATGTCTTCGTCATCAATTCTTTTTCATCTTTCTTCTATTTTACATTCAAAAGGGTTAATCATATCATCTTGTTTGATCTATCTAATCATCACATCTGGTCTACCTAAAAGAATTAAGTATCAAGTCACTAGTGTATATCAAACATATTAGAGTTATAGTATCAAAAACTATGCGAGAATCATGTACCATGGTACTAAAAGAGAATAAGAATATATATATATATATATATATATATATATAAACATTGCATGAAAAATAAGTGTTGAAAGTAAAAGACATATCCATGATATCAATATCCACATGAGCATAAAGTAAAGAGACAAGTACAACAATAATTAAAAATTTGAATCCAATATCTCTTATATATATATATATATATATATATATATATATATATATATATATATATATATATATATATATATATATATATATATATATATATATATATATATATATATATATATATATATATATATATATATATATATATATATATATATATATATATATATATATATATATATATATATATAATGATGATGATGAATGTCAAGTATAGGTACAACATGAGATCAAAATTTGGATAAAGTGACTAATATCTTGGATGTCAAAATGGTGAATCCCTAAAATAATCTAGAACTACGACTGGCTCCAACCCTCATGAGTATGTGGAGGAGGGGGATAATCTTGGGCCTTGTTTGGTGCTGGCACTGCACCCTCTAATCTACCTATATATTGGGAGTAGTCTAGTACTCTCTAACCATCAAGAACAACTATTATGTATGCTATGTATAATAATAGGCCACCCTAGCCCCATACCTCTTTACACCCCAATGGGCTCTATTTTGTTCCTCCATGAGTGCCCACTCTTTCTCTTAGGCTTTGACTCATGCATCCTATAACTTGTGGTCCCTCATGGATATATTAGTTTGTGCCTATTGTATCTTTGCCTCTAGATGTGCCACTCAACCATCATCTCTTTGCCTATCAGGTACCCTCTACTCTAGCTGAGTTGGTTATATCTTCCTTGATCTATATTTTGATCCTGAGCCCCTCTTGACCAATGGCCTTTGCACTATCTACTCCTCTGGCTCATCCTCCTTCATCTCCTCTAACATCTATTTGGTCTTGGATTGAGTAATTTCTCTGCTACTAGAAGGGGAACTATCCCTAGTCCCACTAGTGCTACCTCCTCCTCTTTGTCCCCCATCTCCACCTTCATCCTTATCAATATCATCATCATCATCATCATCATCATTGTCATCATTTCTATATTCTTCTCTTGAAAGATCTCTCTTTGTTAGATCCATAAACATCAAGAAGGGGTGCTCTAACATTCATCTCCAATACTCTAGGGACATCCCTACATTTATAATCACTAGCAAAAGATCCCACATCATCTGTTGTAGTTTTTGAGTCTCATGGAGACACACATCATACCTCAACATCGAGGACCATTTTCCATTATTTTCTACAAGATATATGGCACAATCAGTCACCTTGGTACTCACACCCTGTCGATGTTCAAATTGCCACCATACCTTGTTGATGATGAACCTCTCCACATGTCTCCCCACTAGTAGTTCGCTATAAAACATGTTTTCCAAATCCTCTCTTATTACATCCCAATTTTTGACCTAATTTAAAATGTTCATATAGCTATTGAGGTTCACATGAAGTTAGTTGATAGTTAAATTTTTTAAAATCCTACGAAATAGTAAGATGGTTAGTCATTATAATTTCATATGAAGATAACATGCTAGTTGATTATTTATCATGGATTCATAGAATTGAAAAGGCAGTTACCCATTATGGTTATTTATGATTAAATAACTTATTATGGTAATATGATTTAACTATAGATAATTTCCTTGTAGGAAGCATGTCAAAGGGGTGGAAGCATTGTCAGAAAAGAATTGGGCAAAGGAGCATCACCATCACTAGGCAAATGGGTATGAATCATGAATCACCATGGTTGAGGACCTAGCGACTTGAACATCAGGATACAATCAATGGAACCACATGATATATTAAATAAATAATTTAAAACATTAATTAACTTAATTAAAATATAATGCGTACCTCAAAGGCTTTGATTGATCTTTCTCTATATTATTATGTATATACACATAGATATAAAATAAAGTGACACCATAATATTATTTTCTTTATAATAAAATGATGCCACCTCACAAATATATCTACATGCATGTAGATAGATATAAAACATAATTATTTTCAATATATAACCTTCAAATATTCTTCCATCCTTTTATTCTTTTTCTTGCTTGAAACTGATTGAACACTTGGCACATTTATTTGGTGTCCAAGAGCCAAGATATTCTCTTTATGTTTTGGCTTCTTGGAAGCCACGAATACATGGTACCATTTATTATGAAGTTGAGAGAGAGGCAGATAATATACACTCATTTTTCCCATCACCCAACTTTCCTGTTCAATCGTCTAACTTCCTTGTTTTGTCACTTGACTCCTTCATATTACTCGACTACATTTTTCTTAGCATTCGATACTTCTGTAGTTATTATCTAGTAACCATCACATTGTTTATCCCTCAATGATTTCCTTTTTATACATAAGTTCTATTGAAATTATGAGCAATATTTATACTAGAGATTAGCATTCAAGATCTTTCCTATTAAGAGTGAGACGGGTTGTTGAGCATCCATCAATGCTCCATTATTTCCTACAGATTTTACCAAGTTATGTGATTAACTAAAAATACAAACAATGCATTATAATTTCTTAATTAGTTATTACTACAGTTTGATTTTAATAGTAGTAAGATACAATTCTAGATTATGAACAAATCATCCTTGTTTATAATATCACTAGTTAAGATGAATACAAGCCAACTATCCATGACATGATTTTATATTTATTTATGTTTTTGGAAGTTATAATTAAATGATATTATTCTATAATTCTAATAACTATTTTTCTCAGATCACAGAAAGTTGATAAGTTGGAAACATGTAACATTCTTTTATCAATTGGGGATCAACACAAGAGTGGGTTGCTCTAAGATTCAAACACCTGGGACTCACCCAGATGTATAGCCAAGGAAAAGGGTAAAGAGGTGAGAGAAAGGAATTTGCAATAACATGAAAACAAAATCAAATGTGACATAACAATGTTTATTATTTTTAAAAGGAATAATTTAATAGCTCATGCATGATCATGTTTATTGTATTTTCATGTTGTCAAGTCAAGTGGTGTGATTAGATACCAGGATACTGAGTGGCTAACAAGGTTTTCCATGTCTATTTTGGGTAGGGAGGGCCTTTCTCAGTAGAGATTGTGTGGGGATAGGTTATGGTCTGAGGTTGGGTGGTTAAGCCCCTGACAATGTTTCCCCTCTCCACAAGATATCAGGACGTGCATCTGATAAAGATAAGTTGAGCATTCAAACATTTATCAATAACATGCATTTTTACTTTTATGATATTTATACAAATAGAATTTACAATGGATTAATTTATATCATTGAATTTAGTTATCTCCTTTGATGTAAGCAACCTTTCTCATCAATATAATTGGTAATCATTAGATTGGTTGACCTTCCAACTGAATATGGCATATATCTATAGGATTGATATTTCAGTCTTTCATAAGAATAATAATTATGAGAAAATCTTCTAACCTTATGTTATTTCCATAGTTAACAATACGAGGAAAAGGATTGATATAGTGGTATTTGATGCCCTAAATATTACAGTGGTATCTAACACACCAAGTGATACAATGGTATTTGATGCCCTAAATTGATACAATGGCATCTAACACCCCAAATGATACAGTGGTATCTAATGCCCTAATTGATCCAATGGTAATTGATGCCTTAATTGATACAGTGGTATGTGATGTCCTAATTGATATAGTGGTATTTGATAGTAATCGTCATTTGATATTGTGGTATTTAATGCTAATCGTCATTTGATTTTAATATAGTGATTTTTTAATGGAATCGTCATTTGATCCTAAGTAGTATTTATGGATTAATGTGGGTGTTTGCAGAAGCATTCCTAGATTGATTCTATTTTCAAATACCATGGTATGTAAATTTTAATTTTCATAGTAAATTCATTGATGGTGTTGTCAATTCTTAGTTATGAAATTTTGTTTAACTATTTGTAACTATTAATCTCATTCATATGAACGCATCTAATATAACTATCTTCCTATGAAGATGAAGTAATAACTATATTTCTTTGATAAGTTAGTTGTTAATTAAGACCCAAGAAAAGTTGGTTGTTACATCTCTAGCCTCAACCCACTCCTTGTACTTCGCATATGGTCTCTAGTCAATTCATGACATTTCATCTAACCTCCTCCTCTAGTACAAAGTCTCCCCTACATGATTATGTTGAACAAAACTAGAATATCTACACCTGTATGGTCTACCTCTTAGACTTGGTTGTACGCTAGGATAAATCACAATGATGTGGTCTCACACTTGTATCTACACAAGAACTTCTCTACAAGCCCAACTCTTCCCCTTCCTTTAGACTATATCGTGTAGTTCACAATACATGTTTGTCAGGAGAGAGGGTCCTCATGCCATATGAGGAGGGCATGATAATAGGTCCATCACAAGGCCACCCCATCTGTACTGGAAGCCCTTATGTCTCCTATCAGTACCAAGTAAATGACTAATCAAAGAATAGAGGATGCATGTTACTTGATAGTCATCACCATAATCAACCATCATGGGCTCCCACTGAATCATACAATCTAAGATAACGTTGTCACCAAATACTCTCTACATGGCCACTATCCCTTCTTGGTGACTCTAATCAAAGTAAACTTGCATCACAAAACTTTCAAGTTTTAGTATCGAGTAAAATGGATATATCTCAAGTAAAGTTTGAAATTATCAAGATACTTACTAGATCCCTGAGACATGGAATGTGTAGAATCTGATAAACATACTCTAAGGTGATACTAGATCCCTGAGACATGGAATTCGTAGAATTTGATAAACATACTCTAAGGTGATACTCACCTTTCGTGTCGATAAGTGGAACATGTTATGCTTAGTATAAAACCTCTCTATCAATGTTATAAGCAAACCATAGTTTGTCTGAACATGGGGCATATGTAGGAGCTCTCCAAGACCCATGGTAGTTACTGTATATCTCATCTCTTCCTTCAACTTTGGCACAAGCCTTGATTAGACAGAGTGCTCTAATGGAAAAGTTTAGAAATCATCTCTACATCATAAATAGAAGTGCATAAATAAATTATAATGCATTGAGGATATATATCAAATATCGATTAAGGACTTTAGAGAACCATCAGATACATCTACAAGTATGATTAAAAAAACCTAAAAGTATTTAAGAGACTTGTTTAACTTGGATGACACTTCCTATGTTATACTACACTTGCATGATACTTCACATAAATGGAGATGATATTCTATGATCAAACGATATTTTGCCTTCAAATGTATGATAGAGTGGTGGCATGCGTATGATATACCTTATTGTGCTTATGAAACTTTACATATGATTGAACTATCATAAATAGTTTGACATGACTACAAGACGATATTCTAGCCTATCGTATGAAATTTCAAAAAAAAAGAGCCAAAAACACAAAAACATCACTACAAAGATGTCGAATCAACAAAAAAATTAGATACTTACTAGTGCAGGATAGTGTCGAGGATGGTTGTACAATCGTCTGAGATTGAAGCAATGTTAATTGATGTGAACTCATATCTCTGCCATCGTAAATCTCTCCACTCACTCTGAGATCACAAAAGACAAATGCATAAATGATTATAAAAAAACTTTTGGACCCTTAATATAACATTTTGACCCAATTTTTCAAAGTCTTGGATTTCTGTGAAAATTGCACCCTTACCTAATTTGATGTCTTGGATCTATTTTTAGGATCAAAATAGAAATTTAGCTTCATTTCGACCATCAAATTTGTGATTTAAAACTCCTTCTTTAGTGTAGTTGACTGACCTTTTTGAGGCTAATCTTTCAAATTTTTTGAGGCGCACATCATTTCATCACTCCTACCCTCTTCATTTCATATTTCTTATCATTTCATTTCCTTTTATCTCACTTTTCTTCTTATTTTGGCTTGATTCTATTATTTTATCTTCCTAGTCAAATTGGGGCATGTTCTCATTTTTTGGTGGTCAAATTGGGTTCTATGATCCTTCTATCGCTTATCTATCATCTTGGACCTTATCTTAGCTTGATTTGATCAAATCTATCTCATTTTTGCATCTCTTCTACCTCATTTTGATTTTGATCCCGAGAGGGTAGGAATAATCTATCTACAAATTGATTATGACATGCTACCTATCTTTGCTAGGGTCATCTCAGCTTCACTCCACTGCTAGTTCAAAGTTGAGATCCTTCAATCTATCTAATCTTGATCAACTTTTCTAACTTCAGCCCACCTCTAGTTCGGAGTTAGTTATCTCTATATACTTTTTCTACTGCTAGTTTGGAGTTAGTTATCTCTCTATACTTTGTCCATTGCTAGTTCGGAGTTAGATCTCTTATTAGCTTAACATCTTCATTCTTTGATCATGGTCTTATATAAAGAAATTGTAAATATCTAAGGTTTTCAAAGGCTTTTTAAGTTTTTAATATCCATCATTTGATGCTTTGAAGTACCATGAGCCTAAGAAGAGATCCTTAATTAAGGAATTATTTGGCATTGAAAATGTAGTTTATTCTTTAATTCCATGTAATGAATGATAAGATGTATGAAATAACAAGTTGAAACTTATACTTTAATGTTTATAAAATTCAACACTATATATTCATGTCTTGTATATAGATAGTCCCTAATGAGCTACATGTATAAGGTCCTTTTTGTATCTCTTACAATTATAGATTTTACTAGTGAGCTATTTCCTAATGATTCTAGTCCACTTGTATGTCTTGCTTTCTCAACCATTTTATCTTTGTCTTGTCTTTTGTCTTGGGTTTTAATTACTAGCTTGTCCTACACCATTTCTGATATAGAGAAGATCTAATGTCTCAATCATTTCTTTAAGTAGTGCAAGATTTTTGTGCAAATTTCCAATTATTAATAGGATGGGAGAGGGCCTCATCCCTAAGGTAAATTACAAAAAAAAGGAGTATACAACATCCAAATATTGACTAATAATGTTAGATGGATCATTAAAATAAACCCTTCTCATCTCAATAGTCTACAACTACTTTCAATGTTTTCAATTTTGTCATGAAATGATAATATGTCAATGAATGTGCTTGATGCATGTAGAATAGTTGATACTTCTTGTCATATCAGCTCCACTTTTCTTTTTTTTCAATTTTTATAATTTTACATTGCAATCCATGTGGAAGTGGTATCTTCAAAATAAGGTGGGATCAGGATCATTGAAAGTTACTTTCAAGCATACTTTAAAATTTCTTCCTTGTTTTTATACATATGGAGGAAACCTTATACTTCTCTTGCTTTATTGGTAGATGGTGAAAATTGGAAATTGTTTTTGTGCATAAGAGTACTACAAGACAATGAAGAGGATTTCATTTACTTCAAATTTTGAAATATTAGTTCTTTATCATAGATTCTCTCTAATTATTATCAAGACTTTTATTCATTAGTGGTAAAAATGAAGAATTGTTATAGACTTGCTATAGACTGATAAAAAGAAATGATGTAAAAAATAATGATAATACTTATATGCATATGAGTGAAAAATATTCATCTTTGAAATAATAATCAGGCAATTGCAAAACCGATGTCAAACATTTCCTTGACAATTACATAGCATAGTACATCAATTGCAACTATAAAGCTCCCATTTGGCATGATGGGCTAATTGCATTTGGTTGAAAGAATATCAAACACTTCTCATGAAACACATTGTGCGTACCCTAGAATTATAGTACGATCTTTTGTTTTTGGCTATGGGGGGGTCAAAATACACCTGCATAACTAATTTGTTTATATATTTTAAAAAATTAAAATTTATAAAACTGTTACACATAATTTTTAAATTAATTGATAAAAGTGTATTTTAGCCCCTCCATAGACATTATTGGATCCTTTGAGGTGATATGTTTTGGACATCAAACCTCTTCACAAGCTTCCCATTTTGTCACACAATTAATATTTTACACATTTATATTTATGAATTTACACTATCTTAAGAGAAAAAGAATGATGCAAGAGATGGGAAGGGGCGATATAGTCGAATATAAATTAATAATAAAAATAATTATCACGAGCCATAAACATCTTTGACTAAGCCAAAATTCCTCTAAATTGAAATAGAACAAACATGTCCTATAAGATATTTGTATGTACAGCTATCCCACTAAGGGCCCATTTGGTTGCTAGAATATGATGGGAATGGTCATTGAGAATTAGAATATATTTTTCAATTCTTTGTTTGGTGTATGGAATGGGAATGAGGAATAGGATCACGTATTCCCATTTTAGCCCAAAATGAGCATAAGTCCATTACCAAAAATATTAGTTATTGGAATGGAGAATATGATTTGGCTAGAGGATTCTTCATCACTTTCATCAACATAGAATGGATGGAACAAGTTGTTTGAAGAACAAAGAATAAGATTTACAGATTATCTGATCAAAATACTCAACAAAAGATTCAAGATGGGAGCCCTGTATCTGACTTCATTGCTTCACTCCTTGCTAGCTGTCTATAAATCCCACAAATTGCTTGGCCTGTTTTCATAAAGTTTGTTACATTCACTGATTGCCACGACGAAACTCATTTGTTTATCAAAAACTAGCTAATTCTACGAAGGTGAACCAAATTACCTTCTAATTAAATTTTAATGTCTTCGCCGCATAAAATTTTTATGTGTGAATGTGTGTTTTGAAAGTAGACGGTGATGGAGAAGCAACCATTGCACTACCCAAAAGAACGTCGCTTTGACGCGCTCAGAAGTTTGCAAGTCCTACCTGATGAAATTATCTGCCTCATTTTAGAAGCCCTTTCGCCTCGCGATGTCACCAAATTGGCTACTCTTAGCAAGTTACATATATTTTTTTTATATCTACACATGAAAAATGATCGATCTCCTAAGAGTAATAAACCATGGCAAACAATTAAAAATTTATACAGACTATAAAAATAGGGGAGGAAACAAATTCTCAAATAGATTTTAAGTGAATCAAATAAGAATGAGATTGTCATTTTCCATTCTCATTCTCTACTCTCATGCCCATTCCTATTTCCTATTCTAATTTTCTATTCCTATGCTTGTCACCAAACGGACCCTAAGATAGTGAAATGAGAATTGGAATTTGGAATATGTGCTCCCTACTTGCTCCCCACTTGCTCCCCTTTTGCCTTTTGCGTTTATCAAAGCAATGCTAAGTTCACTTTTTTAGTAGATAATTATTGATGAGCTGATTTACTTTCTTCTTGGAACGGGAACCTATGGAAAGGGAATCTGTTCTATAGGAGAGGGCATGCCATATTTGATGTACACTCTAGTAAACTTCACCACTGCATCGCTGCATTACTAAGGAAGCCTCCTTTGGTTATAAATTCTGAGTTATACTCACAATTCAACAAATCAAATCAAAGATGGAAGCTGGACTTGCTTTTGCGTTTGATAATGGTGTGGTCGAAAAGCTTAGTGAGATGGCCTCGAATGAGACACCTCTGCTACTCAACTTCAAAAGTGACTTTGAATGCTTGGAGAAGCAGCCCACCCAGATATGTTGTTCCCTCCAAACCGCAGACCAGCTAAGTGGGCACACTGATGGTGTGAAAACCTGGCTGGTTCGAGTAAGTGTAGCACCCATTTGCCGTTGCACCAAAAGCCATGACTGTTAGCGAACATGGAACACCACATAATTAACCACCTGTGGGTAGGGGAGCGCATCACATCAACCAACAATCTCCCCCTCGAAGCGCATACCAGGTGCTTACGCGGGTCAGGAAGGCACCAGGGAGATTTGAACCCATGACTAGGCCAAAACCAGGCTCTGATACCACTTGTAGGGCCCACTTGCCATTGCACCAAAAGCCATGACTATTAGTGAACATGGAACACCACATAATTAACCACCTGTGGGTAAGGGAGCGTGTCGCATCACCCAACAGTAAGGAACATTGTTTTTGATGCCCAAGATATAATTGATGAGTGTGCTGCTGAGCATCTCTATACTTCTATCCATTTTGTCTTCCGGTATAAGATGGGGAAGAGGATTAAAGATCTCAAAGGTAGGATCAACTCTGCCATTGAAGAGGCGCAGCCGCTCAAGATTTTTCACAATGTGGCCCATTTGAGTCAGCCTTCAATAAGTACACCCACAAGAGGAGGAGGATGAGATTTGAATAGATTCGAGAGAGATTCGCTAGAAGTTTCCATTGACTACAAGCTCGATGAAATCGTGAGATTGTTAGAGAATCCCTCTTTGGGAGTTGTTGTCGTCCTAAGATGGGCAGGCTCGGTAAAACATTCCTTGCACAGCATACCTTCGACAGAACAAAACATAGGTATGAGTGTTCTGCCTGGATTACTCTTACACAGAATTTTTCTCTTAGAAGTTTGCAATGTGATCTAGCCACCCAAATCAGTTTACAACTTGAAAGTGGTGTAACTGATAGGCTAGTAGCCTTGTCCATACATGGTAAATTAGAAGGAAAAAGATGTTTGATTGTCCTAGATGATGTTTGGAGTTGTAGTGTTGATGACAATTTGATATCAGGGCTTGGACTACCCACTGGGCGTAATAAACAGTGTAAAATAGTTGTTACTACAAGAAGTAGAGGTGTTGTTGAGAATGCGAATGCCCATATCTTTAAGATGGAACATCTCTCAGATGGTGAAAGTTGGAATCTATTTTGTCAGTGTGCCTTCTCAGATCGTGAAGGAAATAGGCCACCTGAGCAGCTGGAAAGGTTGACTCATCAAATTTTAGGAGAGTGTGGGAGGTTGCCACTCGCTCTAAAGATAGTTGGGGCATCAATGGCCAAGTCTTCCCTCACATCAGATTGGAAGTCAAAGTTGGGGCAACTAAGAGAGATCGGAAAAGGAGATGACTCCACCATGAAAATTTTGAAGCTGAGTTACGACTCTCTCTCTCCCAATTTGAAATCTTGCTTTTCTTATTTATCCTTCTTTCCAGAGGACACTCATATTTCATATTGTACTGTTAAAACTAGAAGAGCTATATATCAGGAGTATGTAATATATTTGTGGATAGTAGAAGGATGTATTCCCCAAAAGAAAAACAGAGAACAGTGGGAAATAGGGGTAAATAATTTCCATCAACTTGAGAATTTATGTTTGCTATATCTAAAGAGAGGCATAAATTGTTACTCTGTGCATGAATTGTTGCTTGATTTGGCTGTAAATACATACAATGACCAAGGGTGCAAATTTGATCTTCCTTTAAAAGAGACAAGTTTCCACAGGCTATTACTAGCTAGAAAGAATTTAGATACTAGGTTAATTTCAGAAAGGCCTCTTTGTCCGTGATCTCTTCGCACACTGTCATTATCTCAGAATCCTGGCATTACAAGTATTCCAGAAAAGTTTGTTGATCGTTTCAGAATACTCCGAGTAATTGACTTGAACCGCACTGCCATCTCCACCTTGCCAAAATGTGTTGGAAAGTTGAAACTTCTCAAGGTTTTGAATTTGTCTCACACACAAATCAGTGAGGTGCCAAAGTGTGTAAGAAGACTTAAGAGTCTTCAGTTCCTTGATGTTTCCTATTGTAAACTTGTAAGATGTCTTCCTGATTGGATAGGGGAGCTCAAGCTTCTTTCCGATGTCAATGTAGAGAGGTGCTCAGATGAGTTTGTTATCAATCATGTGCCCAAGGGAATATCACAGCTCTTGTGTCTAAGGACACTCAGATCAGGTTTCTTCAATTGTCTATTGAAGATAATGAATTCCTAACTGTTAAAGATGTTGGAAATTTGATCAATCTGGAAGAAATAATGTTATGTTTAAAAACGAACAAGCTTTGCCAAGTGTAGAAGATGGAATCCTTGAGATTTTGGTGAAAATGAGAAGTCTTGGAATAGGAAATGCCATTCGTGCAACAACTCTTCCAATACTCCCAGAGACAATTAATAAAATGAAAGGTCTTCAATCTCTCATTTCTCTGTGCCCAATTGGATATGTGGAATGAGAAATCTGAGAGGACTTTCCTTGCATAGCTGCAATGATTATCCATCACTCAAAAATATGTAATGACCCTTTCCAATAGGCCACTAAACAAAACTCTAAATTTAATACACTGCTAAAGTATATTGCTGAAATAAGGAAATAATAGTGCCAATATATTCATTCAATGAAAAACCAAATGTTTTTACAAATGATATGGCCATTTTCAGCATCGAAACATTATGACATGGCACATTACAGACAAACGCTAACTAGCTGTATACAATTGAGAACTTGTTACAACTACAAACTAAAATGATGAACCTGGATTCATCCGATACTGGAGACTGATTGCTGAAGATGATATGGTGAAAGTGCAACTCCACTTGAAACTCCGAACCAACAATTAAGCACAAGTGAAAGGACTGAAATATCCTTCCCATAGCTACAATAATTCAGATGATCTTTCACACCCTCAAAATTGCGTACCAATTGAGAGTTTTCATTCCCAATGGCCAATTGTGACTAATTGTAGAAACCCGAGGCTCCACAATGCACATCAGCAAAAATCAATAATAAATCTCCATGATAGGCAATGAGCCCTCAATGCCTATTTATTCTTTTTTCCTCAATAGGTCGGCCTCTTTTTTTAATTATTTCTCAGCTCCTTCCAACAACCTCTAGAACATTATTTTATTTAATGACTTTATAAGATATATCACTTAATTAAATATAAAGTTACCTTGTAATATTTTTTTTATCGTTAACTTTATAAATAATTAATTCTTCCAAAATGGGGACATTACAGGTCTGCCCCCCCTAAAATTGCTTGGCCTCAAGCAATCTTAATGCTGGATGCTGCAAAATCACTTCTCCCTCCCAAGTAGCATCTTCAACAGGTAAATCTTTCCACTTAACCAGATACTCTCTGATTACTCTCCTGCGAAGCTGCTTCTCTCTACTATCCAGAATGGATTCTAGCACTAAGATCAATTTTCCCTCATCATCCAAGGGAGGTAATACTGTAGAAGGCATCACATTCTTACCCAACGCTTTTTTGAGGCGTAATACATGAAACACATTGTGCACTCTACTATCTGCAGGAAGCTCCAACTCATAAGCCACCTCACCAACTCGCCTGACGATCCTGAATGGTCCATAATAGCGTGGCTTGAGTTTCTCTACATTACTCTTCTTGAGAGTGGACTGGTTATATGGTTGCAACATGAGGTAAACTATATCATTTACCTCAAAGCTACGCTTAGTCCTCTTCTTGTCTGCATACTGCTTTTGCTGGTTTTGAGCTCTAGCAATGTTGTCTCTGAGAGTAGCAACTATATCCTTACTTTCCTGTAATAGTTCACCTGCACGAGCTACCTGACTGTCTCCCAACAACAAATCTAAGAAACTAGGTGCCTCATAATTGTAAAGTTCCATGAAGGGTGTCATTTGTATAGTTATATGGTATGTAGTATTATAACAATACTCATAGAGATATATCCATCGGACCCAAGCTCGCTATTGATCTGCCACATAATTCCTCAAATACCCTTCCACCGATTTGTTTACAATCTTTGTTTGACCATCAGTCTGTGGGTGATAACTAGTGCTAGGTGTAAGCTCAGTACCACACAACCGAAATACCTCCTGCCAAAAGTGACTCATGAAGAGGCTATCCTTGTCACTCACAATGCTCTGAGGCAAACCATGTAATCTGAAAACCTCCTTGAAGAAGACCTCTGCCACCTGAGCTGCTGAGTATGTAGTAGCGATAGGGAAGAAGTGAGCATATTTTGTCAGCCTATCCACCACCACATAGATACAATCACGCCCCTGGGCCTTGGGTAAGCCTTTAATAAAATCCATAGAGATGCACTCCCACTTGTTGTCAGGAATAGGAAGCGGCTGTAGCCGCCTTGCTGGATAAGTGTTCTCTTGTTTGTTCTGCTGGCAAACATGACACTCACACACATACTGCAAAACATCAGCCTTAAGTCCCTTCCAAGTGAACCGTTCCTATACTAACTTGTAAGTCTTGAAATACCCAAGATGGCATACTGTAGGTGATGGCCTGTTGTAGGTGAATTATGGAATGCTCTCAAAATTAATTGCTTCACTTTCGATCTTGGGACTAAGTAAATCCTGTTCTTGTAAATGATCAAATCATCTATGAGAGTGTATCTAGTGTCGATTGTTGTTCCCTCCACTATAGCAGAGGCCCACGTGTCTTTGGCATATTTTGCTACAATCAAGTGTCGCCAATCCTCTGATATCTGAATCATAGAAGTGAGGTGTGGCCTATGGGATAAAGCATCTGCAACAATATTCTGTGTCCCCTTAACATATGTGATATCAAAATCATATGCCTATAATTTACTCACCCACTTTTGCTGACGATCATTCAGGTCCCACTGTCCCAAAAAGTGCCTCAAACTATTATGATCAGTTTTAATACAAAATTTGCTACCCACAAGATACTGTCTGAATTTGGCCAAGGCATGCATGATGGCCAACATCTCCTTATCATATATGCTGAATGATCTCTCAGGCCCTCTGAGTTTCCTATTCTCATAAGCTATAGGATGCTTGTTCTGCATGAGTACAACACCAACTCCCTCTCTAGAAGCATCACATTGAAGCTCAAATGGCTCTGTGAAATCAGGCAATGCTAATACTGGGCATGTAGTCATTATTTCTTTGAACCGCATAAAACACTCCTGTGCCTCCTGAGTCCACACAAATGCCCCTTTCTTCAGCAAATCTGTCATGGGCGCTGCATGTCGTGAGTAGCCACTGACAAACCTGTGATAGAATCCACATAGAGCAAGGAACCCTCTTAACTGTGTAAGGTTCTCTAGTGGTGGCCGATCAACAATAGCACGGATCTTTTTAGGATCCATTCGCACTCCTTTCACACTAATGACAATTCTGTCATCCCCAAATCACATTTGGACTCCTTGGCATACAAGGACTCCCTCTGTAAAATGCTCAATACTGTCTCCAAGTGCTCTAAATGTTCCTGCCATGTCCTACTATAGATCAAAATATCATCAAAGAACACCAGCACAAATTTCCTCAATTGATTGTGGAAGACCTTGTTCATAGTGGACTGGAAAGTGGTAGGTGCATTAGTCAAACCAAAAGGCATGACTACAAACTCAAAGTGCCCACAATGACAACTGAAAGCAGTTTTCTCAATATCCTACTCTCAAACTCTAATTTGGTGATAGCCTGATCTCAAATCAATTTTTGTGAAATAACAAGCCCCATTCAATTCGTCTATCAACTCATCAATGCGTGGGATGGGATACCTATTCTTTATAGTTCTCTTATTCAATACCCTATAATCAATACACATCCGTAGAGTACCATCCTTCTTTTTTACCAAAATAACAGAAGATGCAAAAGGTGACTTACTTGGTCTGATGTGTCCCATTGCTAGCAACTCCTTGATGGTCCTCTCGATCTCATCTTTGAGTCATTTTGGGTGCCAGTATGGTGTGATCATGATAGGCTTAGCGCCTTCCTCCAGCTCGATAATGTGCTCAATGCCTCTGTTTGGTGGCCTGCCTAGTGGAATCTCACTAAAAACCTTCTCATACTTGATTCTCAATTTTTGAATATCTGGATGATATTCAGTCTTACGCTGCTCTTCCTGGGTAGGCATCAAGGCACATATTGTCGCCCACTCTATATTATTATGCCTGGCTAATCTCTCCATCCATCTAAGTGAGATAGTCCTGACATCACCATTACGAATAGCCTTCAGCACATGAGTCCTACCATCCACCTCAAACCGTATCTCCATATCCTCTAGTCTTAGAGTAACCTCCTTCAAAGAATGTAGCCACTGCATTCCAAGTACTATGTCCATGTCACCCATGTTGACCACATGATAGTCCGTCTTGAACTCATAGTTCAAGTGCAATGGTAGATCTTGCACCATCTTGTCACAGCGAAGAGTATATCCATCAGCTACCTTGACTCTCAATTCTTCGAACTCCTCCATAATGAGTCCATGCCTCTCCACAAATCGTACATCAATGAAATTATGTGTGGCACCTGTATCCAATAGAGTAATAACCTTTTGCCCTGCCAAGACTCCCCAGAGTTTGAAAGATCCCTCTCTTTGAATACTAGACAGACATGCCTCTTGTAAATGTAACTCTAGAGCCTTTTTTTTCTCAGCACTATCTATCTTCTGTTCACTCTCTACCCCATTAGGATCCTCATCATGGTGCTCTGAGCTGTCTGAATCTGAACCTAGTAAGCCCACATCGCCCGGTTAGCCTTCCCCTTAGGCCTCATAGGACAACCATGACCAAACTCATAGGGACCTTTGCAAAAGAAGCATAGCTTCTTCCTACGTAGGTCATTAAGTGTTTCCTTATCCAAGGGTACAGCTGACTTGCCTTTTGAGTCACTAACCTTCTCTTTACCCTTGCTGAATTCCCCTTTGTTATCTCTAAATGACGAAGAACCCTTTGAACTAAACTAGTTTGCTAGAGCAACAAGTTCCATACTGCGGGCTTTCTTCATGGCTTCCTGTAATGTAGGAGGATCAAAAACCTTTACCCACCCCTTGAGTGGTTTAATTAATCCCTCTGTGAATAAAATGACTAGCCTCCATTCTGAAATGTCAGGCACCATCACTGCAAGATTTTGGAAGTCATTGATAAATTGTTCTAAGCTTCCTAACTGTCTCAATTGGGCTAACTCCCAGAAATAAACTTCAAGATTATTTTTATCAAACCTTTCTATCAATCTATCCACGAATTCTTGATAAGTGGTTATCTGATTGTGTTGCAATGTGATCATGCCATGTGTCCACCAATGATGTGCTGCCCCATCTAAGTGTAAAGTGGCATACTTGAGCACTTCAAATTCTGTCATAGTCTTCAGAGATAGGAAAGTATCCACCTTATGAATCCAAGCACGAGTAGTCATTTTTCCACTGCCATCAAATGTGGGTAATACCAACTTGTTGGTGACCTGTTGCAACTCATTGTGTTTATCTGCCTGCTTCTGCCTGGCAACTCTGTAGTTCAGGTACTTTTCAAATGTCCACCCATCCTGTACATATGTTGTTAACGAATCCCACTCATTCCTTGCTTGTCGAAGTTCATCTACAATATCTGTTACAATAGCATTAGGTGTGCGTGCTAGAGTTTCTTCCCTGAATGTAGGACGTGTGGGTCTGTCAGTTGTTCCAGACTGTCTCCTATGTTGTGATCATGCTATGCTCCTATCATCCTGGTCAGTATCATGATTATTTCTCCTGTTTTCTCGAATCAAATGTTTCATCATAACCATAATTGCCTATGTACTTGCCTCTATTGACTGTAGAAGCCTCTCTTGATGCTGTAAAGTCTCATCATCTCGCACACTTCTAGATGGGCTTTGAGAACGTCTCTCAGCCATATTCTTAGTTATGCTGGTTCCCTGTGTAAATTGGCTAGATAAACCCTATCAGGTTGGCAGGAAACCTACTTTGATACCACTGTAATGACCTAAACCATATTCTTAGTTATGTTGGTTCCCTGTATAAATTGGCTAGATAAACCTTATCAGGTTGGCAAGAAACCTACTTTGATACCACTGTAATGACCCTTTCCAATAGGCCACTAAACAAAACCCTAAATTTAATACACTGCTAAAGTATATTGTTGAAATAAGGAAATAATAGTGCCAATGTATTCATTCAATGAAAAACCAAATGTTTTTACAAATGATATGGCTATTTTCAGCATCGAAACATTATGACATGGCACATTACAGACAAACCCTAACTAGCTATATACAATTGAGAACTTGTTACAACTACAAACTGAAATAACGAACCTGGATTGATCTGATACTGGAGACTGACTGCTGAAGATGATATGGTGAAAGTGCAACTCCACTTGAAACTCCAAACCAACAATTAAGCACAAGTGAAAGGACTGAAATATCCTTCCCACAGCTGCAATAATTCAGGTGATCTTTCACATCCTCAAAATTGCGTACCAATTGAGAGTTTTCGTTCTCAATAACCAATTGTGACTACTTGCAGAAACCCTAGGCTCCACAATGCACATCAGCAAAAATCAATAATAAATCTCCATGATAGGCAATGAGCCCTCGATGCCTATTTATTCTTTTTTCCTTGATAGGTCGGCCTCCTTTTTAAATTATTTCTCTGCTCCTTCCAGCAACCTCTAGAACATCATTTTATTTAATGACTTTATAAGATATATCACTTAATTAAATGTAAAGTTACCTTGTAATATATGTTTTTTATCGATAACTTTATAAATAATTAATTCCTCCAAAATGGGGACATTACAAAATATGCCCAACTACAGACCTTAACATTGAATGATGATTCAAAATGTAGAGAATTGCCAAAGGAGTTTGGAGAGGGTGGGGGATTTCCTAAGCTGATTCATTTGGAGATTCTAGACTTGCCTCTTTTGGAGGAGTTGCCAAAATCGGAGGACAAAGCCATGCAACATCTGCAAGTACTAATAATAAACAATTGTCCTCAAGTGAAGAAAGCTCCAGAGGGAATGGACTGGGTGAGGAGACTAAAGCAGATAGAGGTTTTACTGGCAAGCAGTGAGTTAGAGGAGAGGTTGAAGGAAGGTGGAGAAGACTGGAGTAAAATCAAAGCTCAAAATTTTCCCATCAAAATTATCTTCTCAGTTATCTTCTAATAGTAGCTTCGGTACAGAAGAAGATTGGTGCAGGAGCACCCACATAAAGTATTTAGGTCAAAGTTTTATATAAAGTATTTAGGTCAAGTTTTGTGCACGAGCCGACTTGAGAAATTTATCTTGATTTTGTCATTAGGATAAGATAATTTTCTTGGGATTTGTACAGATCATTGTGGGGTCATTCTAAATTTCTAACCCATTCTATACTGATCTAGAATTTTCTATAAGTTGTTTTTCCTATTTTGTAATAATCTAGAAGGTTTCGTAGATTATCTTAGCAAGTATAAATAGAGTTTTAGGTTTAGGTTTAGGTCAAGTTGGAGAGAAAAGTTTATGGATACCAAGTTACAGAGAGAAGAAATCTGCAGGAGAGCTATTGTATGTACTATTCATTTGATAAATTTAATAGAAATTTTTTATAATCTATCTCTTGCTGGTGTTGGTTCCTATTGTGTTTGCTTCCATTGCATTTATCTTTGCATAATTTTTGGTATCAGAGCTTGGGGAAAGCTCCTGAGGCAATTAGATTTTATGTCTGGATCGGAGTCAGAAGCTAAAACATCAAACATGGTCACCAATGCTGAACTGGCAAAGAAGATGCTAGAACAAGAGAAAATCAATAAGTGGTTATTAGATGAATTTGAGAAGATGAAGGGCTGGATGGAAAAGAAAGCAAAGGTTTCCTCAGAGCAAGAGGAAGAAGGGGAAGAAAAGGATACCCTTGAACAGGAGGTGGTTAACTTACCTGCAGACCAAAGATACTTTATAGAAGCCCTTGAAAGAGTTGGTAAGAAGGATGCCGAAGGTGACCTACCCATCTTCTCAGGAAAGATGGATGCTCATGCCGTTGTGGATTGGATAGAAGCCTTGAACAACCATTTTGAATATGAAAATATAGCAGAGAAGGATAAGGTAAAAATTGCCAAGTCAAAGTTGAAGGGACCGGCTCTCACTTGGTGGAATTTCATTCAAGGAGAAAGGGTCAAAGAAGGTAAGAACATGATAACTTCCTGGGAAAGGATGTGTGTCAAGGTGAGAGACACATACTTGAGGATTATGAAATCCAACTTCATCGAAGGAGACAAAGTTAAGACAAAAGGAGCTAGATGTCACTACCTATACTGAAGAATTTCAAAAATTAAGCCTGAGGTCAAAGCAGAGTGAATGTGAAAGTGTAAAAGTTGCTAGATATCTCAATGGATCGAGGTTGAACATTCAAGAAGAACTTAATTTATTATGTCTAGATACAATACAAAAATGTTATCAACTAGCATTGAAGGTGGAAGCCAAATTGAAAAGAAGGCAAGAACAAAATAGCAGAGGAAGAGGAAGAAATCAAAGGGGAAGAGGAAATTTCCAAGGAAGAGAACAAAATCATGAAGATCATAAGGAGATAAAGCAAGAAACCAGTCAAAGTGAAGGAAATTTCAGAGGTAACTTCAGAGGTAGAAGAGGCAATTCAAGAGGTGGATTTGGTGGTAGAAGGGCAAGTTCAATTGTAATAAGGAGGGACATTATGCATCTAGGTGTCCAGATAGAGCAAGTTCAAGTTCACAAGGTGAAAGAAGAACACATTTGGTACAAGATGATGAATACCAAGAGAAGGAGATGGATGACTTAGATAGTGTACTTGAAAGAGGAGAAAGTTTAATGATGAGAAGAACACTTTTGAAAGTGCCTACTACCATGGAACCACCACAAAGGAAAATTATCTTTAGGACCGCTTGCAAATCTGGAGGTAAGGTATGTAAAGTCATTATTGATTCAGGATCTACTGAGAATTTAGTTTCTCTTGAGATGGTTGAGAAGTTAAAACTTAGGAGAATACCTCATCCTTTTCCTTATAAGGTTTCATGGCTAACAAAGGGTCAACAAACTCTCATAAACGAGCAAGCATGGGTTGATTTTCAGATTGGAAAGTATAAGAACAGAATTTTGTGTGATATAGTTGATATGGATGCATGCCACCTATTATTTGGTAGGCCTTGGTAGTATGATTTGCAGGCACAACATGATGGAAAACTCAATATATACACCATCAAGAAGGATGGAAAGGTGATTAGATTGATTCCATTTGCTGATCATGAGGAAGTGGAAGAAAATAAGGAGAGGGAAGCCAAAATTATGATGGTTGATAAAAATGAATTCTTACGGGACATGAAGGATGAACCTAAGCTTTGTTTTCTTTTGATGCCTAACTCACAACCACAAGAACCCATTGGAAAAGACAGAAAGGAGGTTGAAACAAAGAAGGCAATTCCTAATGAAGTGAAAGAACTTTTGGATAAATATGAAGGTTTGATTTCAGAAGCTATGCCAAAATCTTTACCACCTATACGAGACATTAGTCATTGTATTGATTTCATTCCTGGATCTACTTTACCCAATAAGGCTGCATACAAGATGACACCACAACAAAATGAAGAGATTGTTAGACAAGTAAAGGAGTTACTCGATTCTGGCTTGAATACGAAAAGTTTAAGCCCATGTGCTGTACCTGTTGTTTTGGCACCCAAGAAGGAAGGAATCTGGAGGTTATGCAATGATTCTAGAGCCATTAATAAGATTACAATCAGATATAGGTTTCCAATGCCAAGAATTAAAGATTTTCTTGATTGTTTAGGAGGTGCAAAGTATTTCTCCAAGATTGACTTAAAAAGTGGGTACCATTAAATAAGGATAAGAGTTGGAGATGAGTGGAAGACAACATTCAAAACCAATGATGGATTATATGAATGGAAGGTAATGCCATTTGGACTCTCTAATGCTCCTAGTACCTTCATGAGACTTATGAATGAAATACTCAAGGACTTCAATGGCAAGTTTGTCATAGTATATTTAGATGACATTAATTTTTAGTAAGACAAAGGAAGAACACCTAGAGCACATTGACATGGTTTTGAGAAGACTTCATGAGGAGAAATTGGTAATAAATTTGGAAAAATGTTTGTTTATGCAAGAGGAGCTAACATATCTAGGTTTTGTGATCTCCCAAGGTTGCTTGAAGATGTATAAAGAAAAGGTAAGTGCTATACTATCCTGGCCACCCCCAAAAACAGTTGGAGATGTTAGAAGCTTTTATGGTCTTGCTACATTTTATAGGAAATTCATAAGAAATTTTAGTCATATATGTGCTCCTATGTCAGAAACTATTAAAGGAGGAAGGAAGTGTAAGTTTGCATGGAGTCAATCAGCAAATGAGGCTTTTGAGTTGCTTAAGAAAAAGGTTAGTGAGCAGCCAATTCTTTCTTTACCTGATTTTAACAAAGTTTTCCAAGTAGAATGTGATGCTAGCAAGGTTTCTATAGGGGCAGTTCTTAGTCAAGAAGGAAAACCAATGGCTTTTTCAAGTGAAAAACTCAATGAAGCCAAGCAGAAATACTCTTCATATGACTTAGAACTGTATGCATTGGTTTAAGCTCTCAAAAGGTGCAGACATTACTTGTTGCCAAAGGAGTTTGTTGTGTACACCGATAACCAAGCACTTAGTTTTCTAAATAGCCAAGACAAATTAAGTCATAGGCACATGAAATGGATGGAGTATTTACAGGCCTATACCTTCACCATCAAGCATAAGAAGGGCATATCAAACAAGGTTGCTGATGCTCTTAGAAGAAGGAATCTGATTATCTCCCAGATACAACTAGAAAGTGTGGGAATTGACGCACTCAAGGACATGTATGTAGCAAATCCAGATTTTGGTGACATCTACAAGGTATGTATAGAGTTTGGTGAGAGATACCATGCTGATTTTCTTGATTTCTTGATACAAGATAGACTTCTTTTCAAAGGAGGACAACTATGTGTACCCAAGTGCTCTATGAGGACAAAACATTATCAAAGAGAAGCACAGTGGAACAATGGGTGGACATTTTGGTTTGGATAAAACCTTAGAATTGGTTAGAAGGTACTACTATTGGCCTAAACTTCAGACTAATGTGAGAAACTTTGTGGAAACATGTATGATTTGTCAAAGGGCCAAAGGAAGGACTACAGATGCTAGGCTTTATCAACCTTTGTCAATACCATCTAGACCTTGGGAAAGCATAATGATGGATTTTGTAATGGGGCTGCCACGGACACAAAAGGGGTATGATAGTGTATTTGTTGTAGTAGATAGGTTCAGCAAAATGGCTCACTTCTTACCCTGTAAGTCAACCAATGATGCTTCTCATATAGAAAATCTCTTTTTCATGAAAGTCATAAGGATTCATGGGCTACCTCTCAATATAGTTTCAGACAGGGATGTGAATTTTGTAGGACACTTTTGGAGAACTTTATGGACGAAACTTGGAACCAATTTTTTATTTTCATCAGCCTACCACCCTCAAACTGATGGCCAAACAGAGGTAGTTAATAAAACATTGGGCAATTTGTTAAGAACACTCACAAGATAACATGCAACAAAATGGGATGTAATCCTACCCCAAGCTGAATTTGCATATAATGACTCCATCAATAGAAGTACAGGAAAGTCACCATTTCAAGTGGTGTATGGAATTCATTCTAGACGGATTTTTGAGTTAAGAGATATGAGTTCACAGCAACAAGTTAGTGCCCAAGGAGAAGAATTTGCTACTGCCATAAAAGAAATCCATGATGAAGTCAAAGCACAACTCCAACAAACCTCTAACAAGTATAAGAAGCACACAGATCAGAAACGGAGACACTTAGAATTTGAAGTGGGAGATTTAGTATGGGCAAATCTCAAGAAGGGGAGGCTACCAAAAGGTAAATCTACCAAACTTATGTTGAGAAAACTAGGTCCTTGTCAAATATTAAAGAAGTTTGGACCAAATGCTTATGAGATTCAATTGCCACCAGATATTGGCATTTCTCCCATCTTCAACATAGCAGACCTCACACCATTCAAAGCAACCACGGAAGAAATTGATATAGGAAAAATGGCTGATACAGAAGACCTTCAACGTCTACCTTTTAAGAAGACACCACAACTAGAAAGGATACTTGACACCTAAGTCATGAGGCAGAAAAGAGGAAAGGAGTCCAAGCAGTATTTGGTAAAATTCAGAGGTTATTCAGATGTAGATGTTGTGTGGATGACCGCAGGGTACCACTCTATAAGAGCTTATCTCAAGTGGGCTTGAGATAAAATTTCCTGGGGAGTATGGCGTAGGAGCACCCACCTAAAGTATTTAGGTCAAACTTTTATATTAAGTATTTAGGTCAAGTTTTATGTATTTAGGTCAAGTTTTGTGTATGAGCTGACTTGAGAAATTTATCTTGATTTCGTCATTAGGATAAGATAATTTTCTTGGGATTTGTACAAATAATTGTGGAGTCATTCTTCCCCATTCTATACTAATCTAGAATTTTCTATAAGTTGTTTTTCCTATTTTGTAATAATCTAGAAGGTTTCGTAGATTATCTTAGCAAGTATAAATAGAGTTTTATGTTTAGGTTTAGGTCAAGTTGGAGAGCAAAGTTTCTGGATACTAAGTTATAGAGAGAAGAAATCTGGAGGAGAGCTAGTGTATGTACTATTCATTTGATAAATTAAATAGAAGAATTTTATAATCTATCTCTTGCTGGTGCTGGTTCCTATTGTGTTTGCTTCCGTTACATTTATCTTTGCATCAAAGATTATTCCCTATAGGTGTAACATTGAAAGTATTACTTCTTGCCATGCATCCTTGGGTGCCAATTTCTTTTATTTGTGTATTCAAATGACCAATAATAACAAGATATAGATTATTCCCTATAGGTGTAACATTGAAAGTATTACTTCCTGCCATACATCTTTGGGTGCCAATTTCTTTTATTTGTGTAGTCAAATGACCAATAATAACGAGATATAAAATCTCTTTGTACAAAAATATTATAACATTTGTTTTAATATCTATTTTTTGATAATTTAAAAATATGATTTTTCTTTTTTTTTCATTGATTTGAAGAAAAAAATTAATTTTCCTTTCAAGAAATAGTCAAGTTTTTTATATCATTATCATTATAAAAATAATGTAAGTTTCATTAAGACAAGTCTGGAAATGAGTTCGGGAAGCTTCTTATTTGATTTTTTTTTTAATTTCGATATTTATTTCTGAGGACAACTGTTACCATGACTTACCACAAACACTGAATCTATTTGCAAATATTCTGTAGATGGCTCACCATAAATTCATACTTCTGATTTTCAATTGTGATTTTAGAGGTTTTGTTGTTCCTTCAAGAGTAGGAGTTAGTTTTTTTTGGTTTAAACTAGATTATCTGTTCTAATCTGATTTTAGTTTTTTTTTGGTTGGTTTAATCTAGACAATCTTTTTTAATCTGGTTTTAAATTTGTACTCCCAAGAATTATTGATGTCCTTAAGTTGTATAGATTTACTTAACTTTTTTTTTTTTTTTTTAAAGTTTTCTTTACTTTTTGATTAGGATTTAGTTATATGTGATAAGGATTAAATGGGCAAAACATTTAAGGCTATAATGGTTCTCTCAAGCCATGATCATTGTGTGCCTAAGGTATTGTGTAATCTGCTCAATGAAGAGCCACAAATTAGCTCTACTCTTTACAACTGTAAAAGGGTATTCAAATATATATTGTAGGTGGATGTAGAATTGCACCTATCAATTTTGGACTCTTTTGAAATCTATTGTGGTATATGTAAATTCATTACACAATAAAGACCAACCACAACTTTTGACTTGAAACTTGGAGCAAGGTCATTTATTTTTTTGTGGTATATGTAAATTCATTGCTCCAGCCTTATTAGAATCGGTAAAAAATTTTAATGAAAGCTGACCATATTCCAAGCTGGTTTACCCAGGTTACTCATAGTTATTCTCACCACTCTCATTGCAGGGGCAATGTCCAAGGCAGTGCTCACCATAGCATGCATAAGGCTTCCTACAACTGAAGAATATGGCTTCCTACAACTGAAGAATATGGAGTCCCCTTTATTTCTTCTTGTTCCTCTTATGTGTTGGGTACATGGATGAACTTAATCGGAAATGATCAGCTGATGAAGCGTTGATCTATTTGGCATATATCATGCCAAAGCACTCTAAAACTTTGAGAATGTAATGTTCTTGAAACAACTTGATCTCTTTATTCCATCTATCTCGGATAATGGTCATACCAAGTATCCATCTTGCTGCTCCAAAATACTTCATTGCAAACCTTTATTTCAATTCACCTATCAGCTTCATTGTAGAGTTGGTAACTAACATCTCATCAACATAGAGAAAGAGAAGAATAGATGTACAATTTGGAAATCTTTTGTAATACACACATAGAAGAGATTCATAGTGTACAAAATGATTTTCTCAATCATGAAACTATCAAACTTGAGATACCATTGCCTCGAGACTTGCTTGAGCCTATATAAGCTTCTCTTTATTATGCAATATATGCTCCTGTCCATGCTTGACAAAACACTCAGGCTGCATCATGTAGAGTTGTTCATTTATGTCAAGGTAAAGAAATGTAGTTTTTACACCATGTTCAAGTTCAAGATTCTGAATAGTAACCAATCCTAAAATGGCATGAATTGTAGTCATTTTGATGACTGGTGAGAAGATTTCGTTCAAATCGATTCCCTTTTGTTGATCAAATCCTTTCACAACTAGCCTATCTTTGTATCTTCTCTGACCTACATCTTCTTCTTTCAACCAATAAATTCATCAGTTTTTCAAGGCCCTCCATTTACTCCTGTACTGCATCCTTCCATTTCTGAGAATCAAATGCATTGCAAGAACCTTCAGAACTTATAGGCTCTATTTGATCACAGACTAATAAATTTGGATTTGCCGCTTCTAAATATAGTACATAATCAGAAAATTTTGCTGGAAGTTTCTCTGTCTTGTTCACTTCCTCAATCCAGGAGCATTAACTGTCTTTTGAATATTGTCGATTTTAATATTTTGGTGTCTTCTTACTTCTTATCTGAGACTTTTAAAGAACTTGCATTGCAAGAATTACCAATCTTGCAATTTCCATCAAGTTCCTCCACTCTATTCATTGTCCATAAAAATGGGATTATGTAGCAGACCGGTTTGATTCGCTTCTTGAGCCTCACTATTGCTGTCAGTTTGGTGTTTGAGATAATTTGCACCACAGTTGTCAAAGACATCCTTTGTGTGCATCACAGATGAGGAATGCGATCATGGGAAATCCGAGTTACATACCCACCAAAAATTACGTAGCAAAGTTTTTTTCTACAGATAGTAAGGGATAGTGTGGCTGTCCATCGAACTCAACACTGGGTGAATGTGGTGTCTTAGTCACTATTTTTTCATTCAAATTGAAATTAAGAACAACCCACTGTGGTATGGAATTGACAGCATGTTGGACATTTCTTCGTACATCGCAACTTGATGGAGAACTCAGTAAGAGACTCGTGGCTACAGGGTGGTTTGTGTGCAATCTACTATTGCATTGGTAGATGAGAGAAGATCTTCCTTCCTTGACACCGAACTATTTGCAGATGCAACTTTTTCAGGTGATTACCTTGAGCATCATTTAAATGATGAATAGGGAAGCGTGAGGTTTGCAGAAAAGAGTCATTATCATTTGGGAAAATAGAGGTAGAGGAGGATGGTGATGCGTTTGAGATAGGAACTAAAATAGAGATGGGTGAATTGAGATTCACTGGAGATGTTGACTGTAAATTATCCCTTACTGATCCTTGTGGATTTTTATTCCAAAAATTAATGATGGCACAAATTCTTTTACTGATTTTTTCTTCGATTTGTAATGGTGGAAAAATTTTCTCGTTGAAAAAAATAAAAAATCTCTGCTCTGAATGATTTTTTTGTAGTTGGATTGAAAATTCTCAATCCAACTGGTCTTTATAATAGCCCACGAAAATACCTTTTTAGGATTTACGATCCAACTTTGTTCTCTGTTTTTTTGGGACATGTGCATAAGATTCAAATCCAAATACTCAGATGTATCAATATGAAATTCTCATAAATACTCAGATGTATTAATGATAGAGATGAAGTATTTGTTGATCAATATGATGCTCTAGAGATATGTAAACAGGAAGAAGATCAGATTGTGTATCAAGTAGATTGGTATTTTTATGCAGGTGATATGCGGTTGGCAAATGTATTTGTTCCAGGATTCAACAAAGATACCATGAAGGGTATTCCTTATAAAGTTTGGAATCAGCATTCAGTCTTTCTTATGGTGATAACATTACCTACATACAATTGGAGAACTCGGAAGAAGATCACAGCAACGGAAGAAGATCACAGCAATTCAACGGGACTTGAATTTTTCTGTCCCCGGGAGTATGATGCAGGTGCATCACGAAAGTTTGATAATATGAGAATATAAGTGGTTATTTATATTTTAATATAGCTTAGTACGCCATTCTATGTTTTTATTGATTTAAATTGAATCCAAATGGTCTAAGTATCATAGAAAGGTTTGTATAGTTTACTCTAGTCGGTCATGAAGAACCGATAGAAGAATTAGAATGAGTTGGGTGTGGGAAGTTAAAGGTTAGTTTTGAGAATTAGTTATTGGTTTTCTTCTCAGGAAAGATCTTTATATATACTATGTAACACGGGGGAGAGAGTAGAATAGGGAATGGAGTCTCGATGAAAGAGACGGAGCAATGTAACAAGGAAAGGAATTATGAAATGAAGGATTGAGTTTTGGTTAAGAATGTTCGGTTCTTTACTGTCTTGTTTATATTGTTCTGTTCTTAGATTCCAAATAATTACAGTGGATTAATGATTTTATTCGAATTCTATAATGCTTGTGATCCAGTTTCGAAGGTCTATGTTTGAATGGGATACAAAACAATTCTTGTTATCGGCTTTGATTGAAGAAGTTTACTGATGTTCGAATTTGGTTATTATATTTCTTTCACGGAATGTGAAGAATTCTATTTTGTTCTCTGCATCAAGTTTTATTACAGAATTTTTATTGAAATCTGTTATAGAAGAGAAACTGAGTAATATGGTATTGAAGATTGTTGTTTGTAGTGAATCGGGTTTTTGAATCGATGAATTTAATAGTGAAATGATGAACGGCTATTTGTGATAGCAAATGATTCCTCCGCATCACTTTCCTAAGTATTCTTCTTACAGGATATTGAGATCCAACTGAGATGAGGAACTCTGTAAGATCAAATACATAGTTGTATTGCAAGCTTTCGTGCAGAAATCTTCACCTAAACTTGCAATTGAATGCATACATCTTTCTTTTTCCAAAATCATTCTATTTAACCTCTTTGTAGCTCTCTTTCCTTGAGGTGTATAAGGAATGATTTTAATTCTACAAATACCAATTTCAGCATAGAAACAATCAAATTCAAAAGAATGAAGTTCACCACTATTATTGGTTCGTACATGATTGATCTTATGTCCAAACTTATTTTCTTTTCAAGACTTTAATTTTTTTATATTTGTGAAATACTTTAGATTTCGTATGAAGCGTATATATCCACACCTTTCTTGTGCAATTATCAAGAAAGTTAACAAAATAGTTAGCTCCTTCAATGGAGATCACCTCAGTGGGTCTGAAGACATCACAATAGAACACTACTAATGATGTTTTCTTGTTTTCATGTTCGAACTTCAAGAAGCTGACCTACTTTTGTTTTTCATAAAGACAATTTTAGAAGAAATTCAAATCAATTGATTTGAGACCCAATAGTCATTGCCTCTTGGGCATAACATCAAGGCCCTTCTTGCTCATGTGACCAAGCCTTGATGCCCAAAGTTCTGAGTTATTTTACACAACTGTCATGGTAGGTCCTACATCACCAATAGTTTCTATAATGTATAGGCTACCAATTTTATCTCACTTTGTAACAATCATAGAACCTTTTGATGACTTTCCATGTATCCATAAGAGGGGTAAGAAAACCTTGTGTATAGAGCTGACTTACTAAAATCACATTTCTTTTTAATTTTGGAACACAAAATACATATTTTAACAACCATTTATCACCTCCTTTTAATGATGATAAAATTTCTCCTTTGCCAATGATCTCACAAGCTTTGTTATCTCCTAAATTTACTTCTCCAAACTTATCTTCTTGGTAATTTAGAAGTATTAAGTATATGGAAAGGCATGAAATGAAGTGCCAAGATACAAGACCCAAGAATCTGACATAGTATCACTTGCTGATAGTATCAAGACACCATAATATTTTGTGTTAGCTTCATTGTCCCACACTCTTTCTGATACTTTCTTGTAGTTTCTCCAATCTTTATTCTTATGATCATATTTACCACAAAACCAACAATCCCCATTTCTCCCTCTTGACTTTGATCTCCTCCTTGACTTTGATCACCTAGTTGATTTGGACCTTCTATGATGATTATTTCTGCCTCTATTGTGACTCTTTCCTTTATCCTTGGTGCTTACAACTATTGAAGTTCTATCGGGTGAGGGGATTCTTGGTTCTTTATCCTCGTGTCTTCGCTAAGAAGAGTAGCCACTGCATCATAAAAATCTAGCTTGTTCTTACCAGATATCAATGTGCTAACCTTTTCCACAACTCCATTCCAACTACTAGATAAAAAAATACAAGAAGTGAACAACCTTGTTCTCATCATCTTTTTTTAGATCAATAAGAGGCAAATGCCTATTTTTTATTAATTTAAAAAATATTTACATTTTATCCCATTCAAGTGCAAGCACTAGGAAAAAAGGAATGGGGTCAAGAAAACCTTGCGGTGTAGGCTGGGACCAAAGTCCTTTAAAAAGTACAAATGACCTAAAGACAGGTCTTGAAGAGGGCATACCCTCTTTTACAAAATTTTAAAAATCACATATATTATATTTAAGATTTTCTGATGTTGGTAAAAGATATTACAAATTTCTCTCATTGTAGAGTAATACAGAGTCTAAGTGGGAATAAAATTCCCCTTTACATCCTTCTTGAACCAAACTAAAGTGAGGAAGAAACAAGCTGGAGGATGATCTCTGAACCTACAGATCGGTCGATACTGAAGAAAACTTGCCAAGAACACCTTTCTCCAAAACTGAACATTATGTTAGAGCAGCAATCTTAACTTGAGTCTAACCCAACAGTACAGTTGATTCTGGATACTTTTTACTAGGATCCTTCAGGGACAGCAAAGATAGTAAAAACTAATTACTAGAGATAGAAAACTATCACTTATTTTCACCAATTAAGAGACTCAATATCTCCTTATCAGACCTACACTCATTTTCTTGCTCGGTTCATCCAGTTAGAATATAACAGATGATGATTGAACAGTACTTAAAGAACTTAAACTTATCCGGAGAAACCAATTAGTATGAAAATAAAGCCTAGTCAATCTGAGAAAAAAATGGAGTGATACCCAGGGCCTTATCCTATTTGCTTTACTAAGGTCCTCCGGGAATGAACCCCTTTGCAAGCAATGGCAGATTAAGACAAGAATGATAACCCAGCCAGAATACACCCATTACTGTATGAACATGATAACCCAACCAAAGTGTTGAGAAACCATTACTGAATGAGCATGATAACTCAGCCAGAATACACCCATTACTGTATGAATATGAGAACCAGCTACTAGACTGAAGCTTAAAGTTCTAGTCCAGTCATATTGGTTAGAGAAGACAAGGCGACTTCCTGATCGCTTCTTAGTCAGGGCCTTGGCCTCACTAAATTAAGTAGAGAAGATAATAATCAAACAAACTCAATTTTTAGATTCTCAACATGTATAAAGATTAGAATCATTTATAGACCAATACTATTTTACTTCATAGAACATAAATGACTCTATTCCATAGAAAATTAGAGCTTATTCAAGATATTGTTCCTACTAAATTCATACAGGCTTGTCAAGCATCTGAGCGATGTAGATAAGAATCATAATGAGCTTGCTTCCCAAAATTACTGAATAAACTTACTGTATAAACATAACAAACTTTCCAAACTACTAAAATTACCCAAAAAGTAATATGAGACTCAGGCCTTATTTTCAGAAACTATGATACTTTAAAAATATGTTCATACTATTTTCGCGAGTATATCAAAAAAATAGTTACATATTAAGATAAAATTCCATTTTAAGGCAAAAACTAGTATAATATGGAAAATTCATCAAACAAAACCAAATTATCACTATTCCTCCCTAAAAGTCGCTCGCATGTCTTCAATGGCAGCATGTAGAGAGCGTTCATGCAAGATACCCTCCTTAAAGTACCTGGCCATCCAAATCTCCTCAATAGGGTTAAGTATGACAAAGAAGAAGAGGAGGAAGCTCAGGTTCCTTTCGTAACCCTCTCTCTCCTCCCAAACTCTAGCCTCGTCTTCTGTGAAAATTATGTATGTGGGACCGTCTCCTCCCTAATGTATAGCATATTGTAATTTTCTGCCAACGGAATGGTAAGATACCCTCTAATATTCACGAGGACTGTATTCAACAGAATCGTAAGAAAAACTGAGACAAAACAAGTCAACACAGAGAGCTCTTATAGTTCATCTATTTGACTATGCTTTTTTTAGCTTTTTGCCTATACCAATCAATAAAAATGAACAATATTCAATCATCTTATATAAAGCTTCTATATAGAAATGAAGAGGCACATATTTGGAGGGAAAAGATAATGGCGAGCGTTGGGCTTCACACACCCCAACAGCTTCCACTTGAAGTCCAATGAGTGCTGTGATGTCAAAGAACTTTCCCTACTTTGTCCCTACTGTTACTTCTTGACAATGCTGAGAGAATCTCAGTAGAACTCATGTTCCTCCTGTAAAACAATCTTGGTGAGTGCATCAGCTGGATTCACTTTAGTGTATATCTTCTCTTCTTAAAGTTTGCCCTCCTCAAGTCTGCTCTGAATGAAATGGACACACTTCAATATGTTTAGTCTGATCATAAAAGGTGGTGTACTTTGCTAAGTGAATAAAACCCTTGCTATCACAAAACAAAGTGGAACCATGTTGAGGACAATCCAAATCAGCCAACAAGCGTTGGAACCAAATAATCTCTCTTGCTCCTTCAGTGAAAGCAATATATTTAGCTTTTGCTATTGAAAGTGATACTGCTTGCTGCAACCTTGAGGCCCAACTGATCGTTGGGCATAACTAGTAGTGAATCTTCTTTTGTCTAAATCTTCAGCCTTATCAGAATCAGTAAAACCTTTTAATGATGCATCCTTTCCACCAAAATATAACACAAAATCAGAAGTACCTTTGAGATAGCTCAGGATCCACTTGACTACATTCCAATCTGGTTTACCTGGGTTACTCATAATTATTCTCACCACTCCCACTGCAGGGGCAATGTCCAAGCAAGTGCTCACCATTGTGTGCATAAGGGTTCTACAACTGAAGAATATGGAGTCCCCTTTGTTTGTTCTCATTCCTCTTATGTCTCTGGTCAAATGGATGAAATTAATTGGAAATGATCAACTAATGAAGTGTTGATCTATTTGGCATCTATCATGCCAAACCTCTCTATAACTTGAGAATGTAATATTCTTGAGACAACTTGCTAATGGTCATACCAAGTATCCATTTTGCTGCCCCAAAATCCTTCATTGCAAACCTTTATTTCAAATAACCTATCAGCTTCATTGTAGAGTCGGTAACTAACAATTCATCAACATAGAGAAAGAGAATAACAAATGCACAATTGGAAAATCTTTTGTAATACACACAGAGATCAGATTCTTAGTGTACAAAATGATCTTCTCAATCATGAAACTATCAAACTTGAGATACCATTGCCTTGAGGCTTGCTTGAGCCTATATAAGCTTATCTTTAATACGCAATATATGCTCCTGTCCATGCTTGACAAAACCCTCAGGCTGCATCATGTAGAGTTCTTCATTTATGTCACCGTAAAGAAATGTAGTTTTTACACCACATTGTTCAAGTTCAAGATGGTGAATAGCAACCAATCCTAAAATGGCATGAATTGTAGCTATTTTGGTGTCTAGTGAGAAGATGCCGTTCAAATCGATTCCCTCTTGTTGATCAAATCCTTTCACAACTAGCCTATCTTTGTATCTTCTCTGACCTCAATATAATTCTTTCAACCAAAAAACTCATCAATTTTTCAAGGCTCTCCATTTGGTGGTAATGGAACCAAATCCCAAGTTTCATTTGCTAGTAGTGAGTCCATTTCCTCTTGTACTGCATCCTTCCATTTCTGAGAATCAGATGCATTGCAAGAAGCTTTATAACTTATAGGCTCTACTTGATCAGAGACTAATAAATTTGGGTTTGCCTCTTCTGAATATAGTACTTCATAATAAGAAAAATTTGCAGGAAGTTTCTTTCTTGTTGGCTTCCTCAATCCAGGAGCATTCTTTGTCTTTTGAATATTGTCAATATTAATATTTTTTATGTGTCTTCTACTTCTTATTTGAGATTTTTAAGAACTGGTATTTTGACAATTACCAATCCTGCAATTTCCACCAAGCCCCTCCACTCTATTCACTGTCCATAAAAATGGGATTATGTAGCAGGCCGGTTTGATTGGCTCCTCGATCCTCACTATGGCTGCCAGTTTGGTGTTTGAGATCATTTGCACCATGGCCGTTATGACTTCCTTTGTGTACATCAAAGATGAGGAATCAGATCATGGGGAATCCAAGTCGCATACCCACCAAAAATTATGTAGCAAAGTTTTTTCTTCAGACGGGAAGGGATAGTGTGGCCTTTCATATACTCAACCTTGGGTGAATGCGGTGTCTTAGTCACTGTTTCTTCATTCAAATTGAAATTAAGAACAACTCACTGTGGTATGGAATTGACAGCATGTTGGATATTTCTTTGCACACCGTAACTTGATGGAGAACTCCAGTAAGAGACTCATGGCTACAGGGTGGTTTGTGTGGAACCTACTATTGCATTGGGAGTTGAGAGAAGATCTTCCTCCTTTGACACTAGACAATTTCCTATGTGCAGATGCGACTGTTGTAGGTAATTATCTTGAGCACAATTTAAATGGTATATAGGGTAACGTGTGGTTTGCAGCATTCTGTGGCTTCCTCCCAAGTTACAAATGTGCATGGACACCAAGTCTTCATTTCCATATTTTGTCGTAGTTGGGTATTGTTTGGCAGGTTGTTCATTGAGAGAGCCCATGTTACCACAAGATTCATTGGACTATATATACCAAGATTACTGGAAAAAAAAGTGTCATTTTCATTTGGGAAAATAGAGGTGTTGGAGTATGGCGATGAGTTTGGAATAGGAACCAAGATAGAGATGGGTGACTTGAGATTCACTGGAGATGTTGACTGTAAATTATCACTAAATGATCCTTGTGAATTTTTGAATTTTTATTTCCAAAAATTACTGATGGGTGAATTGAGATTCACTGGAGATGTTCGTAGGGTCAGGGTGGAGGTTGTAAAATGACCAATATTCTCAATGAGAGATAGATAGGCCTTTCAAGAGCGAAAATCAATTATCTCAAGGAATATTGACTTTCTTCATAAGTGGCTTGGTTGGAAGGTAGAAGAATTATCTGCAAATAAGCAGAGCAACCCTTTTGGCAAAGCCCAGTAAAGATGCTTCATAATTGAAGAGAAGTCACAATCTTCAAAGGAAAGAGGAAGGCCTAGGTAACCTCCTCTACTTCAGAACGTTTGCTGGTATTAATCAATGGAGGTAGTCGGTGATTTTAGTAATGTGTTCTGGAGAATTGTTCAGCCTGGACAACAGTACATCGTCAGTTCTTTAGGCAGGGGTCCCATGAGGGGGGCTACAGGGCTATTTTTCAGGTAGAGGAGGTCCCATAAGAATTTTTTTGAGGGGATACAGGTTTAATTAGAATCTTTTCCTCCATAATAGGAGCCCCTCATTTTTAGGAAGCGGATGAAAATAGGGTGGGGTTGGAAATAGCCCCACCAGCGTAGGGAAAAATCTAGCCATTTGTCAAAGATTGAAACTTTAAAACTAAAAAAGTCTATTACTATAAAATAAATTTTAGAAAGTTTTTCCTTAAATTTGGGAGCTGAAACTCAAATTACAAAATCCATAGGACTGCTCATCTTACAAATTTATTAAAAAATCTCAGCGGGTGCAACTCTATTTTAAAGGAAGCTGGCTTCCATGGGCCCCCAGCCCTAGTGATTAAGATACAATATTAATGTGTGTCTCCTAGCTTATATATTATATATATATAAAATATCTCTCGGCACCTATTATATATATATAGAATATATATAAGTTAGTAGCACTCGCGACGGAAGAATGAAAGACATTATTGTTATTAATCTATTGGAATATATAATAATTATAAAATATATTATAATAATTTTAAAATATATTTTAAAAGAAATAGGTGCCTCGAAAAGGATATCTCTCGGCTTATTATATATATAAGCTAGTAGCACTCGCGACTGAAGAATGAAAGACATTATTGTTATTAATTTATTGGAATAAATAATAATTATAAAATATATTTTATAATATGCTATATAATTTAGATGTTCACTAAAAAAATATGCTTAATGTAATAGATTCCCTTCGAATTTTTTTATAAAAAAATCACCACATGTATAATAATTAGTATGAACAAAATGTATTTTTTTATTCAAGTAATTAGAATTACACTTTGGATTGAGATTAGAGTTTCTATTTGCATTAGTGTTAGCGTAAGTTTTATCATTAAAGCTAGATAATTATTTGCAATAGAGCAAAGGTTGTAGTGAGACTCCTTTAAGGAAATCAAGAGTTAGAGAATTATTAAGGCTTCAACTTTTATAATACATAGTTTGCTTATTAATCATTAAATTAAAGTCTCAACAACTCTCTCATGTTTCTTTATCTTTCATCCTTCACACTATGTATACCTCATGCCTTACTGTCATCCCCTTCTCTCTCTCTCTCTCTCTCTCTCTCTCTCTCTCTCTATTTTGGGCCTGAATTTTCCTCTTTCTATATTTACCTCTATCTCTCCCCACTCCCCCTTCTACCTTTCTTCCAGCTCCTTTCCTCTCTAGCCATTGCTTCCCCCTAAATACTTGATATATATTTACATCATGTCTCTTACTCTCTCTCTCTCTCTCACATCTCTCTTTCCTGAACATATAAATACATATATCTCCCCCCATAATTACTCTCTTTCCCTCTCTCCTAACCCTCCTCTTAGCATGTGTTCTCCTACTTAACCCCCCCTTCCCTCCCCCCCATACTTATCAGTATGATCCTCTCTTCCTTCCTTCATTACCATGTCCATCTATCATATGCCCTAATTATTATATTAATCTCATCTCTTCCCTATCCCGTCTCATATTCCCTCTTTCTCTTATATCCCTCCCCCTCTCACCATCTATTCCTCTTGATTACCATTTATTCCTCTTGATTACCATATATCCCTAACCCATTTCTCTCACCCTTTGGGTCCTCTTCTCTCTCTTTCTCCTTCATATGTGTCACATGCTAATTATTGTATTACAAGGTATTCCCCCCCCCCCCCCTCTCTCTGATTATCAAATTATCCTATTTTTTCTTTATCTCATATCTGTCCCTCTCCATGTTCTCTCTTTCTCTTTCTTGTCTACTCCCTTTCTCATGTTTCCCACCACATATTACCATCTCCTCCCCCTAATTACCATCTCTCCCTCTCTCTCTCTCCAAAATTCCTCCCCTCATCATCATTTCCATCAATTTGATGCCCTAATTATTCTCTTTCTGTCTACCTAATCTCTCTGCCCTTCAATGTTGTCTCTTTCTACCTTATTCATTCCCTCATTTCTCCCTTTCTCCTATTTCAACCGTTACTTACCACATCCTATTCTTTATTACCGTTTATCTCTACAGCACCTCTCTCCCTCCCTGCATCATTAATCTCTTTAAGTCTCTCCTCTCCCTCCTCTCACAACCTCTTCCACCTATTTACCCTCTATATCTACCCCATATCTCTTAGTCATGTATCTTTATTTCTCACATTCTTTCTATGTCTACTACGTGTCTCTCATGCCCCCCCATACCCTCTATTGTGTCCCCTCTTATTATTACTATCTACTCTCTTTATCTTGTGTATCTTTATCTCTTGCTCTCTTACATAGTGTTTACTTCATGCCTCACCCTCGTCCCCTTGTCACACTCTCTCTCACATGTCCCATTCTATAATTACCCCCCCATAATGTAGACCCTCCCCCCTTCTCTCTCTCTCTCTCTCTCTCTCTCTCTCTCTCTCTCTCTCTCTCTCTCTCACACACACACACACACACACACACACACACACACTCACACACACACTCACACACACACATCTCTCGTTCCTAAACATATAAATACTTATATCTCCCCCAATAATTACTCTCTTTCCCTCTCTTCTGATCCTCCTCTCAGCATGTGTTCTCATACTTAATCCCCCCTTCCCTCCCCCCCATACTTATTAGTATTATCCTCTCTTCCTTCCTTCATTACCATGTCTATCTATCCTATGCCCTAATTATTATATTAATCCCATCTCTTCCCTATTCCTTCTCATATTCCCTCTTTCTCTTATATCCCTCCCCCTCTCACCATTTATTGCTCTTGATTACCATTTATTCCTCTTGATTACCATATATCCCTAGCCTGTTTCTCTCACCCTCTGGGTCCTCTTCTCTCTCTTTCTCCCTCATATGTGTCACATGCTAATTACTCTATTACAAAGTATCCCCCCCCCCCTCTCTGATTATCTTATCCTATTTTTTCTCTACCTCGTATCTCTCCCTCTCCATATTCTCTCTTTCTCTTTCTTGTTTACTCCCTTTCTCATGTTTCCCACCACATATTACCATCTCCTCCCCCTAATTATCATCTCTCTCTCTCTCTCTCTCTCTCTCCATCCATAATTTCTCTCATTGTCCATCATACATATCTATCTTGAACCCTATTGATACTCTTTCTTGTGATCTATTTGATCTCATCCCCTCATTTTCCTTGTCTACCTCATCTCTCCTCTCCCACTTCTTCTTCTTTCTCTTTCTCCCACCTCTCACCATATCTCCCCCCTAATTTCCATCTATATCTATCTCATATATTTCACCCTCTCCCCCTTATCTCACCCTTTTTCTAGCATATTTCTCAACACCCACCCCCCCTCTCTCTATTTACCATCTGTCTCTACCTCATGTCTCTCACCTTCTCTATATTTCTTCACTCCCACATGTCTCTTACATCTCTCATCTATCTCATATCTATGAATCTTTACATTCTCTCTCTACCTTATCTCTCTCACTCTCCCCTGTCCCTTTGTCTACCTCATCTTTTTGCCCATCATCATCTCCCTTTCTCCCATCTCCCTCCCCTCCCTATATCTTCCTTCTCTCCCCCCCCCCCCCCCCCCCATCTCCACCATCTCTCTATTCTTCATCCTCTCCCCCTCCTCTCCCTCTCCTCCTAATCAACATCTTACGTACTTTCTCCACTCACTACTCTCAACATCTCATTTCCCTCTCTCCATCTCCCTCTCACACATCCCTTCTATCTCCATCGCTTCCTCATTATTTACCCTCTAACTCTATCTCATGTCTCTCACCATATCTCATGCATGTCCCTATGTAATTACCCTTCTCCCCTCTTCCATCCCCTATCACTATTTTTGTGTATTCTGAGTTCTAATTATCATCCTCCTTGAGCTCTATCTTATCTATTGCTTTTTATTTACATTAGCATAAGATTTATTGTGGCATATCACCATCTCTCGGCTGCAATTTACACCCTCTCCCCCCTCCCTTTCTCTGTGTGTGTGGAGTGTGGTGTGTGTATCTCATCAATTAGGTTTAGTAATATGGTTCAACATTTAGGATTAGATTTTATCTTTTAAAAAATAGGTTTGAAGTTAGGGCTTAAAATTTACTATTAGGATTAGGGTTCATTATTTTTCATCATTTTCTATTACCATTTAGGACTACGGTTTCAAGTAGGATTTATCATTTATCATATAAAATGTACATTCCATATTTAGATGTGAGGGTGGTTTTAGCAATTGGAGTGTAACATTCAAGATTAGAGATTACTATTTAATATTATAACTTGCTTGATATTTAAGATTTAAGGTTTAACATTTGGGATAGGCTTTTAAAATTTGGGGTTAGGGTGACATTTAAATATTTTGTTTCTTTATAGTTTGAGATGTTTCTTAAATATTTTGAGACAAATTGAGAATAGGTGTGTCTAGAAAGATATCTCTCAACTTGTTTTAAAATTATAGATTAATTTTGAGTTCACCAATTAGTATGTTACTTAAATGGCAATGGTGTTCAAATTAAGGTTTAAAATTAGTTACTAAAACTCAAACTTTATAATTGATTAAGTGGTTCTGATATCTTCTAAATCAAATATGTCTATAAATATTTCTTAAAAATGAAACTTCTATTTTTTCATAAAGAGCTTTTTTAATTATTAAGTTAAAAATGTACTTAAAAACTTAATATTACTTATTATTTTATTATTTCTTCTTAATTTATTTTTTACATCCATACTTTCTAATTTTAAAATGATTTCTATTATATTTTAAAAGCTTCCTATTTGATCAATTCAATGAATATTCAAACAAAATAGAATGTTTCCGTAGTAACTTTATCATTTATCATATAAGATGTACATTATGTATTTAGATGTGAGTGTGGTTTAGCAATTGGAGTGTAGCATTCAAGATTAGGGTTTACTATTTAATATTATAACTTGGCTTGATATTTGAGATTTATGGTTTAACATTTGGGATGGGCGTTTAAAATTTAGGGTTAGGGTGACATTTAAAAATTTTGTTTCTTAAATAATTTGAGATGTTTCTTAAATATTATGAGACAAATTGAGAATAGGTGCATGTAGAAAGATATCTCTCAAATTGTTTTAAAATTATAAATTAATTTTGAGTTGACCAATTAGTATGTTATTTAAGTGGTGATGTTATTCAAATTAAGGATATAAATTAGTTACTAAAACTCAAACTTTATAATTGATTAAGTGGTTCCAATATCTTCTAAATCAAATATGTCCATAAATATTTTTTTTTTAAATGAAACTTATATTTTTTCATAAAGAATTTTTTTAATTATCAATTAAAATTGTACTTTAAAACTTAATATTACTTATTATTTTATTTTTTCTGCTTAATTTTTTTTAACATCCATACTTTATAATTTTAAAATGATTTCTATTATATTTTAAAAGATTCATATTTGATCAATGAATATTCAACCAAAATAGAATGTTTCCATAATAACTTTATTAAAGATTTTTTTTTTCAGCTTACATTTGTAAAACATATTTATAAATTTTAAACAATTAATAATTAAAAAGATAGAGAAAAAATGACATTTGTTTTTTGTATACATTTTTTGTTGAAAGTGAAAGAAGTTTTAGTATCCAAAATTTAAAAATGAAGGTTTCGTTTTAGATATTATTAAAGCTCAAAATATAAAATCAAACACATCCAATAGAACCTACTTATCTTTAAAAATCTTTTTAAAAGTTAATAAAATAAAATAAAATATTGTATTTTTAAATTAGATTTAAGTAATAACTCTACTATAATATTTTTCTAAAAATATTATAATGAAATTCACTTATAAAATTTAAATTTATACACTTTGATTTGTTTCCATCAAGCATCACAGATGCCTTGTCAACGTTACCACATTTTGCATATATTTATATCAATGAGCTGGTCACAATGCAACTTCAGTTATATTTAAATTCATGTGGGTTCTATAGCTCACAACAACCACACCATGTTCAAAATTTTTCTACAAACTTTAAATCTCACAAATGATAATTGATGCAAATGACTTCAGGCCAGAGCGTTTCAAAGATTAAGGCAAGCCACTAACAATAAATCGTATGCCAAGTAGAATCCCTAACTTAGACATTGCACCCAGTTGATGGTTATCCCCTGCATCTTTATCTATTAGCTTCTCAATATCTCCTCCAGAAACCATCAACCTTGATTGCAACAACACAAATCAATATCGATAAAAAAAATTGCACCATGTATTTGCTTGACTGAATAAATTTTGTCTACACAATACAACTATTGTTTTTCTTACTGAGCATAGAATGTTGATAATTTCATTTGAGATATTCGTATAAAGAGGCTTTCTTCCCAACATGATCTCTAAAATTAATATGCTAAAGCTATTTGTGTGGCTTTTTCCTTGCTCAGCCCTGCAACAAGGGAAAATAAAAATCAACTATTTAAGAAAAATCGCTGGAACAAAACATAATAAACCCTAGAAAAAGGGGCAAATGGATTATTGACATTTTACCAGGCAAATCTGCGGTGAAGACATGAGCTTCAGGTGTTTCCTTCCAATCAACCCTTGTGTTGGCCACAACCATGGCATCCCTTGAAAATGAAGAAGCCACTGTGGCGACGGTCAAATCCATGGCATCCCACACGTGAGAAATGGGAAGCCATGGATCAAAGAGGCTCTTTTCCCATGGATCCCATGTGCTTGTGCCTCTTCTGAAAAATGGAGTCAGAGCCATTGTTTTACCAAATAAATATGAGAAGAGGTCAAAATTTTGTAGAGCTTGAAAATGTATAGAATGTTGTAAATTGTCTTTGTGATGATTGGTTCAAAAGATTGGTTTCAATTTATAGACGGGATGAGAGGATTCGAGAGGTGTAAATTTGTGAAGAAGGTTTAGTGGGCAAACTGGCCTGAAATGTTCCAGATAGTTCTAGTAAGTTTATAGAGGGAATAAGTTTGCAAGGGAAACATTTTAACATTTAATCTGTTTAAAGAGAATGTCACTTGTTTGCATGCCACATAGCATGCTGAAGCATAACTGTTCCTTCATCTACTATTAGGATTGTCATATGCTTGTCAAATTTTTTGAAAACTGCATATTGTTTATATTTGATTTTTGCTCCCACTGTAGGAAAGCCTCTCGACTTAATTATTGTTTATATATATATATATATATATATATATATATATATATATATATATATATATATATATTCATGAATAATTTTTAACAACATAATCATATCAATAAAACATCACAAGCTAAGAATGTATTAAAAAACTTTTCTTTTTTTTTTAAAACTCTTATATTATAGGAAAAAAAAATTCTCTTTTCATTGAATTAATTTATGTATACACAAATACGAGACCTCTATTAGTTTTAGATTCAATAGACTACTTTCTTCTTTAAAAAAACATGCTACCCAAATTTTATAATAAAATAATGAAAATCCCCAAAAAAATCCAATAGCTTTGGAGTTATCTATTTGCCCTTTTTCATTGAATGTTGACATAATATTCATATACAGAACACAAGCAAGAAGCAACTCTTTAAAAGAAATTAACCAAAGACAAAATTGAGTGAGGGACATACATTCATCGAGTCAATTAAAAAAGAAAAGAGGAAATTATCATTTCTCGTGTTGGACATTGATGATTCAAAGTTGAATTAAATAGAAGTGACTCAAAGTTGAATTAAATAGAAGTTAGGCTAAAATTTTGGGCACTGGCTACGATACAACATATTTGCACTATCGGATGTAATGGTTCCATTGTTCTCTACGGTATTTATCACATTCGTACGTGTCATTACTAAGTGTGTGAAAAAATATATATTGTCAGAACTTAACAAAGAAAGTGTCACAGATTAATATAATTTAAGTGTTTAGGTGATTTTTTTTTTTTTTTTTTTATGTTAATAAATTTATTATTATTATTTTGCTAAGTGATAAGTAAAATGATAAGTAAATTTATTTAAACAACTTTTTTTCTTTCACATAGTATAAATCTAGATTTTTTCATTTTACTCTTTTAATGACAATGTATCATTGGTTTTTTTAATTATATTTAAAATTTCAAATGGAATAATTTGATCTAAGTATTCTTTCAAACAAGTCATTCTTATATACATAAACTAACAAGTGTCACAAAGTTTGCTCAATATAGAATTTTTTTTTAAAAATTGTATTATAAATATTTAATTTAATTTTAATTAGTTTTAAATTTAAATAGTTAACTTAGTTATAGTTTTAATTTTGCATGTAATAAATTTATTATATATTTATAATTATAATATAAATGATAATTTATACAATTTTAAATTGTCACATACTCATAATATTTATCATGAGAGTTAAAATTTAAGAATTTTTATCTAATTATAATCCATATAAAAATATAAATCATTATTTTATTTTTAACAATTAGTAATTGATTATTTAATTAGATAGATTAAAATAACTATAAATTATATAGGTAATTATAGGGATTGCACAACTTATAAAATTACAATTTTATAGTGTTTTAGCCAATGAAATAAGAGTAAAATAATATTATTTATAAACATAACAAACTTGCGTCTCTACTAGTGCACTATATTAATTCTATATCATAATTTTAAAATAACTAATTCTACTTGGTAGAAAGGAAAAAAATTATTCACTAGTTAATATTAAAAAGCCATAAATGATACAATAGTACTTATAGTCATATCTTTTAAAAAAACTAATTCTACTTGGTAGAAAGGGAAAAAAAATACCACTAGTTAACATTAAAAAGCCATAAATGATACAATAGTACTTGGTTACTATAAGTAATTATTATCATTATATAATATAAATAATAATAAAAATTCATTGTTGTTAAATATTTAAAATTATTATTATTAATAATATATAAGTTCATAATAATTACCTTTCAATTACTTTTAAGTTTCTCTATCTTTAGTTTGCACTTTTATGAGTTTGTATTATCTTTATAACTAATACACTATAAAATATTTAAAAATCTATATAAAGATGTAAAATTGTATTTATAAATATGTGTATCAATCAAATAATTATATATGTATAGAGAGATATTTGATTTTAAGATTATATTTAGAAAAAAAAATTAAGTTTATGATGTGACTCATTAAATTTGAAGGCTATTTAAATAGCATTGCAAAACTAATCAAAACAACAAGTAAAATATAATGATTTAAATGTATATAGAAATATAATATGGAGAAGTGAAAAAAGATTAATAAAATCACCTATATATTTTATAAATATATTTGATTTTTATATATGAAACAAAAATATAAATCTATATTGTAATTATTATATATTGTTCTAGAAAAGCACTTTTGTTAAAATTAGCTTATGTATATTAATTTTATTTTTAAATTATTTGATTTACAACACAAAGATATAATCAATGTGATATTAAAATTTTTGAAAAAAAATCTATGACAAGAATATTTTTAATTTTTTAAAATAAATAAAAGATAATATTAAATTATTAGAATTGTAATTTATAAAATAATCTATGTTGTATTAAATACTGATATTAACAACTCACTAATTGCAATCAAATTTCAAAAATTACACACAAAAATATAATAAATTAATTTAACTAAAGGAAAAGAACATGTAAAATTAAAAATATTGTTAATCCCAAAATAGTCTATGCCTTGCATTTTGTGCAGTGCTCACAAATATTTGCATTTTTTCTAAAGGGTGTGCCAATGTAATTTGACATATTAGCCATGGCCATGCCAATGTTAATGCACATGACATCCAGCTGGTGCAAATATGTTGCACCGTAGTCGGTGCCAAAATTTTGCAGGGGACCTCATCCCAAAATACTAGGAGTAGTTATATGTTTTGTAATGAATTAATTGTTAAGATTTTTATATAAGATCTTTTAATAATTATAATAATAGTAGATAACAATAGTTTTTGTTATAAAAATTAAATTATTTAACATATTGTAATTGATTCATTACTATGGTGACCAATAATTTAATACATATTAATGAATAAAAGAAGAATATTTTTAAAACATCATTAAAGTCATATAGATTACATTTTATATCATGAGAAATATATCAATTTGTGTTTATAATTAAGTGGTAGTGTTAATGTTCCCACCAAAGTTAAAACCTTCGTTGTGTCACAAGTTGGAACCTCAAACTTTTTAAAATGGGAATAAGGTCCCACATTTATGGCCTCATTAGTTTATATAACTCTAGCTTTGTACTTAAATATCACTCTTCAAAAAATGTAAATGACACTCATATAGTTATGTTATTTTCCATCCATAAAAAGTGAAGAAAATACCTATAGCTTTGAAGTCGAACTTTTTAAAGATTCTTTTAATAAATACTCGTGTAGCAATGACATGATTGACCATAGGCACCTCTCTGAAGAATAACACACACAAAAAAATCAATCATTTTAATATATTGCAAATCAAGAAGCCAACTAATTTTCCTCCAATAAATCTCAAAATTCCTATAGCATTAGATTCCATCTATTTTAAGTTTAATGTAATACACATTATGTTGAAATGACATGATTGGCCACACTCAACCTCCTAGAAGAACAAGAAAATGTCAAAAAATTACAATCATGCTTGATTAATCAAAAATTGCCTTTCGTTTCTTAAAAAATGTTGGCTCAATTTTCAAAAAATTTATGTGTTAAAAATTCCTTAAAACAACCATAAAAAAAGGTGAAACACTAATATTAAATTATAACTATTATGTGTTATAAAAGACAACACTTTGATATGGAAAGAATATATATATGTATGTATATACGTATGTATGTATTAGACTATTAAATTTTGTCTTCAGATCTAAAGTACTAGTTGCAAGCTAGTAGTGCCAAAATCTATAGTTTACTATTTTTTTACTTCAACTAAATAATGTTGAAATAATGTCTTTTCTTGAATCTCACACCATATAAAGAACTTACCAATTGTCACCCTTAATATAGAACAATACAATTATGAAATATGGATTGATAAGCATTCTCAAATATTGAACTACTCCTACAAAAAAATCCTTACCTAATCATAGTAAAAGCCTTATATCCCTTCAAAATTATTTTTAATTTTACTAAATTTGTAAAGGACCTAGATCATCAACCTTTAAAACTCCAAAGACTTTTCTAATATTTGATCTCAGACTCAGACAACTATTTTAGTGATTGTAGTATAATATTTTTCAGATGTCGCTCACTCCCGCTTCTCGTTCAAAGCTTCCGCTTGTCACTAGCTCGACGCGGGCTTCACCTTACCGCCTTGTGGCCCCTTCGACTGGTGCAAACATTTCATGTTTTGTGGCAGGGGTTTCTTCCAATCTCATGGGTTTGGTGAATGGAACTCTTTGCCGATGTGTCTCGTACCCATCACGGGGTTTATGATTCGGCTAATCCTCACGCTAATCCTCACGCTTGTGCACATTTTGTGCCTGCTAGTACCATTGGTGGGTAGAGTTCTCTTGTGGTTGGGGACTCAACTATTGGTATCCCAAAGAATATGGTGGCTAGGGTGGTTGTATCGGATTAAAATGTTGCTATTGTCGTTAAGCTTGGGGTCTATGCTGCAAAAGTTTCTACACTGGAGAAGAATATTATTGTTGTTTCTAGGGTTGGAGTCTCTGCAACTAAGCATGTGGTTGGTGGTGACTCTTCTAAGCTCATTGATATATCTCATGTTGAAAGTGTTGTGGTTGGTAAAGGTAGGTGCCTATTTAGTTCCTAGTTTATGATACTTTTAAGGTTTTTATTGTGATTTTCTAAAAGTTTTATGAACAATCTTTTGCATAAACTTATATATATGTCTATAATTATTTTGGTTTGATGCTTTGAGACTATGGATTTTATTTCTTTAGAACTATAGATTTAAATCTTAAGATCATAATATAAATCAGTAATATATGCATAAATGAATTTGTTGTCTTTCATCTTAAGTTTTATTGGCTAGATTTTTGTAGTCAACTGTCCTACATATGCAAGAATTAATTAGTGTGATAAATTGTTTTCTATGGATTAAGTGATATGAATATATGTGTTGACATGAATCCTTTTGCGGGAATAAGTCAAATGGTGACAAGCATTGATTTGCGATCCAATCAAAGTAGTAACCAACTTCTTGTACATGAATATAATGTCACGTTATGTTGTATTTTTGGGAGACTTGTTCTATGAATAAGAAATATCTCTTGTTGTTATAAATTATTAAAGGTTGTTCCTAGATCATTATTTCTAAAGGGATCGTAGATATAGGGAGTTTGTTTTGTCTTATCTCCTATAAATAAGTAGTTGTTATGTACTTCTTTTGGTTAGTCGATTGTAATATGAGAAACATTAGTAATATAACAATTTTTATATTTCAATTTGTACTCATAGTGAATCAAGAATGAATACAATGAAAGTGTTGATCTCAATTCTCTTATCTTGAGCATTCTTTTGTTCACTCTTTCAATGTAGCCCACTTGGTGAGTGAATCGTGTTAGTAATAGTGTTCATAGTCATAATTGTTTATAAATTTCTTAGAAGTAACTTAGCATTCTATTGTTCTTGCAACACACATCGATAGAACTGGTGGTTGTTTAGGTCCAACATAGGTCTACAGAGTAGACTCTTATTTGTATTTGAATTACTTTTAGTAGAGTAACTTGTTTTTCTATCCAGAATTCAATATTTAAGTTACAAAGCATTTCATTTCCATAGCTTAGTGATAACAATTAATTTGGTTTAGAGAATATACTTTGCGGACACTATTTCAAGTTAACATCCTTGGTTGAAATTGTGAATGAGACTAATAAGTCATTTGGTTGTTGCTTTAGGATGTCCAATCCCTAAGTCATGAGTAAAATAGTCTAGTTTTCAAGTTGATTTATTAGCCAAGCATTTTTGCTACCATTGTCGGGGATGGTGTTAATCTAAACCATTCCTAAGGGTCATTTTTCTTCTTCTGAATTTTCATAAAATATGAAGTTTTGTTTTCATCTATTTTGCATGCATAGGAGAAGTGATCACCTTGGGAGATTCCTTCCTCATAATGACCCCTTTGAAATAGAAGAAATTATATACCTTGAGCCGAAATTCCCCAAACTGAAGACCAAAAAAGAAACCAAGAAGCAAACCAACACTTTAGAGAAGCTTTGTGGCTAGATCTAGGTGATAATGAAATAAAAGCTAACCCAGTAAGCCAACTTGTGGTAATTGACCGTAATTGATTCATGGTTTCTCCGGAAGATGATGATATGCTTACAACTATCCTTTCTAATGAATATGGTGTTGATTGTCCACTATGTGATGATAGTAATCGTTCTCTTCAGACAACCATTCCCCCAAAAAGTATTTCTAACTTTCCCATAGAATCTGAATACCTCCACACCTAGCTATCTCATGAGTTACCATCATCCGATCTTTCAGAACTTTGGATGTTAGATAAGGTTTTAAAGGTAGAAGTTAGTCCAGACAGAGAGTTGAATGTAAATAAAAAATTTTCAGTAGCCCACCTAGACAACCTACTTAAGTTTCTACAAGAAAGCCAACAAGCTTTTGCATGGGATTACAAAGACATAAAGGGATTAGATCCTAAACTTTGCACTCATAGAATCTACATAATCCTAGAATATAAACTTGCAAGGTAGTCCCAAAGAAGGATTAATCTGAATCTAAGGGATATAGTGAAAATTGAATTGCAAAAGTTACTTAATGATGAGTTTATCTATCCTATCTCTTATAGCCAATGGGTCTCACCTTTGCTCATGGTATCTTAAAAGGGAGGAAAATGGAGGGTGTGTGTAGATAAGGGTAAAGTTTAAGAAACCCTCCTCTAGAAAAAGACATAAATTGTTGGTGAATCTTTCATTATTTTGAAAAACCAAATTATTTTTATGGGTGAATCTCTCAATTGTTTTATTTAAAATATTATTTACATTGGTGATTATTTTGGAATCATAATTTTTGAACAGAAAATATTGGCAAATCTCAATAATAATAGGAAGTTCGTTGATCGTCATGGAATATTACAAATCAAAATTGAACATGTTTTATCTCATGGAAATTATGAGGATAATTACATTATAGTTTAAATCAATAGTGAAAACTAAATATTGGTAATATATCCCTAAAGTAACTAATATTATGATAATTATTGGTGAATTAATTTTAGTTTATTTGATAATATACAATATTTAGGTAAATCAAATCTAATCATGTATTGAATATTGTGGCGATTCTTTGAGTTTATTTATTTTTAATAAAATAAATTATTGAGCAATTTTAAATATTTTAGAACTAAATTTAATAAAATGTGGCAATTTAGGTTGCATTAAATCTTAAATTATTAGCCAAAATACTAGCAAAAAAATTCTAAAATTCACAAAATTACAAATATTCACCACTAAAAAACACCCTAGTGCAGATTATAGAGAACTCAATACAATCACTAAGAAGGATCACTTTTCGTTTCCTTTTATAGATCAAGTGCTCGATAACTTCGCTAGTAAAAAGTGTTTCTCCTTTTTGGATGGGTTCAATGGGTACAATTAAATAAAGATAGCATCCGAGGATAAAGATTAAACCACTTTTACCTATCCTTGGAATATATTTGCATATTTGGTCCATTTGATGTGTGTAATGCACCTACTACTTTCTTTTGGGTTGTAATTAGTATATTCTCTAGTATCTCTACTAAATGTATGGAGATTTATATGGATGACTTGACTGCTCATGGATACACTTTTGAAGAAGTCCAAGATAACTTAGAAAAGGTACTTAACATGTGTCAAAAACATAATTTGTCTCTGAACAATGATAAGTTTTTCATGATGATGGAGGAGGGAGTTGTGTTTAGACATTCTCTTTCTTCACTTGTTATTCAAGAGGATCTAACAAAGATAGAGGTAATCAATACTCTACTTACCCTAGAAAAAAAAAAGGATGTCAAAATGTTCTTAGGACATGCTGGTGACTATAGGAGATTTATGAAGGAACTCGGTCAAATTGCAACACCATTATATAATCTCCTTAAGAAATAAGAATGCTTTTCTTGGGCCTCAGATTGTGAAAAATCATTTCATCATTTGAAAGAAGTCTTAACTAAATCATTGATATTGAGAGGCCCTAACTGGAGTCTTCTATTTCACATTTACATGGATGCTTTAGATTGTGCAATAGGTGAAGTTCTTGGACATAAAGAAGGTGCAGTAGAACATGCTACTTATTACATCAACAAAAACTTACAAGGAGAAAAAATAAACTATACTGTCACATAAAAAATTACTTTCTATTATTTATACACATAAAAAGTTAGGCATTATATAATAGGCTATGAGGTGTTTTCACATACTGACCTTGCAATAATTAAGTATCTAATGAACAAGCTTGCCATCTCAGGGAGGTTAGCTCGTTGGTTACTCCTCATGCAAAAGTTTGATATAAAGATAAAGGACAAGCCAGGAAGGGAAAATGTAGTAGATTTTCTTACCAAATGATCCTACAACAATTGATATAACATGTCTTCTAAATGAGCATTTGTTCTCTATATCAGCTCAGAATCCATGGTATGCTACTATTGATAACTACCTTTCTATAGGAAGTACTACAACACATTTCTCCCCAAAAGAGAGGCAAATATTAGCTAAAAAGAGCTTCAATTTTTCTTGGATAGCTAGATGTGTCTTTTATATATGCCCAAATCAAATGATGTGGAGATGTGTCCATGAAGATGAGACCTATGACATTTTTTATGCTTGTCATGATGAGCCATGTGGTGGTCATTTTTTAGAAAGAGGACCAGATTCAATGTTTTAACCACAAGTTATTATTGGCCTACATTACATAAAGATGCTACCATGTATACCAAGAAATGTGACAGATGTTAGTGGATGGGAGGACCTACCAAATCAGATGAGACACCTCTGTAGCCACAAGTAATTATTTCTGTTAGGATAAACCACGAACAGAAATAAAAACTACATGCAAATATAACCAATAACAGAAAATAATAGAACACACAGAAATGAACACAAGGCACCAAGATTTAACATGGTTCACCCAATCCCTGGGCTACGTCCACCAAACAGCAAGTTCGATCTTATTACAATCCAGTGATTACAACCTGATTACAATCCGTAATCCCTTACAGCTCAATACCGCCGCAAGAACCAATTTCGTATCACCACATATCAAAAATACCCAACCCTAAGCCCTTTTTATACAAGTATTAAACCGCTTTAGGGTTATAACATGTTGGCCATATGTCGGCCATAATATGTCGGCTACCATGTCGATGTCGGCTACTTCCAAAAAAATTTTTTTTCGGGGCAATGCCCCGAACCCCACTATTTATGAAGTATGTACAGTAGTTTCCTGATCAGTCACCACAATCTAACAATCTCCCACTTGGGGACTGATCAGGCTCCACACTAAACAACAATCTCCCACTTGGAGACTGATCCTGTAGCAATACAACTACCGCATGGGGCTCCCACTGGATCAAACCACCCTGGACTCTGCTGTTCTTTTATTCACATTTAGTCTAAAAGACCAACTGAAGCTGAAGAGGAGTTCAGCTTCTCCCTTGTGACAACCTTTGTCAACATATCTGCTGGATTTTCATTGGTATGTATCTTCTCCAACTTTAACTGTCCATCCTCCAAAACTGACCGAATGAAATGGTACCGCAACTGTATGTGTTTGGTCTTAGAATGCAGAGCTGAATTCTTAGCAAGATGAATGGCACTCTGACTATCTGTGAACAAAAAATTATCCTTCTGAGGATGTCCCAATTCTTCCAAGAAGAACTGAAGCCATATCATCTCTTTGGCGGCCTCTGTAGCAGCAACATACTCTGCCTCTGTAGTGGAGAGAGCATTAATCTTTTGTAGCCTAGAAACCCAGCTCACGGCTGCCCCACCAACAGTAAAGACATAACCTGTAGTACTCCGCCTGGTATCAATACCCCAGCCAAATCTGAGTCAACATAGCCCTGTAAATCAGTAGTAGAGCCCCCAAAGTGTAAACACTTATTGGATGTTCCTCTCAAATATCTGAGAATCCACTTGACAGCATTCCAATGCTCAAAACCTGGATGACTCATATACCTGCTAACGACTCCCACTGCATGTGCAATATCTGGCCTAGTGCATACCATAGCATACATCAAACTTCCTACAGCTGAAGCATAGGGTACCTTGGACATCTTATCCTCCTCTTCCTGTGTCTTGGGACACATCTCCTTAGTCAATTTCAAATGACCAGGTAAAGGTGTGCTGACAGCTTTAGCATTCTCCATAGAGAAACGTTGCAACACCTTCTCAACATAATCAGCTTGAGATAGCGTCAATGTTCTGTTCTTCCTATCTCTGCAAATCTTCATACCAAGGATTTGTTTTGCTGCCCCCAAATCCTTCATAGCAAATGCATGTGCTAATTGGCGTTTCAGCCCCTTAATATGATCCATGTTAGACCCAGCTATAAGCATATCATCAACATATAAACATAAAATAATGTAGCTATCATCATCCAACCTCTTAAAATAAACACAGTAATCTGAATGACACCTATTATATCCATGCTCATGCATAAAACTGTCAAATTTCAGATACCATTGCCGAGGTGCTTGCTTCAGGCCATATAAACTTTTCTTCAATTTGCACACTAAGTTCTCCTTACCTTTGACCTCAAAACCCTGTGGCTGAGCCATATATATTTCTTCATCCAAATCACCATGAAGAAAGGCTGTTTTAACATCCATCTGCTCTAAATGCAAATCTTCAGTAGCCACAAGACTTAAAACAGTACGAATAGAAGTCATTTTAACAACAGGAGAAAATATTTCATCAAAATCAATTCCTTTTTTCTGTGCAAATCCTTTTACAACTAACCTGGCCTTAAATCTTTTCTTACCTCCTTCCTCTTCTTTCAACCTGTAAACCCATTTATTCTGTAAAACCTTTTTACCTGCAGGCAACTTGCACAAATCCCATGTCTTATTTTTCAGCAAAGAGTCCATTTCATCTTTCATTGCAGACTCCCACTGAATCTTAGTATCCACCTGCACAGCTTCATCATAACTTTCAGGTTCACCAACATCAGTAAGTAAAATAGAATACAAAGAGGGAGAAAACCTTTGTGGAGGTCTAATTGGCCTTGTTGACCGTCTAACATTCACTGGTGTATGTGGTATTTGTTGTTGCGGTTGTTGCACATCATGAGGAATGGCTGGAACATCAGCTTTTGGAGTATCATCCAGCACTACATAATCATCTTCTTTCTTCTCATGTTGCTGCAACAGATCTTTGTACAACACTTTTTCATTGAATATGACATCCCGGCTTCTTATAATTTTATGATTTTCAAAATCCCAAAGCCTATAACCAAATTCATTAATGCCATATCCAACAAAGACACATTTCTTTGATTTAGCTTCTAGCTTGGTTCTATTTTCAGAGTCTATATGAACAAAAGCTTCACAACCGAAGGTCTTGAGAAAAGAATAACTCACCTTCTTACCAGTCCATGCTTCCTCTGGAATACCACAGCCCAAAGGAGTAGAGGGACCTCTATTAATCAAATATACTGCAGTATTGACAGCCTCTGCCCACATGTGTAAGGGCAACCCAGCATGCAACCTCATGCTCCTTGCGCGCTCCATTATAGTCCTGTTCATGCGTTCAGCCACTCCATTTTCCTGTGGAGTCCTTGGAACAGTTTTTTGTCTACGAATACCATTAGTGGAGCAATAATCTTCAAATTCATGACTGCAATACTCACCACCATTATCAGATCTGAGACATTTTAATTTCTTACCAGTCTCATTTTCAACCAAGCATTTCCATTTCTTAAAAGTTTGAAATACATCAGATTTCTGTTTAAGGAAATAAACCCATACTTTTCTAGTTGCGTCATCAATAAATGTAACATAATAATGAGAGCCACCAAGGGAAGATACCTGAGCCGGTCCCCATACATCTGTATGCACAAGTTCTAATTTCTCCTTTTTGTTTTCCTTCCCTGTCTTTACAAAACTCACTCTCTTTTGTTTTCCATACACACAACTTTCACAGAAATCCATATTCACACATTTTAGACCTGGTAAAACTTTCCTTGAATGAAGTACTTTCATACCTTTCTCACTCATGTGCCCAAGTCTATTGTGCCACAGCGCTGTATCAGAATCCACAGCAGCTATTTGTTCTCCCTGCTCATCTGCAGTAATTGTTCCTGAATATTCATTTTTCTCTGAAACAATCAAAGTAGAAGGAACAATATGACCTGTACAAAGATATAAGGTGCCTACTTTGACACCTTTTTCTACTACAAGGGAACCTTTTGAAACCTTCCAATTTTTATCATTAAAAGTAACTACACAACCCTCATCACCGAGTTGCCCTACTGAAATTAAATTTCTACTTAGTTTTGGAACATGTCTTACCTCATGTAGTAGCCAATGATTCTCATTCTGCAACTTAATCTTAATTTTTCCCTTTCCAACAATCTGACAGGGTTCATTATCCCCCAAATAAACAAGCCTAAAATCCCCTTGGACATAATCAATGAAATAACCTCTATGAGGTGTAGCATGAAAAGAAGCACCAGAATCTAAAACCCATGAATCATCAACACTCTCTAAAGACAGAAGCAAAGCATCCTCTTCGGATTTGTTACTTACCACATTTGCCTCTTTGTCTCCATCTGATTTATCTCCTTCATTTTTCTTTCGAGTCCAGCAATCTTTCTTTTTGTGCCCTGGTTTCCCACAGTACCAGCAATCATTTGGTCCTCTCGATTGAGACCTCCTCCCCTTTGACTTTCCTCTTGATTTCCCACGATTTCCAGAGTTACTTCCTCTTTCAGTCGTTTTGCCCCTGCTTTGTGCATTTAAAGCACTTCCTGATGTAGATCCACCTGAGAATTTTCTACGAGTTTCCTCACTTAAAATAACACCGATCACATCATCATATTTTAGGGTACTAGATCCAGGAACATAATTACTCACCACCATTACCAAGCCATTCCAGCTTTCAGGCAAAGAACAAAAAATCAAGAGAGCCCTAATTTCTTCATCAAAATTGATACCCACAGAAGATAATTGACTAGTAATAGTATTAAACTCATTTAAATGATCTGCAACAGATCCACCTTCTGCCATTTTCATATTAAATAAACGCTTCATGAGAAATACCTTATTTGAAGCGGAGGGCTTTTCATACAGTGTCGCTAGGGTTTTCATCAAATCTTCTGTCGTCTTTGCTTTTGTAATATTAAATGCCACCGATGGTGCCAAGCATAACCGAATGCTTCCAAGTGCCTTTCTGTCCAAAGATCCCATTCAGCCTCTGACATAGTTCCCTGATTCTTGGCTTTTCCTTCCAACGGCTTCCACAAATCCTTCTGATATAAATAGTCTTCCATTTGCATCTTCCATAACTGGAAGTTCTGCCTATTAAACCTATCAACCCTCAGCTTACCATCATCTGCCATTGCTCCCACTCAACCGTGAGACTCCCACTTAACCGTGAGACTTTCCTGCAGAGGATAACTGAGAAACAACCTGGCTCTGATACCACTTGTTAGGATAAACCACGGACAGAAATAAAAACTACATGCAAATATAACCAATAACAGAAAATAATAGAACACACAGAAATGAACACAAGGCACCAAGAGTTAACGTGGTTCACCCAATCCCTGGGCTACGTCCACCAAACAGCAAGTCCGATCTTATTACAATCCAGTGATTACAACCTGATTACAATCCGTAATCCCTTACAGCTCAATACCGCCGCAAGAACCAATTTCGTATCACCACATATCAAAAATACCCAACCCTAAGCCCTTTTTATACAAGTATTAAACCGCTTTAGGGTTATAACATGTTGGCCATATGTCGGCCATAATATGTCGGCTACCATGTCGATGTCGGCTACTTCCAAAAAAAAAATTTTCGCCCCACTATTTATGAAGTATGTACAGTACTTTCCTGATCAGTCACCACAATCTAACAATTTCACCCATTGATAAATGGGGTATCAATTTTGTAGGACCCATTGAACCTTCATCAAATGGGAAATCCCATATCATGGTTTGCATTGATTATGTCACTAAATGGGTATAGGCCAAACCTATGAAGCATGCTAGGGATAACAATATTGTTGAATTTTTGTAATATGAAGCTATTTTTACTAGAATCAATGTTCCTAGAGAGATAGTCACTAATCAAGGTACTCAATTCACATCTAATTTGATAACTACTTTAATGAATGAACATACCATTAGGCATGATAAGTATTATCCTTACCATCCCCATGCTAAAGGGCAAGCATAAATATCTAATAGGGAAATAAAAGCCATTTTGACAAAAACTATAGCCATCCATAAGGACTTGGTAGTTTTCCTTCTTGAAACAATTTGGGCCTATAGGACAACATGGGAAACTATTACTGGCTATAGTCCTTTTGAGTAGGGTGCTTTTTAGTGGTGAATATTTGCAATATTATGATTTTTAGAGTTTTTTTTCTAGTAATTTGGCTAATAATTTAAGATTTAATGTAACCTAAATCACCAAATTTTTATTAAATTTAGTTCTAAAATATTTAAAATCGCTCAATAATTTATTTTATTAAAAAATTTCAAATCAAATATTTGCCACAATATTTGATACATGATTAGATTTGATTCACCTAAATATTATATTATCGACGAAATTAAAATTAATTCACCAATAATTATCATAATTATTAGTTACTTTAGGGATATATTACCAATGTTTAGTTTTCACAATTGATTTAAAATATAATGTAACTATCCTCATAATTTCCATGAGATAAAACATGTTCAATTTTGATTTGTAATATTCCATGATGATCAGCAAACTTCCTATTATTATTGAGATTCACCAATATTTTCTACTAAAAACTTATGATTCCAAAATAATAGCCAGTGTAAATAATATTTAAAATAAAAAAATTGAGAGATTCGTCGATAAAAATAATTTGGTTTTTCAAAATAATGAAAGGTTCGCTAATTATTTATATCTTTTTCTAGAGGGTGGTTTCTTAAAGTTTACCTTGCTTTTGAGTTAGTTTATGGAAAAGAAACTATGATGCTTGTTGAATTTGAGCACAAGAATCTACAAACAACCTTAGAAGTCGATATTAATCTGACTCAAGCTCAACATGAAAGGATCATACAACTTAATGGGTTGGATGAATATAGGAAGTTTTCCCTCACAATACTAAACAAATTCAATAGTAGCAAAAGAAATGCCATGATAAGCTCATAAAAGATAAGTAGTTTGTTATTGGATATTTGGCACTTATCTATGATTCTTGCTATCATTATACACTAGGGAAGTTTCAAACAAGATGGTTGGGCCCATATGAAATAATTTGTCTTTGCAAATGGTGTCATGCAACTATCTACCATCAATATGGTTTGATTCAAAATATTGGTCAATGATCATTGACTCAAGCTCTATCATAAACCAAAAAATAGATAAGAATTACTACAATAGTTTTAGTTTCAAGAACATCTTCAACTTCTATAGCCAAAGGAACTAGTTAAGTACCCATATTCTATCATCTCTTTGTAATCATTCAAAGATGTCATAATAAATCTTCACATTATGTGAAAGAATTTCTCCATAATATTTTTTCAATTCACCTTCCATCTTATTCATCACTCATCTCACAACATCACTTCATCACATGGTTGTTATGCAACACACATCATCCAGTGATCATAGCAAGGTTAGTGGTATTTTTCCTTCATACATATTTACTCTATTATTTTAATTTCCTATATTAGTTGTTTATCGTACAATCTATCCTTCCAAATTTTGGCATGGTGGGACCTCATGCCCAATTTTAGCTAGGGTAAATATGGTACATTTTACTTTTTGTGTATCTCATATTTTTTTATTGTTGATATCACACTTGTCATTATCCATAAGCACCTTGCCGATGTCATAATGTCATGTCATGATAAATGTTAATCTTGTGTGTGACATGACTAAAAATTGTACTTCACTACATAAAATGGAGCTATTTTTTAATGAAAGTCATTTTAAAACATTTAATGCACACATACTATTCATTATGACATGAAGTGATATGAAAGAAGTGCTCCATATATTGTGACAACCTGTGATTTTCATTTCGAAGGAAACCTTCTTTTTTTGTACAATGCTTGTTTCAGTTTTGCTTATAAATTTGTCTCATTATTGTGTTGAACTGCTTGAAAACTTAGAAGTTCTACAAACTACTATTTCATTAGCATGGGTGGTGAGTTGATACACCATGAGCCAATAATCCATACTATAATTTTACAGGACTAGGCATGTCAACCCAAATTTAAAGCAAGGGGCTACTTGAAAACTATTTTCAAAAGCTATCTACAAATGATGAGGAAGTTACATTGCAATTCCTAAATACATTGCATAATGGAGTCACCACAGTGAAGGGTTTGTGAGTTATATGTAGTGGGGATATCACTGTAGAAGTTTTTGGGTTAGCTCAAGAAGGTGAAATTTTATAGATGACTTGAACCCACATTCTATGAGAGCACAATTTACTCTACATGGAGACTCATGGTTAGAAACTGATAAGAAGCAGGGTACCAAGAGACTCTCCTTACCAAATACCTACAACCAATATTCTTTGAATGTAATGAAGTACATAACTTGTGAGGGTCCATATAAGTTTCTACATGGATTCCATTTACAATTGTTGATTTGTTTGAGACATGAAAATGAACCCATCAATATTTTGAATTTCTTGTTTCACTTGTTTCAAAAGAGAGTAGAACCATTACAACAAGGTAAGATCAATTATGTCTCACATCATTGTTTGATAAAATTACTCGTTGAAAGGGATTTAGAAAAAGAATTTGTGAGTTCATGGGATGATTTTAGGTTATCTAACGAGTATATACCTAGACCAGTAGGGCCAAGAGGGCAAGAGGTAGGTAGAAGAGTTCAAACAAAGCATAGAACTGAAAAAATAATAAAGTTTGAACCTTCCTCTTCCACTTCTTTGCAAATCCTGGGTGTATTGAGGGTAAAATATTTGTAAAAAAATGTTCACATTCTTACATCTAGTAGAGGGAAAGAAAAATCAATTTCACCCGAGAAAGAACAAACCCCTCTGTGCAATGTTGAAAGTAGGACTTTAGCTAGCAAGGAAAAAGGGAAATTATTCAAGGGAAAGGAATTGTAAACAAAAGCACAATAGGAAAAAGAGAAACCTAAAATTTTGAAACTCCACCTCCTCATAAGCAGAAAAAAACAAAGAAAAGACTCCTGTAGTAACTATTGAAGGAGCATCCTTTAGCAAAAGGAGAAAGAAAAGTCCCAAGTCTTCAATAAAAACATATGTGAGAAGAAGTGTGAAGTTTTCTATAAACCCTAGTTAGACAGAGTCCCCAATCATTTCCACTATCAATATTGAGTATTATGAAGCAATAAAGCACACAACGACTGAATCACATGTAAATATGGATTGAGTAGAGAATGTAATCTGGGGAGTTAGTGATTAGTCAATGGATACTGAATTTCCAACAACTTCAAAATATCAAAGAGATAAGACATTAATAAACAATTAGGAAATGATCAAAGGAGCCTTAAATTGTTGTAATTGAATATGATGAGGATAAGTTTGATTTGGAAAATCATGGTTTTATTTTTAGAAGAAGAGGTCAAGCTCCTGAATGTATGGACATTGAGAATTTCTTTGATCGTGAGGATGATGTGTTTTCAAATATAACTAACCACGAAGGTATTCCTTCAACCTCTTGAAGAGTTTTGTTTTATAAAAATCCAAGAATTAATTTGGAAGTTGTAAGTAAAGTTGCAGAACAAATTCTGAATGAGGGATTATATACTTTGGCCCAAGCAACACATAAATGTGAAGTAGAGAATCCAAAGAGGGCTATTGTATTAAGGACTAATAAGTAGCATGAGAAAGCTGAGGAAATAGAGAAAACTACCAATTTGAGGCCTAAATGGATTGATTTAGGAACCCATAAACCTTTTCCACTATAAGACTTGTCTAAATCACTAAGGGAAGGACTTAGTTTGTATCTACATATGTTAATAGAGCATGCAATGTGGAGGGAAGAGAAAAGGAAAATTCACAAAATTATCAATGAGTATAGTCACAATAAATACATGAAATCAGGATGAAATTTTTATACTTCAGGGAAAAGTTACCAAAATCACTACTATGATCCCTGAACTAATGTAATGTAGGCGTCCTGCCAAGGCATAGTCCTTGTACGTGAAAAAATAATTTTTGAATTTCAGGATGACTAGGATAGTACACATACATAATCCATCAATACAAACTCTAGATGAATTTTATGATGTATTTCATTATTCTTCTACATCACTTAAAAATATAGTGTGTGAACTATATCTACATAATCACGAAATCCCTACTAACTAAGAGTGGAATCAACTTATGTATGTGGGTAATATTCAATTGCCTTCCTTCATGTCTTGGGTACTGAATGAGATAAGTAGGGAACATCAAGATATGACATATAAGGAAAAATAAATGGAGATTCCTCTATTTCGTACCCCAAAGTCTAAAGATGCCAAAACATATTACTATGATTGGTTAAATGTGACTAGAATTAATGTAGACAACAAGAAAACTTATCCTCTTATGGAAGATGCATACAATGTCTATGAGAAAATTACTAGACCAGAAATACAGGTACTTTTGGATTCCATTAATCAAAGATGGATTAGGTTACCAACAAATTTGAAGGTCAAAGAGTCACATTCACCTCCAAACTTTATAACGACCAACAAATTAGCATCCTGGTATGTTATGCTTGGTAGAAATAAAAAAAGTTGGTAGATCCCTTTAAAGATTTAGTATCTTCTGCTAACGATACCAATTCTTGAGATGCATGAAGATTTTGAGGATCAAGGCATGGCACCTGAAGTACACATATGGGAACACCTAAGAAGGACCAAGGGGTATTATTGAAGCATAGCAGAAGGTAGATTAGGAAAAAGTGTTGCATTTGATTTCAGAGTCAAGGCAAGGGTCAATAATTTCATACTTGCCAGAGGACCAATAGGTGAATTAAATGGGGGGGAATGATGCGACCCATTAAAGGTCTCTCTAGTTCATACTTTATGATAGTTTTAAGTTTTTTATGGTGATTTACCAAAAGACTTTATGAACAATCTTTTGTATAATCCGATATATGTGTATACCAATATTGGTTTGATGATTTGAGACTATGGATTATAATGATCTAGAATTGTGGATAAAACTTATGATCATAATAAAAATCAATGACAAATGTATAAATAGATTTGTGTCTTTTATTTTAAGTTTTATTGGATACATTTTATATAGCGAACTATCCTATAGATCCAAGTATTAGTTCATTCGATTAATTTCTTTCTATGGATTAAATGATATGAATATATTTTTTGACATTTGGCATGTATTGCTAATAATTTTGCAAGAATAAGTCAAATGGAGCAATGGAGTGTTATAAAAAATGGAGTTGATAGATTCAAATCATAACTGCATGAAGGACGTGGTTAACTGATAGGCACTACTTTGTGATATCGTCAAAGTAGTAACCAACTTCCCATATGTGAATCTAGTGTCATGTTCTGATATATTTATGGGAGGCTTTTTCCATGGATAAGAAATATCTCATATTATTGTAAATAATTTAAGTTTGTTGCTAGATCTTTGTTGGTGAAGGGATCATAGATATATGAATGTTTTTTTAATCTACTATAAATAAGCTCTTTTTCTATGCTTATTTTAATTATTCAAGAAGTAAATTATAATCTAAAAAATATGAGTAATACAAAAATTTTTATATTTCAATTTATACTCATGGTGTCTCAAGAATGAATAAAATGAAAGTGTTAATCTCATTTCTCTTATCTTGAGAATTCTTTCTTTCACTCATTCAAGAGGGGCCACTTGGTGAGTGAATCATGATAGTAGTAAATAGTTAGAATTAGTTTGTAGCTTTCTTAGAAGTAACTTAGCACTCTAGTGTTCCTGTAGCCAAGTAGTAGCAACACTCATGGTTGTTTATGCAACATAGGCAAGTAGAGTAGACTCCCATTTGTGTTTGAAATCATTTTAGTAGAGTAACTTGTTTTTCTTTCCAAAATTTAGTATTTAAGTTACAAATAATTTCATTTCCATAGCTTAGTGATGAAAATTAAGTTGGTTTAGAGAATATTCTTTGCAAACATTATTTCAAGTTAATTTCCCTAGTTGATACTATAAATGAGACTAATAAGTCATTTGGTTGCAGGATGTTCAATCCTCAAGTCACAAGTAAAACACTTCTATTTCCTAGCTAATTAATTGACCAAGAAGTAGGGTTGAGGTTGCTCCATTTCCAACTTGTTGATTTATTGTCATTAACCTAGAAGAGGAGACTATGATAGAGATCATTATGATGACCTCTGAACTATCCTCTTGTGCTATCATTTGAAGATTCAAGGTTCCCCTCCCCCCCCCCCCCCCCTCTCTTCCTTAACTTCACCAACATATTACCACTCACTAGGAGTATCTTATTATGAATTTGGTTCACATTTTTCCTTTAGGAAAGGGATTTTTAGTAGCCAAGTTTTAAAACGCTTTAGATAAACATACTATTCTTTGCAAGATTTTTTTACATAGGAGGATCAATTCTCTTTGATGATGAGGCCCTAGCATGAGGGTTTCAACACTTCTAAATGCCCATTTCGATCGAGCTTCCATACCTCCCTCTTCACCTTTGGGTGGATTCTATTCTAGAAGTTGGTGATCCACTTGGAGACTTTCTTATGGTAGATGAGGAGTCCTCTAATATTCTCTGCTTTACCTTTTCTCACACTCTTGTTGATGTTGATGATTTTAAGGGTTTAGCTACATAGGTCAAGCTCATGTATCCAAAGAGATATTGGATCCAAAATTTGAACTATGAGGGCATTCCTTTCATATACAAAAAGTGTTTCAAGACTAGATAAGTTACAACTAAAAGTAGAATTGACCATGTTAAACTAAAACATGTCTTCATTATGGTGGAAGGGTGCCTCTATTGATCATTATACTCTACTTAATGGAAAATCTCATTTGGAAGGAATGGATAATGATTCAAGTTTGATCCCTTATTGATGTGTCCCCACTTATCTAGGTTTTATTTTTATAACTTTGAATGTTGGACATGAGCATGAGATTGCTATCCCTACTAAAAGTAACTTTGTTGATTCTACCATTGTTGTTGTCTCTACTTTTCCTCCAACCCCAAAGGAGCTCTCTACCCCTATTTCTATTGAAGGAATCCTATATTCTATAAGGGTTATTTCTCCACTTATCTAGTCCCTTGGAGTGTCTATTATCCCTATTCTTGCTAGCTCTGATAATTCTGAGGACTTGGCTTGGCATACTGTAGTGACCAAGATTGAAATAGGATAGATTAAGTTCAAAGGAAAGCATTCAAAGAGCACATCTCTTTCTTTGGACATAACTCTTAGATCCCAAAAATTGGGTTATAAGGGGAAATTACAATTTATGATGCTCTTTTCCTTTGTGGGATAGTATTATGTTTGATAATCTCATCATTTTGTGACTATTGTTTAGGGGGGAAATTACATGAATGATAACAATACAAACAAGAATAAGAAAGTTCAACACTTTTTCCTTGAGCCATTCAATGTAAGATAAAGGGGCTTCTAAAAATAACTCTTAATAATTCTCGAATTTGAATAGCAAAATTCCCAAAGAGGATAAAGGGGTGCCAATACAAAACCAAGAAACTCATCAAGGAAGTATGTTAGAAAGTTCTCTTTCATGCAATGTAAACAAGAAATATGACAAATGTAGATCTAAAATATACAACAATAGCCCAATAGAGATATGAAAGTAAGTTTATACTAAGATGGAAAATAAGAGGTAACACACTCAACTTGAAATGTGAAAGGGAAGATGTAATTTAGCTCTGAAGCTCATAGATCCAAATTATTTTTGAACTTTTGATCGTAAATCTTAGAATAAAATGATGAAAGGAACAAAACCCAAAAATATCCCTACAAATGGGCACTAAAAGACTACGGAGACTTGGAAGGATGTCCTACAACCAGGTTGATGTAGTTTGATGATTTGAAATTGACTTCTCCATAAATATTGTAAAAATTAGGTTCCAGATCTGTTAACCTTTCATTGATATCTTGCAAATCCATAATAATATTTGTGTGTGTGGGTGGCTAGAAGGGCTTTCCTTAGTCAACCCCCCATTTTGGTGATTTCTACCTCGACAAATACTTGCTAGGAAAAATTTTGTCTATATGTGTATATGTGCATATCTTAGATGTGTAGATCTAGAATGCAAATATGCTAAAATGCTAAGAATCTACACCATGATTGAAATCCTAGCATGCAAGTATGCATGTATGAAGGAGAAAATAAGTAAATCTGAAGTGTGATATAGAATCATACCAATACACCAAGGCTAAATTATTGTAACCATCTTGGAGATCCCTTCATAGCTCCATGTTTGATATATTCGCCTTTGAATGGTTGATGAAGAATAATTAACTCACTTTGCAATGAAGAATAAGAAACCAACCCTTTTTTCACCTTGCAATTTTTTTAAGTTGAATTGGGGTGTCCACACGTGCTCACACCTTGCTCCTCTCATGTACAAATGAGAGATTGAATGCCCTTTTATTGTATTTTTTTAGAATATTTGCAAAATTACTCCACAAGGGCCAACTGCACAAGCAAGATTTTATCCAAGGAGTTAAATATTACCAAGTTTGAAATCACCAGAAGCTTTAGGACTAGGTCTATTTAGGGGGAAATGGGAGGCACTTTAATAAGATTGTAGGTCTCCCTATTTCCAAGCCACTAAGCCATTAAAATATGTGTGTGAGGATAATAGAGGAATTCCTAAATATGATTCCATTTATGATCCAAATTTGATTAGCTAGAACCAAAAAGAAGACACGTGCCAATACTAAATTTGAATAATAAAGAGGAATGCAATACAAGGAAATACGCTCTTTGGCCCTTGATAGCATAATATGAATGTGAAATTGAACTAATTGCTTAAATAATGTATATCTAGATGCTGTGTGAACAATTATCCCAATTAAGATATAACTAGGATAAATATATGAGAGTAAATATAATATAAATAACTTACCTTGAAATACATAGAGGAAGATGTATTTTATCTCCAAAACTCAAAGATTTGAAGTGTTTATGAACTTTCTATTGCAAATCTTGGAATAAAATGATGAAAGGAACAAAACCTAGAAATATCCCCAAAAAAGGAGATTGAAGGAGTAGGTCAACTTGGGACGACCTAAAATTGATTTCTCTAGAAAACTCCCAAAAAGTAGGTTCTAGATTAATAAGCTCCAACTAATATCCTACAAATCAACACAAAAAAGATATTTTTTGGTTGGGTTTAATGCGAGCTTGCCTTGGTCAAGCCCTAGGTTAAGAAATTATCCATAAATGAGAAATGTAAATGTAAATTACTAAAAGACAAGATAAATGTTAGGATTCACCTTGCTTGAAACCTTTATTAATAAGGATTTTGTATGTGAATTTATTTTAGATCTTGAAATAGGAATGTAGGGAATCTCCACAGTTTGCAATTGATCTACCATAATCCCATCATGGTGTCATGAATGTAAATGTGCATCAATGAAAGAGATGATGAATGCTTCAATATAGATCTCCTCCCTTGATGGCCAAAAATAAGCTAGATCTTGAAGAAAGAATACTCATAAAGGATCTTTCAATGCTTGATAGAAATATCCATGCTTAATTGCTTGAAAAATCTTGAATACTTGAACTCTTTGAATGAAAAAGGAAGCAATATTCACTTGACAGTAAGAGCTTGGATTAATTGAGTGCATAAATGAATGAGATATGAAAATGAAGCCTCCAAGTCTTCTAATATATGATTTTCAAGTGAGAAAACAATACAAACCAATGAGAAAGTGAAAGAAAATTAATTAAACCCCTGAGGCCTTGTGGGTCCTGAACCCTAAAGCCATAGGAGACAAGGTCGACCTGGTCTAGAACAAGTTGACCTAAGTTGACTTGGTCTTGGAGATCAAGTGTGGAGTGCCATAAAAAGAAGAGGCAGATACCAGGAGAAATATGATGGAAAGAGGAAGAAGATAGGAGAAAATGAGATCGAGAAGAGGTATATCCATGGTCTAAAGAAGGAATTATGAAGAGGAAGCTAAAAGGTCTTAAAAGGAAAGTGTGTCCATTTTAAGAAAATGCTTTTATCCCCCACTTTAGCAGGAGTACGAGTTTCCTCAAACTCAAAACAAAGCATATCAAGAGAAAATCTTATCATGATTTAGGAGGGAAAAAATCATCAAGACCCCAAGAGATATGAGGCCTTATCACATCCATAATCACAATAAGAGAGAGATAAGTGCTATGAAAATGGGTGTATTTACTTTTCCAATAAGGTTTGTGTTCCTTATAATAAACCACATAAGAAAAAGGAAAGAGGGATAAGTTTCTTCAAAAGGGGATGACATTGAATAGCCTAGCAAGTGTATGTGGTGTGCTAGTCAACCCATAGAAGATGAATCAAATGGTCTAGAAAGTTTGTGTGGCATGCTAGGAAGTCCATTAAGAGATTCAACATCAAGGTAACTCAATGTCCCAAAAAGAAGAACTAAAAGCAACCTAGGCATAAGGATGTGTGTCTCCTTAAGGGATCAAAACAAGACCTAGCTTCCAAGACTGTTAGTAGTCAAAAGAAGGGTCCAAAACAATTATTGGGCCTCCCAAGCTATCAATAGTTTAGAGAGTGATCCAAAAAGAGACCAAGCCCCATGGAACTATCAATAGTTCCTAGAAACTAGAAGGAAAAATAAAGAGAGGGGTAAACATGAAATACCAATGCATAGATTTAGGCATACCTTAGAAATAATACCAAGCCCTAAAGGTTGAATTATTCCAACCTATACACATAATTCGTGTTTGTATTCCATGGTCAGAGGATAAGCAGAGTGTATTCCACCATGTTAAAGTGATTACAAACACCTTAAGAAAAGTGATTTCTTTAACAAAAGCATACATGAATCCATGAAAGATTGTTTCCACTATGGCATGCCCCCAAGAAGAGAAATATATCACACTACAACATTTGGGGTCAAATTGTGATGACAATTTGTGGTGATAGTGTAATTTGTGGGTGATTTTTATGTTTTTTTTGCAATTGTCCTTGATGCTATCGCAATACCGATGTTGGCATCATAATTGTAACATCAGCTTAATTATAAACGAAAACAAAAAAAACAAAAAAATGACATCATTCCCCTTTTTTTGATCGATTGTGGATTTGCGTGCAAAAGAGGTGGAGAGCTCCTAATGAAGGTGGATAGCTCTGAATGTTGTTGTGCCCTTGTGATCAGTGCATTTTTTTGGTGTGCCCTTGTGATTTCATTTTTGTTCTCTTGTGATCTCATTGCCATGCCCTTGCAACTCTACAATTTTATTCAAGGGGAGAAGAGGTATGTAAATGTTATTTTATTTTCCTTCTAAACATGTATCCTTGAAATCACCAGGGAAACATAGAACAACCTAGAGTATTGAGAATTCTATCACAAACATTAAAATGGTGGGAGTCTCCCTACGATCTATTTGAAATCTGATTTTCAATAATCCACAACAAAAAAGAAGGAAATTGAGGCTTGCTAGAGCCATCAAGAGCTGAAACCTGTGCAACACATGCAATGTTATATGGAGAAACAAAAATTTCACCATCTCCTTGTGATGGAAACATGCTTTTGATAATCTCTTTATTTCTTTTCATTTCCATGTCTCCAAATGCTCATATTAAATATAAGGAAACAAAAATAAGACAGTTTTAATCAATGTTTATATCACATTTCATATTTTTAATGTATAACAATTTTTTAATTAAATTTAATATTTTTTTGAATCCCATTCATATGTAAACATGAAAAATGAAATAACCATTAATTTCAACATTTGGCATCTCTTGGATCTCAATCAATTCAACAAACAAAAGCAGATTGACTTGATATGCACTTTTTGCAAATTCAATGGATTCTTAAATATCCAAACCATTAGAACAACTAATCTAACTATGGTAGATTGATATAAATATTTTCAAATTCAACATAAGTACAACTATTCCCAAATGGAAATTCATTTTTAGGATGTACTAATGGTATTCTATATAAAGATAATTTTATAGATTGTTGTATTCTAAAATCAAATAGCCATTTCCACAAGAGAATAAAGACTATCTAGTCTCCAAATACATCAACATAATTGAATATTAGAATAACTTATGAATTAGTACAACCTATAAATTTAGAAGACACTTCCAAAAGAAAGTAGGTTACGACGAGCATACCACATTGTATTTCGTAACAGGTGGCCCTAAGCCCTAGTGCTTTGACATATATTTTTGTGGTTTAAATTGTAGTGCCTGAGAGCTGATTTACTTATTGTTCTACACTTGAATATCATTTCCTCTTTTTAATTTTTAATTTTATTTATTTATTTATTTATTTATTTTTTGGGGGGGGGGGGGGGGGGGCAGGCGGGAGGTTTCAAATAATAAGTAGCTACTTTTAATTTTGAGGTAAAGAAGACATAGAATTGGGGCTATTTGGAGAGAGGCATGAGATGACCCTCAAGATGATAAAAGTATTCTCTATTCATGGGGTCATAATGTTAGCTTCATATTTAGGGTTATCCCATGTTGTCAATCTCATTCATTCTCTAGGTGAGTGTCATTCTTACATAGATATTTTTATGGGTAGATCCAGATTAGCTGCCAATGTGGACTACCTTTGAGAAGGGGCAAGTGACACTCTTCAAGTCGTGAGCTTTTAGAGGTGCAATAGAAAATTGGCCATTTGAGTGCATTTTCATACTATGTGGGATGAGGTAGATTTTTTCGTACATGTTTAATTTGGAGTAAAACTCTAATTTTTATTGTCCTTGAAATCACTGGGGCAACATAATTCAGTAATTTTAATCTGTCCCAACATCTGTGTCTCCATTGCCAAGTTTTAGTATTTAGTAGGTAAATAGTAGTCTTCATTAGGTATTTTAGTGATGAAGTTTAGAAACTAGTGAAATAAAAAATATTTAAGAATTTACATCTTCAATAAGAATTAAGAATGAAGTGACACAAAGGAGGATATTAACAAAGAGAGTTGTACACTTTCTTACCAATTCTTTCCTAGTTGAGCTTTTGAATCAATTTTTATTTAATAAATATATTTAATGGCTTGTCCACTTTTGTCAAAAACAAAAATGAAAAAAAACAAAACAAAGAGCATTGTAAGCAAATTTTTTTTCATTGATTATAACATGGGTTTCATTTTTTCCATCCTCATCTCTATCACGAGCTTGCTGATTATGGTTTATTTTGAGATATTTTCTAATAACACAGAGGTAGCGCTCTTAATGATGATGACTATGAACAAATGTAGTTAGGGTAAACGGTACTTTTGAACATTATAATAAATGGAAAAGCTAAGCATTATACATAATAGAGAACATATTATCCAGTGTAGTACAAGATTGAGTAATTGTAGCTATAAAATTTTATCTTCTGTAAGGTACAACATTGACCAATTATGCATATAAGGTAATATATGCATTGGAATACATTTGAGTGCCCATTACAATTTATTTTCTATGATAGTAGATGGAACATATGTAATGCAACTCTTTATAGGTGCAAGACATCATTTAGCGGTATATGATTGTACATTTATATGTGTGGGGGTTAATCTTTAATCCTATTCAAGGAAATTCAACAAAGGGAGGCAAATGGGTTTTTAGACAACAAAATCAATTAAAAAGGTTGTGAGAACGTTAATTGGATATGAACATCTATATCCATTTTAAGGTCAACAAGATGTGTGTGAATGGAATTGAACCACTCATGTTTGTTAGTACAAAACTACCGACATCCATTTGGTTTGAGTTTTGAACATATGGGAAATCTTTGATGCTCACATCTTGACTTTCAAGTTTAATTGCCAACAAAATTGAATAATTTGGATAGACATTTACCTAGTTCGGTGGCACATGTTATCCTTCTTTCTAGCATTGGACAAACTATGTCAAATGTCGACATAATGCAACAACCCCAAATACATATAAACAAATCAATTTGTTAGCTCCATCGACTTAGGCTAAAATCCAAGTATGAACCATATGTCTTACCTATTATACATGTTTTGGATTCAAACTCAAGAAAACCAATTGAAGCATTAAAGAAACCCAATTGAAGGAATTGATTTATCTAGATCTACCAATACAAAACCTTTATAAAACATAAACATTGATTGATGTTTTGTTTCCATACTCATGAAGAGTTTCATATATTATATATTTTATTGTAGATCTTGGGTCTTATGATTTCAATGAGAGGAGAGAAAATATTCTTGTGGCCAACACATAGGTGGATTTAATTGGCCTTTTTAATAAAGCAATTGAAGACCCAAAGCGTAAAAAGGTTGTGTAGGATGCCCAAAATTTTAATATGGTAGGCCAGTAAAATATGAGATCACTTTCATGGAGTCTATGCTGGACCTAATGAGGAAAATGATATGTGTCTTTTTCCTTTTTCATGAATGTTTTAATAAAGAAATTGAAGATGCAAAGTATACAAAAGTTGTGTAGGATGCCCAATTTTTTATTATTATGGCAGACCAGTAAAATAGAGATCATTGTCATGGTGTCCACATTGGACCTAATGAGGGAAATTAACACCATGTTCTTGCTTCTAAGCTAAAAATTCTTCAGGTGCATTTTCTTGTAAAACATTAATTTTGTTGAGCAATTGTAAACTCATAGAGCATGCATTATTGTTTTCTATTAGCATTGATAAGCTTCCCTTGAAAAAATTAAAATGAAGAGGCATAAATGAAACACAAATTATGACATTTACTTGATTGCACCCATATAGATTCTCATTATGTCCCTAAGCTAGACAATAATGTCTATTGGTTCTCATCAACAACTAAGATAGTTAGTTTTCTACCACTATCAAAACTTATCAATGGGAGAAAGATAGTTCAAATAAGTAATCAATATGAAATGGGATTTGCATTGATGTAGTAGATGGAGATATAAATGGAGCATATTTATAGGGGTGAGATGGTTCGATCATTGGGTAAGAAATTTGATGAATAGGGATGAAATGCAAAGGTGGGATGTTGAAAATGAATAATGGTGAACTTGAGCAAGGTGACCAAATTTTTATTTCAAAACCATATGTGCAAATATAAATATTAAGTACAACATAACCAAAAATTTCATAGATATACACATTAATTAGACCAAAATTTTCTTTCAAAACCATATGTGTAGATATAAACATTATGTACAACATGTCCAATATTTTTGCAGATATACAAGAATAAGTTGTTCCTGTGAAGAAGGATCATATGAGATAATACAAGGAAATTTGATCAAAATAGGGAGACAATTGCTAGATTGTTGTCTAACTTTCAAAGAGAAGGTGATGCCAAAAGTTATTGTCCTTGCAAGAGTTGTAATGGCTTAAAGATAAGAAGAATCAAAATCAAAATAGCTAAGAGACATTGTAGGGATAATGGTCACATTGAACAGGGGTTTGATTATCATCCATTGGTAAGTTGTTTGTTATATTGTTTTCATAATTAATGTACATATGAACCACAAAATGGGGGTTTGGTTATCATCATTTTTATATAGATCGATCTCCCTAGGGTAGTACATGATATGGACCACCGCATCTCAGAACACAGAGATGTGAATATGGAGGAACATAGAGGTGTGAATATTGAAGGAGAAGATCATGATCCCATGGAAGATGACAATCATGTGCCGAAAAACACATTTGAAGATGATGATATGAATGTATTGATCCATGACACATTTGGTAATGGTGTTGTTGCTGGTGCTAATGATGATGATGATTATGATGAGGATGACATTAAGGTCATCCATGATATACCTCTACTTGAGAAGACATACATGACCCTTTACGAAGGATCAACTCTTCTCTTTGTTGTATTATTGTTGGTGAATTTGAAAGTTATGAATGGTTTATCCAACATAAAAATGTCACATATGCTAAGGTTTTTCTTATACATCATTATAGTCTATAAAAGGTGAAATATGTAAAATTAATATTGTTTATACTAATGACTTATATTTTTCATTGTAGATTGATAACCCTGCATAGACTTCAATAGAAAAACCATAAGCTCTCCTACCTTCACCTTCCTTTACACTCTAAATCAATAAACAAAAAGTGTTAAAATTATACAATAGGTAGTGATTCATGTATTTTATGGATAATAATAACACGACAACTCACAAATTGTGATTCTCAATCTTCCAAATATTTCAGCAATGCAAGTAGCTCAACAATCCAAACTAGATTATGACTGGTGTATCACAGACAATGATTTGGGGCACTTGTTAAATGGCCAAGAGCTAGAAGCTAATTAAATTTGAGAATTAGAAAATATGCATCTTAAAAAATAAGCATACTAGAGCCATTATTAACATCACAATTATATATTTTTTTGGCCAAAGAATTTAAATGTGCTCAAGTAATTGGGTAAATTGAGATCATAATAAACAAAACTATCATGCTAGACATAAACAAATAAAACTACCACAACCATGCAATCCATAGCAAATCAATAAATACTAGGTTTAATTTTATCCTAAAATAATCATTATGATAGTAGATATGTACCATGCACAATAATAGGTCTTGTAAAAACCATTTTTTTACAATTCAAAAGTCATTAATAGTCTCACAACAATTTTGGGAAACACAGAACAATAATAGAAACTAGAAATTAACATCAATAGAAATGTTCATAAATGAAAGATGACCCATTGCATTCACCTACCATGATGTTGCAATTGTTGGTGCAACCCCTACATTAATTGCATCCAAGATGGATTGTGTAAGCACTGTAAGTATTGGACCAGTCATGATTGTTGACCCAACTTGCTTTGCCCTCAATCTTTCAAATACAAACTTTGTCAATGCATCAAGACCAACTTGGAATTCTGGGCATAGTTTGTCCAGCTATGGGAAAAAAGCATATTTAACTAGAAATACTTTGTAATAACTATTGCTATATTACCACTCTCATAATATAAAAGAAACTAATTGCAACACAATTTAGAAAATATGTCTTATCAGAATCTGATCAAGTTGCTGGAGATCCTTCTCATTATTTAAGAATTGTACAAGAGTGAAGTACCCACAATTAGGAAAGAGGGATCGAATTGACTCACAAATCTCTCTTTTGATCCTAATAGACTTTAATTTACAAGAAACATTTTATTTTTAATAATTCAGCCAGCCTTCACAATTGTAATGACATGTTCTGATGGCTAGCTATCACTTGCACAACATAGCTATCACAAAACCATCACAATTACATCAGTTAGTTTTGACGGATCAATGTCCCCTCCACAATGCAGTTGTCACATGAGTGTTGCAATTGCAACAGATGACTGGAAGCTTAAGATGTTGTAATTACGATGGCATATAGTCACATTTGTGACATCTTCAATATGAACTCTTGCCCCTTCCTTCTTCCAAGTTATTACAGTTTTATCTATTGCAATTATGATAGATACCCTTTCTGCCATAATTTGCAACAAAAAAGTTTGGTGCTCATTTGACAAGAGCCAATTCATGGTTGTATCACTTGGGTGACAATTTGCCATCACAATTTAGACCCAAATGTAGTAGTGTCAAGAGAAATGAGCACATAACAAAAGAAAGAGCACAAATGGATCTACTAAATTCAAGGTCAGCAAGATCATGTGATAACATTTCATATTATAATAAGTACGAAAATATCATCATTCCTTAAGGAAGTAGAATTAAAACACAATAGAGGAAAATACACATAGAGTTACACAAAGAAGTCTATTTGAGCCAATAATATGGAGACAAAAAAGAATATGTGCTACCATATCATAAGCTACCAAGAAGACTATACAAGATCATTAGTACAAAAAAAAAAATGTATATGACAAGGTGATTATTTATCCTCTTAAGCTCAACAAGGTAACAAGGATCACCTAAAGTGAAAAAATGAAAACATAAAACAAAAAGCCAACATAGAGAAAAAAGAAAAAGAAAAACACAAAGACTACCATGGATGGTGGCTCATGAGAGGAACAACATCCATTATAATAGGAATCACAAAAAGTTCTAAGCAAGGACCTTGAGAGTCACTATGCTCATTACTAGGAGTGATTTTAAGCTATGTGGAAAGCATGTTAGGAAAATCATTATCCATTTCAATTAATTCTAAATCACCACTAACAGGTTCATAATCTAAATCATCCTCCATATCTAGATTGATAGAATCTAAAATATGAATAGAATCATCATGTTTATCCATATGCAAATTGTTACCTTTTTAAGCTTCCTCCAAAGACTCACAAATGATTTGATCAAAGGAAGGTAAAGGTTGAGATGAATCTATGAAATGAGAAGCAAGGGAATAATCTTTAGCCTTAACCTTAGCTTCATAGTTCTTTGATGCTAATGAGAATTTTGATTATAAATAGTCTTCTAAGTTACAATAGGAGGATTATGATCAACTACCATAGGTTGTGAAGAAGGAATATCAATAGGTTTAGGTATAGTAGCTAAGGGAATATATGTAAAAGGTAAAACATGTTTAGAAGTAGGAGTAGATGGAGTAAACATGATAGGTGCAAGTGATAAACCCTTAGGAAGACTCAATTCCATGATCTTGGCTGCTTTACATTGGTGATAATTTTTATAAAGATGTTCAAGATGAGTAGATGGGTTTTTAGGACAACATGACCAATAAAAATCAATCTCAGCACAATCTTTATGATGTGATGGTTTATAAAGAGAATTATTAATAGTGACAATGTCTCCATCATGAGAACATTTAAGGAATTTATGAATAGGAGAAGCTATGTCTTGCATGAAAGAGAGCCATGGAATACCAAGCTTAAATTGAAATTAACTAGAAGTGGGAATAACAATAAAGGTAGTAAAAATAGCTTTCCATAAAAGATTAATACGTAAAGTGATAGAAGCTTGGGGATGATAAATACAAGTTTTAATCCATACATGAGTTGAATCAGAAGTGTCTTTATGCAATCATTTGTTAAAAAGATGTTCTTAGTGATAACATTCACACCAGAGCAAGGATCAACCAAAGTATCAGGAGAAGGAATATGAGAGAGTCTAGCAACAATGTAAAGAGGACAATTAGGTTTCTTAAACATATTAGACTGACTAAATCTAATAATGGGTGTTAGTTTAGTTTTAGCTGGAAAAGAAATTAGAGGTTGAGGTGCTAATTCAACATTATTAACCACACAATTCCTATAAAACTTGTAAAACCTATTTTACTTAATCAAAAACATTATTAACCATATGATTCACTTCTTGTATCTTCTCATCATAATTAATATGGTGATTGGAAAAAGGTTGATTAATAGCATTTATTGAGTGGGAAGGTAAAGGATTAGTGCAAATATTTGAATTCTGATTGTGACATAATAGATTTATTCGTTTTATTAACTTGAGCATCAATAGATATAACATTAGAAGACTAAGAACTTATTTTGATGAAATTTGTACGTTTAGAGAACCTATTTGATGAATCTTCTAATAGATTTATCCTTAGACTTGACTTTCATGAAATTGGTAGGTTTCTAGAACTTGTTTAATTTTTATGCGGCATCACTCTTATCACTAGAAATAGGAGCTATCAAAGTAGATCTCTCAAGTTGACTCACTTGTAACTAGTAATGGTGAAGCACCATAGATGTGAAAATGAGGTATACTCAGTAAGAAGAATCTTATCCCTAGTGTCCTTTTGTACATTAGAAATAAAGATGCATTGAATATCATGATCAAACACATGATAAGAAATATGAGCATGAAAAATGCTTAAATCTACCAATAAATTCAGTAAATTTCTCTTTGACATTCTTCTTACAATGCATTAAATCAGTTAAAGAAATTTGAGGACTAATATTTTTATGAAACTATTGAATGAAAGAATTAGCAAGAGTTTAAAAAGAATCAATACAAAAAGGAGCTACAGATCAATACCATTGGAAGGCTCTATCCTTTGAAGAGTAGGGAAACAACTTAGTCATAAGCCTATAGTCATGAGAAAAATTACTACATATAGTTTGGAAAGTTTTAATATAAATTACAAGATCTCACTTACCATTATAATTCTCAAGATGAGGTACCTCAACATGTTGCGAGATAAAAATGTGAAGGATATCCAAGGAAAGAGGATTGACAACATTACATGTAGGGATATTGCACTTAGATTGATTTAATTGAGGAAGTTTTTGTAAAGAAGTGATTGTTTGAACCAAGGTACTAACAATAGGATTAGAAGAAATGCTAGTAGGATTAGATATTCTAGATGGATTAGGAAAGTTATAAGAAGTTGAAGGAATATGTAAGGATTTAGGTGGGGGATTAGAAGGAATAGGTAAAGGGTTTAACTATGTAAAAGGAACCACATTATATGAAGGTAGCGAAGACCGAATGGAAGTGGAAGGAAAAATCATGAGAAGTGAAAGGATAGGAAGACCAACAATTAAAGGAGTGTTAACTTGTGTAGAAGTAGTCATAAGAGACAAAGCATATGTATGTATGCTAGAAAGAGTGGTAGAAATTGGAATAGAAGGTTCAACGGTTGTGGGAGGAGGAGGATATCCTATTTCTTGAGCACATTCCATCAAAGACTTTGTATGAGTACTAAAAAGGAAAGATATACCATGTAAGATAGAAATATTAGTATTGTCATTGTTAACAAGGTTCTTAGGAGCTTTAATAGCAGCGATACTATTGAGATTCTAATTTTCTTGAGCTAGCTAAGTTTCCAATTTATCAAATTCACTAGAAAGCTTACCAACATTTGGAGGAAATATTAAAGCTTCTTCTTCATCTTCATCATGGGATGAGTGAGAAGAGTTATGATCCATTATAAGATTAAGATCATGAGTAAAAATGTGAGTTTCATCATGAGTCCTAGGAAGAAAAGTGGAATCATGATCAAAGGAGCCAATGAATCTACAACTTTGCCTAATGAGAATGCTATAGGTTGGACTTTGTGGAATTAAGCTCATGAAAGAGGAGATCACAAAAAGAAAACCTAATGAGATCTAACCATACACATGTAGTAAAGAGCATAAAAGAGAGATATAACCATATACAATATATCCAAATCTAACTCTATGATAAAGAAAGAAAGAGGTTCACCTAAAGAAAGTTAAACACCTAAAATAAACAATCAAGAGATCTACTCAAAAATTAAAAAAGAGAGGTTTTGTAAGGTTTATGAAAAGAAGGTAAATGCCTAAGATAATCAATCTAACTCCAAAAAGAAAGGGGCACAAGTTAGGTTCACCAAAATGTTTACGGAGAAAGGGAGGTTCTTTAATAGGACTATAGGTCTCCCTATTTTTGGGCCACTAAGCCATTCAAATATGTGTGTGAGGGATAGAGGAGAATTCCCAAATATGATTCCACTTATGATCCAAATTATATTGGGTAAAACCGAAAGGAAGAAGGGTGCCAACACTAAATTCAAATTATAAAGATGAATGGAATACATGTAAATTTACTCTTTGGCCTTGCTAGGATTATATGAATATGAACTTGAACTGATTGCTTAAATAATATAAGTCTAGATGCTATGCAAGTACAATTAGCCCGATTAAGTTATAGATCTAGGTTAAAGATATTAAATGAAAAAAAAAAAAATGAATTACCTTGAAATGCATAGAGGAAGATGTATTTTAGCTCCAAATTTTTTAGATTTGAACTATTTCAAAACTTTTGATCATGGATCTTGGAATAAAATGAAAAAATGAAAAAAAATCTAGAATTCTCCCCAAAAATTGAGACTAAAGGACTAGGTCAACTTGGGAAGATGTCCTCCAACTAGGTTGACACATTCTGGTGACCTAAAACTAAATTCTCTAGAAAGCTCCTAAAAAGTAGGTTCCAGATTTATAAGCTCTGACTGATGTCGTGCAAATTAATATAGGAAAGAAAGACTTTGTGGTTGGGGTGTTATGAGGGCTTTCCTTGGTCAAGCCATAGGTTAAGGAATTAATTGTAAATGAGAAATGTAAATGTAAATGACTAAAAGACAAGATAAATTTTATGATCCACTTTTCTTGAAACCCTTGTTAGTAAGGATTTTGTATGTGAATTTATTGTAGATCTTGAACTAATAATGTAGGGTATCACCACACTTTATGGTGGATCTACCATAATACCATCATGGTGTCATGGAATTAAAAGTGTATCAATGAAGGAGATGATGAATGCTTCGATGTAGATCTCCTCCCTTGATGGCAAACAATAAGCAAGATCTTGAAGAGGAAATGCTCACAAAGGATCCTCCAATCCTTGATAGAAATTTCCTTGCTTAAAAAATTGAAAAATTATAAATACTTGAACTCCTTGAATGCAAATGGCATAAATATTCACTTGAGATAAAGAGCTTGGAATATAATGAATGAGATATGAAAATAAAGCCTTCAAGTCTTCTTATATATGATATTTTAGGTAGGAAAACTTTACAATCCAATGAGAAAGTGAAAGAAAATTTACTAGACCTCTGAGGCCTTTCATACCACAAGCCCTGAAATCACAAGGGATCCTAGATATTACGTACAAAGAACCATAGAAAAAAGATGTATATACTAAAAGAAAGATGGTGGAAAATGGAAGAAGATAGGAGAAAAGGAGATTGAGAAGAGGTATATCCATGGTCTAAAGAAGGTGTTATGAAGAGGGAACTAAAAGGTCTTAAAAAGAAAGTGAATATATTTGAAGATAGTACAAGGTAAACCTAGGTTGTCCTAGTCTAGTCTATGTCAACTTAGGTTGACCTAGTCTAGACTAGGTTGGCCTAGTCTAGACCAGGTTGACCTAGTCCAAAAGATCAACCTTAAAGGTCTCCCTATTCTAGATTCTAGAATAGTAAGGACCAAGGGTGAAATAGGTGTCTTGGATTGTCACCAAAAGATATCATCTAGGATTTTGGGCTCCTAAGAAAGGAGTATACTCACAAATCTAGTCCTAATGTAGTGAATGCATGAAGAAAGGAAATTGAGGAGGATTTTTTAGGTCCTACTGCAGTTTCACCTAGGAGAAGGAAGATAAGATAAGTGAGCTATGTGCTTAAGGTGTGACTATGAAATGCAAACACGCTAAAGATGAGGTAAAAGGTCTAAAATTGAAGTGTGCCCAATTTTAGATGATACACTTAGCCCCCACTTTAGTAGGATATGATACTACGTGCATATGCAAGCTAAAGTAAGAAAACATAATCATAGCTTGTAAGAAGGATATAAAAGGCTCCATATGCACAAATCTTGCAAGAAAACATTAGAAACTGCATCTTGAAAAACTAAAAGTTAGTGATAAATATTACCTAGGAATTACTATAGAGAATGGTGAATCTCACGAATAGCCATGCCCCCTTATTTCATCTTGGTCATTTAGAAAAGGTGAAACAAGGGATTGTGCTAAATTTAGTGAACTATAGATAAAAGGTGATGAAAAGGAGCCCTCAAAAAATTTCTAGAACAAATATAAATAATTTAGATAGTCTTAGGTATCTGAATCAAGATTCCAATGCCTATGAGAGGGAGGAGATTGAAATTACACAACTCAAGATATGATGAAAAGAGTGAATAGGTGTATTACCTATAGATTAGGGTTTTTAAAATTATATCTAAAATATAACCTAATAGAATGTTAACTACGCTCATGTTACCTTTTAAAATCTCATTATGTTGCCTTGTTCTTGAAGGAGAGAAGAAGAAGGATGATATGTTGAAGATGAAGCCATTGTAACCCATATGGATGGAGGTACTTTGATTGGATGTGTTAGATGGTTATGCACTTGAGGAGGTAAGTAACAGATCCATACTTTACATCATTTCATATCCTTCTCATATTTATTCTTTTGCACATATATAATCTACATATATGGGTAATTTATATGGTCCTTAGGAGGAGGTCAACCTAGTCCTTATAGTGTCAAGAGTGTCCCAAGGTCATGTCATCCTAGCCTAGAGGCTGCTTGAACTAGTCCCATAGAGGTCAACCTAGTCCCTATGGAGGTCAACCTATTCCTAGGGAAGTCAACCTAGTCCCTAGGAGGTTGACCTAGTCTAAACATAGATTAGGTAGATTACATAATTTCATATGTTGGACTGATAGATATCTTGGTTGATACTTCCATAGGGTCCACCAGTCATGAGAGAGAACTACATGTTGGATGTGATGATATACATTTGAGAGCACATCTAGGATTTGGGAGCAATAGATATCTAGATACTCAAGGATACAGGTTTGTACTAGGTAGCACAAAAGATAAAGGTGAGGTTTTACAAGGGTATGCTACTAGTATTGATGGAGAGATGAAATGGGACTGCACTCTTATTCCACTTACCAGTGGGAGAGATGGTAGTCACCTTGGAGGATGTGTATCAGATCTTTTGCCTACCAGTTTGTGGATTGACAATGATACCATGAGGAGAAAGATCATAGAGAGATTAGGATTGATTTGAAGCACTAAATGGGTATGTCATATAGAGATAGATGGAGACTAGACCAAGTGTGCTTGAAGGGTACCATACTTGGATATACACCTCTTCTTAGGAATATTATTCTATATTTTACCACCACTACTTTCATACCTGACATAAAGGGTACAATATTCTTGACTCTAGTGCATATAGTTAGGCATATGGAGAGATAATCAATGATGTATTCAAGGGGATGCAACATGATATCAAATATGTATTATGAGCTAGTGAAGTTTGTGAGGTATCACCAAGTGAGTCTGATGACATGTACACTCTTACATGTGTGGGCCTCTGAGAAATTCACATGTACTAGAATCTCTAGGTTCCCAACCAAGATATATGCTTACACATTGAACCATCCATGATAGTTTGGAGATATATTATACTCAAGATCAGATTTGACTAGTTACATTAAACTAATGTTACTTACAAACCCTATCGTCTCATGATAGCATGGTTGAACTCAACAACTCAACAGAGATGGATGCAAAGGCAAAGGGTTTTAGAGGGCATAAATGAGTACATATTGGTGCCCTATTATTATGATAGATTTATGTTACATATTGGTGTCACTGAGAGTATATGTTTACACATTGAACCATCCATGATAGTTTGGAGATATATTATACTCAAGATCAGATTTGACTAGTTACATTAAACTAATGTTACTTACAAACCCTATCGTATCATGATAGCATGGTTGAACTCAACAACTCAACAGAGATGGATGCAAAGGAAAAGGGTTTTAGAGGGCATAAATGAGTACATATTGGTGTCCTATTATTATGATAGATTTATGTTGCAGTTTGATCTCCAGTAGGGTCCTCCTCCATTTTTGCCTCGATATTTATGCAATGCTAGTTACAAAGATATCCCAAAACTAGAAATCAATTAATAGTAGATGATGTGACATTAAAAGATATTGTGGGTCCAAATGACACAGAGATACCCAACCCTCCCCCCCCCCCAACACACACACACACACACACACACACACATTAGAGTATGTAAGAGTATCCAGAGACTATTTATGACATTTCAATATTGAGGGTGTGTGACCCTTATTCCTAGATAAACACCCTATGAGTGATCTAGGTCCATATTCCAAAGTATCACAAGGAGAAAATGATATATATGAGAGTAGTGATGATAACAAAGATGATGATGATGATGATGATGATGGGGCTTCACTAGAGGGAGAGACAATGGAGGTATCAAGTACTTAGTATTTCTTTTTAAAGCAAAAAAAGAAAAGGAAAAAATGTAAGCACACAATATAGAAAAATGAATGATTACATATGATAACAATGCAAATGCATAATATTAATAGGTTCCTTGAAAGACACCATTCATAATAGATATTTTATATACATCACATCCATATACTTATGTAATAATATAAGGACCTAACCAGTTTGGACCAAACTTCCCCTTTTCACCTGGTATGGCATTCACATTCCTTTGATTCTCATAAAGACCTAAATTACCTATTGAAAAATAGCACTCAATCACTTTACCATTATATCTTTTGTTCACCGTCTTATGATAAGTCATGACATGTTCTAGAACATTGATTAATTATTCATCCAGCATCTCAATCTATTGTAATTTTTTTTTTCAAAAAGTGTCCTTGTCAATTATACCTTTGAAATAAACTCACAATAAAGGAATTTCTAATTCTAAAGGCATTACCACATCTACCTCATACACTAAATTACAAGAAGATGTTCCAGTATTAGTTTGAACATTAGTTCTATAATCCCATCGAGCATAAACTTATTGAATGTTCCAATCATTAACATGTTTATTAACTATCTCCCAAAGGATCTATTTGGTAACCTTATTACAAGCTTCAGCTTGTCCACTAGGTTCACATAATAAAGAAGAAGAGAAATAGTGATGACTACAATATTTCTCCAAAAAGGCTTTAACTTTTTTTTAAATTGAGCTTCTTTATCCAAAATGATAACCATAGGAATACCAAATCTAGTGATAATATTTTGAAAGATAAAATCACAAATTATATCCATAGTAGTAAAGAAAAGAGGCACAACTTCTACCCACTTAGTGAAGTAATATGTAGTGGTGAAAATATAAGCATGTCCTTGAGAAGAGGGAGGAGAAATATTACCAATAAGATCAAACCCCACACATTAAAAGACCATGGTAGAACTTGAGAATGCAAAAAATATACATGAGCATGAATATAGTTATCATGGTGTTGGCACTGCGAACACATTTTGATAAAAGTGAATGAATCTTGTTCCATACTTTGCCAATAATATCCCATTTGAAGGTGTTTGTTAACCAAGGATTCTCCACTAAAATTTCCCTCACATAATCTAACATGATCTTCTTGTAAAGCTACAATGTTTTTATCTTTTGTAAGACATCTAGGGAGGAGACCACTATAAGATCTCTTATAGATAACATGAATGAGAATGCTATAATGACCCACAAGCTTCTAGATTCTACTCCTAGGACTATTAGTTTCCAACTCAAGGAATGATCCATCTTTATGGTATTGATAAATGTGAGAATACCATTCATCCAAATGTAAATTAAGACATCTTACACGTAATGGGGTATCATGTGAAATCACAAGTTTAAACAGAGTATGAATTGGAAGCTAAAAATCTAACACACCTTCCTCTAGAGTAATAAGGGATGTTGCACTAGCCATAAAATTGGCAAGTCTATTATCCTTCCAAGGTAGATTTTGAATAGAAAATGAAGAAAAGTTTCCAAGAAATTCTATAGCTAGATCCTAGTACTTGGTCAATTTATCATTCTTAGCTTGATATGTTGGATTAATTTGTTGAATGAAAATTTGTGAATCACTTAAGATCTTAATGTGCTTAATTTATAAAGTTAAAACTGATTTTAAACCAGTGATAAGGGCCCCATACTTAGCAACATTGTTAGTACATGAAAATGCAAGCTTGCAAGAAAAAAAATATGTTTCCTAGACATGGTTATTAATATATCACCATTTCCTGATCTAGTTTGACATCTAGATCCATTAAAGTAGGATTCCCATGTCTCAAATATATCAATAGGTAAGACAAACTCATTAATAAATTCAATAGATTCTAATGTAGGAGTAGAAGAAGGAGTCTCAACCAAATGATCATTCAAGGCTTGTCCTTTAATACATTTATGAGAAATTAATTTTAAATAAAACTCTATCAAGAGCATGATCCATTTAGAAAGTCATCTAGATAAATCTTTTTATGAAAGGAGATGCTTTAAGGAATGAACTTTATGTAAAAATTAACTTCTTAATTGAGGAGCTAATGTCTAAGTTTTTTACAAGAAAAAACTAAGGCAAGACATTATTTTTTTATTGTAGTGTAGTGTGTTTAATAATCAATCAATGTATGACTTATGTGGCAAACATGACATGCCTTACCCTCTTGATCATGTTGAGGCAATACATCACTAAACACTTGAAAAGAGGAAAAACTATAAAGAAATAACAATGTATTAGGTTGAGTTGGCTATAAGATAGGAGGATTAGCAAGATAAGTCTTGAATTGTTCAAATGAGAGCTTATAATCTTCATTCCAAGAGAAAGTAGAATATTTCTTAAGAAAGGAAGTGAAAGGGATAGTATGATCCGCTAGGTTAGAAAAAAACTTACTAATAGCTTGTATCTTTCATTGTAAGCTAAAAAGTTATGAGATTTTTCAAGGAGGGGGCATATTGAAAATAAAATCAATTTTCTCTCTATCTAAGTCAATATCTTTGTTAGATATAATAAACCATAGGAACTTCTTTCATCGATTCAAATGCATACTGTACTTCCTTATTCTCTCAAAGATGTCTAAGAGTAGAAAAAAGTTGAGTATGCTTCATAGATTTTGATATAATGCCATTCATGTAGTCTTCAAGAATCTTATGCATGTAGTCATAAAAAATAAATTTCATAGCTCATTGATAAGTCACACCTACATTTCTTAATCCAAGAATCCAATATAATCTAATTACACCCAAGAATCCATCCATACAACATAGTAACACATGTCCAGTATTCGAGTCCACTATCATATAAATGTTTGGCAAAGGAAAGTCATATTTCAAAGAAGCCTTGTTTAAATCACTAAAATAAGTACACATCCTAAACTTATTTTTTCCCTTAGAAACAACCACAATATTATAAATCCAAGGGGCATAATCTATAGGATATATAAATCCTATGTCCAAGATTTTCTCTATCTCGACTTTAACAAGAAGAGTGTTGTTAGGATTCATTTTAAAAATCTTCTTATTAACAAGTTTAACATCAGGTTTCAAAACTATGTTGTGAGTGATAGTTTTAGGATCAATGCCAGGAATATGAGAATATTTCCATGAAAAAATATCATAAAATTCCAAAAGATGCTTACCAAGCTATTTTTATTCTACTTCATCCAAACATTTTCCAATCTTAATAACCTTTTTAGATTCCTCTTGATCAATAGGCACATCTATCATCTCAATAATTAAAATGTTTCCCTTTTGTGCTTCTTTCATAGGAGGAAGAGGATCAACACATGGTTTTGATTCAATTTCTTCTCCAAAATATCCATTAATATCCAAAAAATAAGGTTTTCTCTTATTATGCTGAAATGGAGGTAAATCCTCATATGCGCCTAAAAGTTTAGCCAAAGCATCATCAAAGGAGAAAATATCCAAAGAAGTTGATTGATCAAATGTGATAATATGTGGGTTTGATAACTTCAATGGACCACTTCAAATATGAATCACATTTGGAAAGAAGGAAGGTTTCTTATAAGGATTTAAATCCCAAACCATAGTTATTCTCACAACCATCATTAGATAAAGAAATGTATATTTCTTGTTCAAATTTTACACATCCTTGACTAGAAAGCTCATGCTTTGTGAGAAAATGGTATCCAAGAACATAGCAATCCACCATGTCATAGATATTCAAGGGAGCTTTATAAGAAACTACCTCTTGAAAATATGGTTTAGTAGTTTCAATGGTTTCCTTAGATGGAGTAGCAATGAAGTTATTACTTAATTTTCCATAAAGAGGAATTGAAATAAAAATTTTCATCATTAGATTGTTTAGATGTTTTCATGAGAGAGAGAAAGAGATCAAAGAATTTTTATTATCTAATGAATGTTGGATTAACGTCTAAAGTACCCCAGCCATCTTCAGATAAAGAAGATAATTTTTTTGCACTCAATTGATTATTGGCCTCAATATTTTTTTGTTTCTCTTCTCTCAATCCGGACACCTTAGAAGATTCAACATTATAGAATCTATTAGTTCTATCATCCATATGAAGAGTGTACATTATATTTTCATAGATAAACTTAACCTTGAAATAAATGGTAGAGGAAATAGTGTTTGTATTATGTCTTCCCAAAAAAATGGTATGGTTCATAGGTCCAAGCATCGCATGAATTAGAGTGTCTAATACATTAGGACAAATATTAATAGGAAGAGTTATAACTCCCAAATTATTCTTAGAAATGTTATCAAAGCCACGAATAGGGAGACTATTTGGCTTTGTAGTAGTCACATTGACATTGATAGATTTCAACATATCTAAGCTAAAAGAATTTAATGTGGGCCCATTATCAATTAAATATATTTTAGTAATATTTCCATTTATAAGAACCATGACCATAAAAGCATCATACCAATCTTGAACTTCCTTTAAAGGTAGAAAATCATCCTTAATGACCACAAAAGAGTAGACATAACATGCATACACTCTAAGAAATAATTAATGTTATCTTGATTAGGTAGAGGTTTAGGAAGAGTAGATGGAGCCTTCTATAAATATTTGAGATAAGTAGGGTATGTGTGAAGAAATTCCCATAAAGAGATCTTAGTGGGAGTAACACATACCTGCTCAACTAAATCATACTCATTTCCTAAGGAACTTGGTTAACAATGTGCTTGAGGGAGCACTAGTTGAGAATATGGTAAAGGGGTAGGAGTAACAAAAATATTCGATTGGGGATTATTTTGTGTCTGATAAGTGTGAGCAACCAAAGTGTAATTAGGTTTCCCTTTAAGGACTATATGAGGCTTTTCATCCTAAGGATCTTCCTTATGAGGGATGATTAGGGGTTGAGAGAATCACATATGTTCAACACTACACATAGGAAGGATGTAAAGGAGGTAATAGAAGTGGGTTCAATGGAGATCTCATTCTTTTCATCTGACCATTCACTACTAGACACCTTTAAAGGTATGCTAATAGACACATTATCAAAATACTCATAAAATAAATACATCTTAAAGCAAAGAAACATCACTCAAGAGCCTATAAAATGTAATATGCAATGTAATCCGAACAATGCAATATATTTTTTTATTTTTGAATATATAAATGCAACACATAAATAAAATATCTAACTACCAAGATCAAACAAAAGGAGGTTTCACATTAGGTTCACCAAAATGTTCAAGGGGAAAATGACACCAATGATAAAAAATGCAAACAAGAGAAAGAGCCCGTCTTTCAAGTATAAATCTCAATAAGCTCTAAATCTAATTATCAAAAACCCCAAAGAAAATGAAGGGATGCCAAAACAAAATCTAGAAACTCATGTACAGATGAGGGATTGAATGCATTTTTATAGTAGATTTTTGAAATATTCATAAAGTTACTTTGCAAGGCCTGACTACACAAGTGCTATTTTACCAAAGTAGTTAAATGTTATCAAACCTAGAATCACCAAAAGCTCTAGGACTAGACCAAATTGGGTTGATCTAGTCTAGACCATGTTGACCTTGGTTAACCTAGTCTAGAAGATTAACCTTAAAGGTCTCCCTAGTCTAGATTCCAGACTAGTAAGGTTCATGGGTGAAATAGGTTTCTTGGACTATCAACCAAAGATTCAATCTAGGATTTTGGGATCCTGAGAAGAGAGGATACTCAAGATTAAGTCCTAGTGCAATAAATGTGTGAAGAAGGGAAGTTGAGGAGGATATGTTAGGTGCTACCTCAGTTTCAACTAGGAGAAGGAGGAGAAAATAAGTGGCTTGTCTGCTTAAGGTGTGAATATAAAATGAAAACAAGCTAAAGAGGAGCGAAAATGTCTTAAATTGAAGTGTGCCTAATTTAAGATAGTACAATTATATGTTCTAGTTTGTTGGAGAAGTGTGTTGATTGGATTCCCTCTTTTTTTCTTTGTCCTATTTGGTATTTGTTTTATTTCTCTAAGTAGAGCTTATTGAATATCTTAAGGCATGGGTTTTAGGTCCCTCAATTTTTAATCTACTTATATAGGGTTTCAGGGACCCTTCAAAACTTATTAGCACTTAATAAAAAATATCCCTCTTAAAATTCTAATTAAAACTAAACTCAATTACTTCATAGAAAACTAATATTTGACCTTAGAATTATAAATCATCTAGTCTACGATTTCTTAAAAAAACTAATGCATATTAATCTTAGTTAAATTCATAGAATTAGCTAATATTTAAAAAAAAAAATTGTACTAGGCCAAAGCCAATGAGTTAATTAGTATTATTATTATTTGTTCATATTGAGTAGACTTGAACCCAAACCTCTCATATGTGCACTCACATCTTTACCATTATGTTGTAGGTTTTTGCATCATAAATTAAGCCTATTGATTTATTTTGAATCATAGCCACAAGAATTATGAAGAGCACTAAACATAGATGTATAAAATATTTCTACAAGAATTTTGAATGACAAGATTATAACTATTACATAAAAATTACACATTCTAGATATAGTGTATGTACCTAACTGTATTAGTGAAAATAAGGATTTTATTTGTCAAAGGAATCATAATAGGCCATATGAATAGAAGAGTTGTTGAAAATACATTGGAAAGAAAAAATCATCTAAGAAGCAAAAAAAGAAAACATGTCCCAACATTAGCTATATTAATTACATAGCTACTATTACTTCAGTTATTTTCATGTCTAGAACATTATTTATAGAAGTAACATCAGATTTAATACATCATAAGCCAAATGATAGGCATGTTACAGTTCTTAGTGGTTAATGTTCAACAAACCCTTCCTAAAATCACTAGAAATGGAATTGGTATTTCACATCCCAAATTTGTCTTTTAATTAAAACCATGAAAGAGGTAAGAATGAGTTGTCATAGAAAGCATCAAATGCAACCCTAAAGTAGTATAAGACACTATTAGAATATCTCAATGCAACTAGTTCTTCCATCCAACTTTCTAACAAGACTCCCAAATGCAAAGAAAGCATGTGAGAGACTGCACATAGATTCTTTTATCTCTAGGCTTTAACGGATCACAATAGAGTTTTGTTAGGATCCATCTTGATTTGCACTATCATGACTTCCACTCATACAATATTGGAAAGAAGATACATGTAAGTGCTAGCCTTGGTGGTGGGTTAGGCACATTTTGTGTTTGTGAGTGTAAATGGAGCTTCTTCCATCAATTTGGGATTGTCCCATGTTTCAAGTTATAAGGGCATACGAGCATGTTGCACTCCAACCATGTGAAGATGAATCTATTTCAAAATATTCAACATATTATTTACATGATAAAATTCTTTATGGATCCTAATATATGGGGAAAGAGAAATTTACCAAGATTATCATTTAGAAACAAGCTATCAAATATTGAAATGTGCAATTTATGAATTACAATAATGATTTTCAAAGGCAATCATCATAAATCTATTATAATTATCAAATTATTATTGTATCTATATTTTGCATGATAATATGATTTTTAACTCAATTGTATCTTAAAAGGATAAATTTATAGAAAATACTTTTGCACTCATGATTAAACTCATTGGATATATTGTCTTTCAATTTAAGCAATTTTTTTATTCCTAAACTCTTTGCAAAGTTTTTGTTGAGTTGCAAATTTTGGGTTTGTTGAGCCCAAGTTTTCCAACTACATTATTAACAAACTATTGATCTCATTCAAGCCACAAGAAACAATAATTATTTCTATTTATGAAAATTTCCCTTATGCAATCATGTAAAGTGTGCATATATGTATGTATTTAGTTTTTACTATATAATCAATCTAGCTTGGGTTTAGGATTCGTTTGGATCACAACAAGCTTCTCCTCCAACTTTGAAAAGAGGTACATCTTTATATGTTGTTCAATTTTGTGTTTTCTTGCACAAGAGAAACTAAAAGTCTAACAAATATAGTGCAGTATTTGGGAGAATTAGACCATGTAAATATTAGTCTATTAAAAGAATATTTTGTTTTGAGAAAATACTTAAGTAGAAGACTATGGTATGAAATATGTAACCATAATCTCTTTTAATATTAGAAACTAGTTAATGTTTGAACCATTCACATTATCAGAGATTAATAAATAATTATTATGATAGATTAAAATGTATAATAATAATAAATCTTGGATTTGACCTCTTACAGATTAAAAAATAAATTAAACAATGACATTGATCAACAAGAATAAGTACGTATACATTTATTATTTGTTTTATGTAGTTTAGCTGTTGGAAATATTCAGGATAAGATAGGTTACTGAGAGGGGAGGGGTGAATCAGTAACTTATAAAACTTTTTAAATAATTCAAAATTTTAACCATTCATCATTCATTCATCTAATCTACTGCATAACTAAAAGATTAAACATTAATTGCACATGTACACAGAGATTTGGTGACCTAGAAACCTTCCAAATATAGAGTAAAACTGGGGTGGGGATGATGCCCACAAAAATTCGTTATTGTAGTACAAAGTTGGCCTGTTAAGGCTTACAATGATCACTTCTGGTGATCTGCCTTGTTAGGAGCAAGTAGGACTGCTAGATCTACCTTGTTAGAGGATTTACAAACATATAGTAAAGTATGCACTCTGTTAGGAGATTTACAAAAAGACTGTTTAGTCTACCCTGTGAAAGGATTTATAAACTAATTCACCTATTAGGATGAGGTAGTGGATCTACTTACAACTGTTTGCTAATAAGATCCTTTTTGCATTGATCACCTGATGTGATAGATATAACTTTTCTGCTCCTATGTTGACCTTGCTGTATCCCTTTTACTTTTCTATTGATTTTCAATACCCTCTTTACATGCAAACATCAATCTCTTCCTTTATACCTTTTTTTTCATACACATGCTACTGCAAATGATATCATACATTACATATATACCATTTCAATATTTACAATTGCAAGGTCGGCCAAAACATAAGTGAACAAAACATTACTGAGTCGGCCAAATAGTAGAAAATTCGGGTTCCTCAAGCTGACTCGATGACCTTCTAATACTCGACATCCACTACATTACTCAGCATCATCATGCACTTGGTAGAAGTAGAGGCTCAGTTCATACTAGACACACAACACTGCTTGGAACTTGGTAACCATTGGTGACTCGATAGATATAGTGTCACTCGGTAGAAACTGACTTCTTCGTTTACCTTACTTTGCTCAATGAACATTGAGTTCTTCATTTACCTTTTTCACTCGGTAAACACTGAGTCCTTTGTTTACCTTTTTCACTCGATAAACACTGCTAAACTTATCATTCACTGGTATCCTTTGGAGTGATCGAGGAAAATTGTTTACCTACTGAATTTATAAGGTAACCACTGAATGCTCAGTATACACTGTAGACTAAGTGATGAGCTAGATAAGCATTTAGAATTGAATAAGTGTTTGCACTAATGAAAAATATATAATAATTCCAACAATCTCCCCCTTTGGCATTAGTGACAAAAACACTTATGAGCCAAAACTTATGTGCAAAATTTAATATACTAATTTACATATATCTCCCCCATACAATATGTACAGAGTATTTACAAATATCTCTATCTCTACACATGGCTTCCTTATTTACATATATCTCTATCTCTTCTTTGGTACTCTATCTCCCCCTTTTTGACAATAATGCCAAAGTAAACAATATGTATTTATACAAAAAAACCAAAATGGGAGATAAACTTAGAGTGTACCTTGAGAATAAGAGCCAAAGTCTTATCCCAATTTTCTTTCAAAATTGTGTAGGTGGAGAGTGCTATTTGAACTTTAGCTGAAAGTTCAATCATATGATCTGCAACTAAGAAATTGTTGTCATGGATCAATGCTTTGGAGTAGACAATGTGTTGTTGCATTGTGTCCATGATAGGAAGAATCATATTCTGAATGTCAATCAAGGTAGATCTGATCCTTGCTTCCTCTCTCAACAATTCTACCTACTTTTTTGACAAAAAATTGATTTTGAAATGATGGGATGAACTTGAATTGGGGTCAAGTTGCAGCATTTGGGCACTGACCTTCATATCCTCATCAATTTTATTCAATTTTTCTTTGATCTCCTTGGTATACTCAATGACATCACAAAGTTTGGCAAAAAGTGAAGTTACATTATTAAAAGAATTTTAAAGATTGATCAAAATTGTGGACAATTCTACCTGTTTTATTGCAATGTGTTGAGCAATGTGCTCAAGCACCTTATTATCAAATTTTCTTTCAGCCTTTTCAATCAGTTTTTCTTGACCAGAGGTGTCCTCATTAAATCAATTTATAGCTTCTTCTAACTGAATCAAAATGTGTTGAGTAGAATCTACTTCAACACCTATAGCATCTATAATTATATTCTTGGCATTTTCAATTATTCTATATTCCTTATCCCTTTTAGACCTTAATTGCTTCTGCGTAGCCTTCATCTCTATTAGTTGACTGACATACCTCATTTCTTCAACGGTAGCATTTTCATAGTCAATCTCTAAAATCACTATCTCTGTGTCTAACTCAATATCTTTAGGAATTTTCTTTCCAGTGATCAGAAGTCTTAATGGTTGCTTTTGTTTGACTTCTGTGATGACTGGTTTGACCTTAGGAATAGACATAATAGTGGAGATGGAAGGATTAACAGTGAAAACTGGGATAGGACTTGAGGATTGAGTGCCAATAGGAGTATTTACCAGATCAAAAATTGGAATACTTCCCAAAAATGATGATACACTCAGTATGGTAGTATTCGAACTAATGGATTTGAAGTAGATGCAGATAATGCTGAGAAAATTGTAGAACAAGCTAGAATTGATGAAGACAAAATTGTGGAACTTACTATTATTTTGACCGATGATGATGGATCTGAGGAGGCTGGCTTGGTAGCTAAAGAAGTAACAGTTAGCTCAGTAGATGAAGTGCTTGGCACATCTATTTTAGATACCTAGAGCTGGGAGAAGGCCAGTGAAGATTGAGCAATTGATGTGGAAATTGTGCTCACAATCTCACTTGTAGAAGCTATCAAACTTGCTGAAGCTGACTCCAACCTAGATGATGTGATAGTTTTAGGTGGAGAGTGAGGAAGGGATGCAATAAATGCTACAAAAATTTTTACTAGATCATCTTCCTCCTTATCTTCCTCTTCAGCTACTTCCTCTAGTCCTTCTTCCTCCTTGTCTTCTTCCATTAATGCATGTAGCTCTCCTGGTGAGACTTTGATGGATGGAGTGTCATCATTATCATCACTGTCACTGCTGTCATCATCCTTGATTTCCACTGGGTCTTCACTAGGATTATACAGATGATAGATGTTTTTCCACATATTTGTAGCATCATTTACAACATGCTCAATGTCTTTGATCAAAATTAAACATGTGTGAAATCTTATCATCATCTTACCTTCATGGTTTTTCATCTCAGTATTTATTTATGCTCTAGTGAGACTTGGTCTAAGATTCTTCAGAGATTGCTCATAGATGTCTTTTACCACTTGGGTGGCTAACTCCCATGTTGGTTGCAATCTCTCCAACAGTTCTTTTGAGATTTGGGAGGCAAGCTAGTCCGGGGAGTATTATCATTTACCCATCTTGTTGAGTACCAGTTCCTCTATCTGCATTTTCTCAGCATCTATTCTAGTTTCAAATTTCAATGCCTTGAAATTTTTGATGCCTGCTTGTTCTTCCAATTGTTTAAGCCTTTCCTCAAATGTGGGTGCAGGCCTGACCAGTATAGGTTCCTGCTTACCTTTTCTGGTTCTTCTTGTGAATACTGCAGTAGGCTTCTTCTTAGGTTTGGTAATTATTGCCTTTCCTTTCTTCTTCGGAGGTTCTTCTTCAAATTTTTGATCTTCTTTTTCTTCTTCTCCTCCTTCTTCATCATCTCCTTTGTCCTCACCTTTTCCTTCTGTTAGCATAAGAGGGCCATATGCAGTTTTCAATTTTGCTATCTTCCTCTTGACTTTGCTTATGGCTTGTGGTAGCTTGATTTCAAGCTCAATTCTGGCCTTTGCTTCATCATAGGTTCCAAAAATTGGTTGCCTTGGGTCTACTGGCTCATTTACCAGTGCTTCTATGATGTCTCTGGCTTCATCAATATTTACCTCATAGGGAAATGGTTTTACCTATGCAACTCAGGGTCTGACTGCCTAGATGTACACCTTATCACAGTCAACCATGAAGCATACATCATCTCTATAATCTTCAACTAATTTTGGTGGAATCCGAAACCTGTTATTCATTCTTTCCTTGAAATGTTCAAAATAATTGTCCATAATGCTATCAAAATTTTCACCCATCTCTGCTACAAACTCATTTATTTGATACAAAATTGGAATGTCTTTTCTCCATACAACAATTCCTTTAGATGGAAAGAATTTTTGAACGTAGAAAAATAAACAGATCAACAGAGAACCAAATTTACAAGGGTTATTCTTGGAAGTCCTTAGACTATCCATATTTTTTATTCAATTGTCTCAGCAATACTTCAGACAAATCAAATTCAAGGTTTTTCTTTACAATCTTAAGGGCCAAATCCATAGCTTCACAAGGTACACTATTTAATCTACTGGAACTTTATAATTTATATGCAATTACATGAATGCCAAATCTTAGTTTGACATTTGATACAGTGTTGACCTTTAAACCTCTACTATCCCACTCGGCTAGGGTTTGCTTCTATGGCTCCTCCTGATTGAGGGTTTTGGTGGCTTTTGCTTCATTGAGCATAGGGAGACCTGTGATTTTGTGAATCATCTTCTTTGTGATTAGCACTGGCTACTCTAACCATAATTGTCTATTATGCACCCGACTCAAGATATACCTAATCCGTTTGGTTTGGAAATTTTTAGGCATATGCGAGATATGAGTCAAGCCTTTGGTTTCAAGATGCTTGACCTCAAGTTTCAAAGAGCCATCTACACTCATTTCACCTAAGGCATTGTCCATCTCTAGGTTTCTGATTTCTTGAATGGAACATTTGAAATGAGTATGAATATCATTGATAAGAAGTACCTTAGGTGGTATTTGTAATTGAGCTCTAGTTGGGTCGAGTGATTCTGCAACCGCCGAAACAATCTTGAAGTTGGGTACTTTCCATTATGTACCCTTTATCAACATTTTTGAACCTCATTTTGCCTTGGTGCTACTGGTGCTTGTGAATGCCATAGTTGCTTGGTAAGTATAAGAAAATCTTGAACAAATTCTCCACTTGAAAATCACTTGAAATTGCTTGGAATTTTCTCTAGATTCACTAGAAATTTTTTTGCTCTGAAATCACAATGAAGAATGAAATCAAATTCTACCCTTTTGACAAAAATACTATCATTAATGCTTGGTATGAAGGTAGTTGTGATGACATAGTGCTTGCCAATCTGTCATTCACTTGCTCGGTAGAAGCTTGCAACTCGGTGATCAAACAAAACTTTTAGTTACTCCCGACCTAGCTTGGTAATGTCTTCAACCAACCTTGCTCGGTAGATGCAACATAATGAATGATAAATTTTCTTTGATCCTTGTATATGAAGTATGGATTTGATCATTTGCACTCTTTCACTCTAGAATTGCTTAAGATATTGCTAGAAGATGCAGTTCTTGATTCTTCTTAAATATAATTAGAAATGGTGGAGTCACCCATTTCTTGAGTGACATGACCATCATTTGAACTATCTTGCTCAGTAGATTTAGGAATCCACTATTGTCTCATCTGCGTTCGAATGTTATCAGCTTTAGCTTTCTTTTCATCTTCAATTCTTCCAGTATTCATGCAATTCTTGGCTATATGACCAAGTTTAGTACATGTGTAACATCTTATGGTTGTATCCTTCTTTCTTAGGTGATGTCTTGCACAGTTTATCCCAATGTGTCCATATTCTCCACAATAGTGACACCTACACCAAGTATTGTAGTCCCAACCAAATATTGCTTTGATAGTTTGTTCTCCTGGATTGAATGTTTTTTATTTACATTCAAATGCCTTTTGACCTTGTTTCTTGCATTTGTGGCATTTGCCTTCAAATTTTGGTTTCTCTTTGCATTCATTAGCTTTGTGACCATGTTGATTGCATTTGAAGCATTTACCATTGAATTTTCCTTTTCCATTACTCCAACATTTGTTTAATGTATGACCTAACTTACTATAGTGATTGCAAGTGGGTCTTTGATTTCTTTGGGCACCTTGTTTGGAGGATTCACCTTCTTCCTTATATCCAAGACTGGCTTTACCTTTTTGTCTATGAAGGTTTTTCTCACTTTGCTAATTTAATTGAGTCATGTCTACTTGAGATTTCATCATTATCTCATTGATTTGCCTTTCAGTGATCAAGTCATTTTCCAAACTTTCATTGATTTATCTTTCAAATCTTAGATCACTTTGTAAGCTTGCATTGATTTGTCTTTTAGTGATTAAATCATTTCTCAAACTTTCATTCTCAGATCTTAGATTCATAATTTCTTCATTTACATTAGATAGTTGACCTACAAGATTTTCATGCTAAAGGAATTGATTATTTCTTACCTCTAAGTCTTCATTTGCCTTGTTTCTCTGTTCCAAAACTTCACATAGCCTGATTGATTAGATTTCTTATTCTCTTTTAAGCTTCCTTACTTCTTCCTGCAGAGAACCATTCTTTGCTAGGAGTTCCTTGATTTCTTCATTGGCTTCATTTGAATTGCTTGATGGTAAAAGGTCTTCAATCTTTTCTTCAACATACTGATGATCATTCATTTGTCTTCCAAGTTCCTTCCTTCTTTTTAGAGATTGAGAAAGATGCTCTTTTTCTTTTTTGAGTTGAGCCATGGCCATTTCTAGATCTAGCTTTTCATTTTCAATAGATTTGTCAAGTTTGAATATCTCCATTGTCCTTGATCTTTGCTCAAGCTGTCAAACTTTATCCTGAGAACTACAAAGCTCTGATACCAATTGTTGGAAATATTCTAGATAAGATAGGTTACTGAGAGGGGAGGGGTGAATCAATAACTTATAAAACTTTTTAAATAATTCAACATTTTAACCATTCACCATTCATTCATCTAATCTACTGCATAACTAAAAGATTAAACATTCATTGCACATGTACACAGAGATTTGGTGACCCAGAAACCTTCCAAATAGAAAGTAAAATTGGGGTGGGGATGATGCCCACAAAACTTCATTACTACAGTACAAAGCTGGCCTATTAAGGCTTACAATGATCACTTCTGGTGATCTGCCCTATTAGGAGCAAGTAGGACTGCTAGATCCACCTTGTTAGAGGATTTACAAACATACAGTAAAGTATGCACTCTGTTAGGAGATTTACAAAAAGACTATTAAGTCTACCCTATTAAAGGATTTATAAACTGATTCACCTATTAGGATGAGGTAGTGGATTTGCTTACAACTGTTTGCTGATAAGATCCTTTTTGCATTGATCACCTGATGTGATAGATATAACTTTTCTGCTCCTATGTTGACCTTGTTGTATCCCTTTTACTTTTCTGCTGATTTTCAATACCCTCTTTACATGCGAACATCAATCTCTTCCTTTATACCTTTTTTTTTATACACATGCTACTACAAATGATATCATACATTACATATATACCATTTCAATATTTACAATTGCAAGGTTGGCCAAAAAATAAGTGAACAAAACATTATTGTGTTGGCCAGATAGTAGAAAATTCAGGTTCCTCAAGTTGACTCGGTGACCTTCTAATACTCAACATCCACTACATTACTTAGCATCGTCAAGCACTCGGTAGAAGTAGAGGCTCGGTTCATACTAGGCACACAACACTGCTTGGAACTCGGTAACCATTGGTGACTCGATAGATATAGTGTCACTCGGTAGAAACTGACTTCTTCGTTTACCTTTCTTTGCTTGGTGAACATTGGGTTCTTCATTTACCTTTTTCACTCGGTAAACACTAAGTCCTTTGTTTACCTTTTTCACACGGTAAACACTGAGTCCTTTGTTTACCTTTTCCACTCGGTAAACACTGCTGAACTTATCATTCACTCAGTATCCTTTAGAGTGCTTGGTGAAAACTGTTTACCTGCTGAATTTATAAGGTAACCACTGAATGCTCAGTATACACTGTAGACTAAGTGATGAGCTAGATAAGCATTCAAAATTGAATAAGTGTTTGCACTAATGACAAATATATCATAATTCCAACATTAGCTTCATTCAACCATGATCAACATGCTTTGAATTGGGGACAATATTAAGGACCAATAAAATAAAAATTTAGATTGTTTTTAAAAAGTTATTATCTGAGATAGTAAAGTTTAATTTAAAAATATAAATTTTTCCCAGTAACATATTTCTGTGCAAATGATTAGTAGTTCAAATTGTTTTTATTAGAAGGAAATAATAGGCAACCCTTCATTTCAAATCTCAAAGTAAACCATCGTAGCGGTGTGGATGAATGTGGAATCCAACCCCATTGAACACTTTCATTCCCTTGAGGATTCTTAAGAATGATTTATATTTTCCTAAACATAGATTAGCAAGGAAAACATCTTTTCTTGGGCAACTTGTGGAACAACAAAAGAAAACCTCTCTCTAAAAGGCTTGAACTATATTGCCTTGATATTTACCAAACCTAAATTTTAAAATTTTTAGTTAAAATGTGCAAAGGAAAGTCTTAATTCAAACTTCAAAATAGTCAATTGTTTATCCAATTTTTGGAAGTATATTTGTGATGCCAAATCCTCCAGCTCCTCACAAGCTCCACATTGCACTTTGATTTTTCCAAGTTAAAATTATCATTCAAAAGTTATGCTATTTTGAAGTTATTATTTTCAATGTAAATTATTTAAAAATTAAAAATTTCAATTTTAAAATTAAATAATAACTTCAAGAAGTTTAACATCTTGACTAAAAGGTTAAGACCTTAAATAAAAGAGATTAATGGTTAACAGTCAACTTTACCACCTCTCTCAATATTCCATCTCTCTCCCCAAACCTCTATACACTCACTCTCCCCAAACCTAAACTTTCTAACAAGTTAGAGGTTGAATATGAACTTATCAAAAAAGCTACCTTAATTCTAACCCATACTTTTCAAGATTCCTAACCTAGACTTTCAAATAACTACTAATTAGAAACAAAGTTGAAGAATATAATATAGAATTGGTTCTTGATAGAGCTTTGGAAATTATTAAACAAAGAGAATGTGTAGTGAATATATTCATGGATTTTAAGAAGCTCAAAATATCCATGTGTGACATGTGAAAGCACTAGAATCATAAAAGTGTCTAATATCAATAGATTGATAGAACTCCATTTAAATATTGGACACTAAATGATTCTCAAAGATAGTATTATGTATAGAGAGCCAAAAGTATTTTTTGATATTTTCTCATAGCTTTACCACTTTCACTGGTCATAAAACCCTTTATGAAGTTTGATAAGATATCTTCAGTGAGTGTAGAGAGATAGAAAATTGCACCAACTATTTGAACAGATTATGGATGCTTGTCAAAGAATTATAGGAAGACAAATTTCCATCTCATGGATTAATGAAGAGGCATAGTTGGAAATATCTTGATAGAAAATCCTATAAGCCATTATATCAACAATGCTCTTGCAGATGAATGTGCCACTCCTCATGCGAATCAATGTCTACTTAAACATACATGCATAATGTGGAATTAATAACCAATTTATATTTTGCATGCCAACTTTTTGACAAGAGTGCTCCCATAGTTAGAATGTGGAATATGGAATCATAGGAAAGACACCCATGATATGTTTGATCAAAATTCTGAATGGATGTCCTTAGAATGATTTGAATTTAATCCCTCATGTAGGCATTGGTTCTTATTGAGATTATAGAGGTCTTTGAGCCATATAATCGGTTGTGTGTAAGCTCTAAAATTCTCTAAAATTTATGTTGCCTTTCTCTAAAATTTCATATGTAATCCGTAGATACAATGATGTTCTTAAAGAAAGGTGTAAACATTGGAAGAGAAAGAAGAAACAAAAACAATTTCATCAATTTCTTAAATGTCGAGGCCTTTCAACTATTTGGAAAAATGATAGGCAATAGATGGTGATGATTGGTAGAATATAATAAATATAATATCAAGAAACCAACAACAAGGGGTTAGCCAACTCAAGACAACCAAGTATCTCAACAAAGCAAGGACTAAGTCACTTGGTCAATATATGAACCACTTGGAAATAACACAAACCAAGTACATGCCAAGAAATATTAACACTTAGCAAAGTAGTGTGTTAACTCACGTGAAAAACAACAATGTTCCAAAAAAAATGCACAAGCAAGAAGAAAGATTTCTGCTCTATTTTTCCAAACAACTAAATGCATGACTGAATATGAAATGGAGATAAGATCAACAAAATATACTAGAGATGGGTAATTTTTCTTTCTTTCTTTCTTTCTATTAACCGAATCAAACTATTACAAATCTGGAATGAAAAATACAAACCCAAAAAACAAGACAATTAAATACAGCTATTGTTAATAAAATAAACTTGCAGCAATGTGTGGTTGTATACAAATAGGCTTGGAGAAATCACTGCTCATACAAGACTAATATTCACTTTCACAAAACTCAAAAAATCATTGACGCGTGTTGCTGCACTCTGATAAAACCTTATGTTGTTGCTACTCTATTGAACTCTTCTGAATCACTCAAAATGTCTCTACACTATAGAATGAAATAAAATTCCATCCTTTCGTCATTTTTTTGCTCAAAAAATTCTCCCCCTCATTTTCAAATTTCAAACTTACCTACCACATTAAATGTCTTGACTAGTTGCAATTTCAAAGAAGATCTGGGGATCTCAACTTCTAATGGGTAGGTGAATAGGAAGCTCATGGGACAACAAATGAATTCAGGATTCCAACACTCCCCCTTTGTCCCAAGCCAACATTACAAGGATCATTGCTAATCCAATTCAACTATGCCTAGGCTTCTTCTTAGGTGCACAAAATGTGTTATGCCTAATGGCTTAGTGAAGATGTCTGCTAGCTGCTACTCAGACTTACAATACTCCATTTTAATTTCACCATTCTCAACCAACTCTCTAGTGAAATGATATCTTATCTCAATGTGCTTTCTTCTTCCATGAAAGACTAGATTTTTTGTCAAAGCTATTGAGGAAATGCTATCACAATAAATTGTAGTTCCATCCTCTTGTTTTTCCTTCAAACTTGACAATATTCTTCTCAACCAATTAGATTGACATGTTGTTGTATTTGATGCTATGTATTTATCATATGTTGTAGGTTGAGCAACAATTTTCTTCTTCTTGGATGCCCACGAGATTGCACCCAAGCTCCATATGAAATACATAACTAGAAGTTCTCTTCCTATCATCCAAACTTCTAACCCAATCACTATCTATATAACCAACCAATCCAAATTCATTTTCAACTATATACAAAATACGAAAGCCTTTGGTGCCATTCACATACCTTAGGATGCTCTTTCTCACTTGCTAATGGGAATTCTTTGGAGTTTCCATAAATCTGGAAATCAAACTTACTGCATGCATTATTCAGCCCAAGTTCCAATCAAATACACTAAGCTTCCAACCATACTTTTATACAATGTTAGATTTACATTGTTTCTGTAATCTTCCTTGCTCAACTGCAGACCTACAACTATTGGTGTTGGGGTTGCCTTACTATTTTGCATTTTAAATCTCTCCAAGATCTGGTCTGCATATTTTTCTTGAGAGATAAAGATGTCATCATGTATTTTGTTTTACTTCTATGCCTAGAAAGTATTCAAGAGACCCAAATATGTCATCTCAAACCCACTCTTCATGGCCTCTTTGAAATAATCAATTAGGAAATTATCATTTCCAATAAAAATTAAACCATCTACATACAAGAAAATAATTAAAAATTTACCATCAACTTCTTCAATATAAAGAGTGGGCTCACCATCACTTTTGCTAAAGCTATTGTTCATCAAATATGAGTCAATCCTACTATATTGTGCCTATGGAGCATGCTTCAGCCCATAAACAGCTCTTTTTAGCATATATACTTTGTTTTCTTCACCCAAAACTTCATAACTAGGTGACTGCTCCACATACACCTCTTCTTGTAATACTTCATTTAAGAAAGTGGACTTCACATCCATTTGAAATACCTTCCATTTGTATTGTAATGCATTTGTTATGACAACACACATGGTTTCCATTCTTAAAATAGGGGCATATGTCTCATCATAATATCTACTATACTACTATTTGTACCCCTTGACCACTAATCCTTCCTTATGCCTATCTATTTTTCCTTCAATATTGCACTTTGTCTTATAGACCCATTTGGCTCCAATAACTTGCTTCTTGGGAGGAAAATTAGTTAGCTCCCATGTTTCATTTCTCTCTATTGCATCTATTTCCTTGTCTATGGACTTACACCATTTTTTTTTTTCACAGCTTCCTCAAAATAAATTGGATCACTACGAGAAAATAATGCAAAGTTAACACTCTCATCAAACTCTTCATCATACCTTTCATCTTGTTATATCTCCCTTAGACCCTTCATATTTCTTGGTAATAGGGAGGAGAGTGGGATATGAAATTTCACTACTTTTGTTGTTGTTCTCTACATTCTATACACCAATCCAAAGCTGTCTAGAGCTACCCAAAGCTGAATCTCTAGCTAACTATGGTTGCTTGCCTTTATGTCTATTTCTGTCAAGTAGAATCTAGAGTTGTCTAGAGCTCTTTGTATTTTTTTCTACTTTATCATGTTGATCACCAACTTCATCTTCTTTTTCAATGATTGGAACTTTACTTGAAGTACTTGAAGATTTATCTACTGAACCATCCCATGAATAGTTTTGAATGAACTCTACATCTCTCGAGATGATGATTTTCTCGGTGACAAGGTTATACAATTTGTATGCCTTTGATTCTGAACTATAACTAGTGAACATGCACTTCACACTCTTATAATTCAACTTTTTCCTTTGCTCCTTTGGCACATGTGCATAATCTACACACCCAAACACCATCAAGTGCTCAACTATTCATCTATGTCTTGCACATGCCTCAAGAGGAATCTTGTCACAGATTTTCTTTATTGGACATCTATTTATAAAATATATAGTTATTGCTACAACCTTTCCCCAATATTTAGTTAGGAGACCCTTTTCTTTCATCATGCTCCTTGCCATCTTAACAATGGTCCTATTCTTCCTCTAAGCCACTTCATTTTGTTGCGGAGTATAACTAGCTGTAAGATCCTTCTTGATGCCATTTTTCCTATAAAAATTTACAAAAGAATTGGAGCTATACTCCCCCCATCTATTTGACCTTAGGAATTTTACATAATGTCCACATTTTTTTCAGCCTAGACTTTAAACTCTACAAACTTATCAAATGTGTTAGATTTATTTTTCAAAAATAACACCCTTTTCCTACGGATGGAATCATCTATAAATGTCAAAATATGTACTCCTCCCAATAGATGTGGCTTTCATAGGGCCAAATAAATCATAATGCATCTACTCTAATGGTGCCCTTACCCTTCTAGAGTTACCAAAATTAAAGGGAAGCCTATATTGCTTGCCAAAATAAAAGCTTCACACTTGTCACGTGTATCTACAATATTAGGCAAACCATGTACCATTCTTTTGTTGGACAATAAATTTAAACCAGCATAACCAAGATGTCCATAACTGAGATGCCATAGCTTGGAAGGGTCTTCAATCATGCTCTTTAGAGCTGATTTCTAATGTATTGTTGTGCATGCATACTTGGGAGGTGCACCAACAATTTGAGAAGAGAAGCACATCTCTATTCTCAAAGGAAACATTTGATTCCTTATCATTTAGACTACTACAAGAATCTTCTTACTCCCATCTTTCTAATGAATGACACACTTGTCATTTTCCATCAGCACTTTGTAACCATTTTGAAAGAGTTGTCCAACACTCATCAAATTGTGCTTCATACCCGAGGCAAAATAAACATTTTGAATTTCCCTCTTCTCACCTTTATTGGTGCAAACCATGATAGATCCCTTGCCCACAATAGAATGGTTCCATTTTTTCCCATTCTAATTTTAGATTTGGTATTCTTGTCAATAAATGAAAATAAATTTTCATTACCACTCATGTGGTTGCTGCAATCATTTTCCAAATACCATACATCAGGGCTTCCTTATTCACCAATGTTGCACATAATGAAGGCTGTGACATTATTTGTTTCACCCACATTCACATCAGCTATATTTTCATTTTTCCTTGATTGGTCTCCTTTCTTTTTCCAATATCCACTTGCATAATGCCCAAATTTATGGCAATAATAACACTCTATACTACTCTTGTTAGAGCTATAATTTTTTAGCCTCCACTAGAGTTGTTCTGAAAGTTCCTTGCTCACTATTGGTTGCATGCTTGTCCTGTGATTTCTCCTCCAACATTGTGAGGCCTTACCCCGACTCGTCATAGCATAGACATTTTATTTACATTTTGATATTCAAGACTTTGATATTTTGATAGCTATTCAAGACTTAAATGGATAGTGGATTGTTTTATCTATTGATTTTAATATTGCAATAGTGTTTTAGAATATGATATGCACTAAGAATGTGATATTGTGTATGAAATGATTGAACACATATGGATGCAATTTTATGACATAATACTATTAGGTTTTGATGCAATGCAAAAAATTTAATTTGATTATGATGATTATTATATGTAGATAAATGTTAATTTGATTATGATGATTATTATATGTAGATAAATGTTAATTTGATTATGATGATTTATGACATGCAGGTGAATGATTATGCTATGCAAATAAATGTTAACTTGATTATGATGATGTATATGATATGTAGATAAATGTTAATTTGATTATGATGACTTATGATATGTAGATGTTGATATTCTAACATTTTGAATGAACTATTTAAAATGACTAGGGAAGGAAATTGAATTTAAATTATGAAATTTTATGCATTTATAATATATGAATTTTATACAACCTCCTTGGACTACTGATGCTTGATTTTAATTTGCAGTAAGTGGAACCATGTAAATTCTTGGGGGAAATAGATTTCAAACCTTTGTGAACATAATTTAACCAAGGCGAATCTTTGGAAGACTCAAAAGCCTTGTTGTGAAAGTATATTTCTTTGTAAATGTGAGTTTGCCTACATGTGGGAATGTTTAATCATAAAGATGCATTAGGATCATGTCATGGTGATGTGGAATGTATTTTTATGTGTCACTTGACACTTATGAATTTTGTGTGTAATTGACATGTCAATTAGGGTTTTGATCATGGTGGCAATTTACCCTAAAATTAATTACCCTATTAATGAGTAAGTAAACCCACTTGACAATGGGTAGGATGGGTCACAATCAAAGGAAATTCAAATTTGGGCTTGGATAGGGTTTTGAGGAGGCATTAGGTGGTCCCAAGGTGTCTTTTATGATAAAATAAGTTACCCATATGATAGTATATCAAGTTAGGGACCTAATTGTGACCATGTGAGTGCCTAGATAGCCTAGGGGGCCCCTTTACCCATGAATTCTACCATCAATTAGAATTTGGAGTTGTCACATGTGTTTCTCCCATGTTTCCACTAAGTCAAAAATGGCAAATTTAGAGGAGACAAGATTGTAAGAGGAAGTGGCTAGGTGTGTTTGCTAAAATAGTTAGTGGGAAGACCTTATTAGAGAGTCTTGGTCAAATTAGTGGGTTGTTTACCCACTCTCTAAGTTTAGAGACAATTAGGGTTTTGGAGGGAGATTAAGGGAGCTCTACTGAAACTATCATTTCCTTTAGCTTGGACCAAGATTTGTGTCTCAAACATGTTTCTTTTCTTTCTTTCTTTTAGTATGGCAAAATAAATCTGCAAGTGTGGAGGATTTGTCAATGGAGCATGCATTGTATTGTGAATCTTGCATTGTGGACTTGGGAAATTGTGTTATGGAAATGTGGATGTGCTATGTGTCCTTGAAGATTTTCTTTTGGTTTTATTTTCTTCTTGATTTTCTTGTTTGAATGTCAATGTTAAATGTGTTCATGGGTGTGAAGGTTTCACTCAACCTTGGGAGGGAAGAGAAGCCTTGGGTGAAGGGCTTAGTTGGGCTCAACATTGTAGTTGAGAAGATTTACCTCATGATGAGGAGTTTTTTGCTTACATGGAGTATGGGCTCCATTGAAGCCATATACCTTTTTATTTTGGGAGATACAAGGGGTTTTGTATGTAAGAAGGAGGAGATCTTTATGATGGCCTTGAAAGGCAAATGGAACTACAAAATGATGTTTATGTTGGTTATGGCATCTCCTCTTTGAAGAGTTCACCTTCACCCAATCTGAAATGATTCCAATGGCAAATCATTGTGCAAGCCATGGGAGGGAGTTATTTGTGTTATGTGTTGTGTTCATGCAATGGCAAGTGATGTGTGTGTGTGTGTGTGTGTGTGTATCCTATTTGGACCTTGTTTCCCCTGCTTGGTGGTTGGCTTCATAGAATCCTAGGATGGGAGGTGAGCCTCCATGGTTCCTAGTATGTGTGAATGTGTAGGTTGTGAAGATGGATTGCTTGAAGGTATTAGGGTTTCACCCTTGACAAAGTTGAAAAAAATAAGTGTATCAAGAGAGGCAAATGTGTTAAGTTATCTCAAATTTAATGTGATACCAAGTTCTTATTGTGAAATCATTGTGGTGTAAAGGGGAATTGTTATCATTGTATATTGTTTGAAAATTGTGAGGAGAAAGATTGAGACATGGAATTTAGTTTACTTGTAGAAACCCATTCATTATGAGATTTGAGATATACTAATGAAATTATGTAATAAGATGCTCTTTCTTATGTTATTTGTAAATCATTTGGTAGAAATATTTCATAAATGTTGTGTGGAAGAATATTATAGATATAGATGATCATTTAAAAACATAGATGTTGCATTGTAATTTCATAAGTTATGTAAAGAAAGAATGTTGCTATACTTTGATAGTTCATTTTGTATGTATATAAATTAGATCATTTTTTTTTCAAGGTTTAAATAAATTCACAGGTTACTTAACTCCACTATTTCCTCGAACATATTCACTAAACTATCATGGTAGAATAAGAGAGAAAATAACTTGAGAATGAATATATAGTTCAAAACCCATGAAAAGACTTGTTGTAGGTGTACATTTTGTCTCTGGAAAATGTATGGAGAAAGTAAATAAATTCCTCCTCACAATATAGAGTAATAAAATAACCAATATAATATACTCTAGGTTCAAGTACATTAAATAATAATAGTATAACATAAATCCTATATATATATATATATATATATATATATATATATATATATATATATGTATGTATGTATATATATAAGTTAATAATACTATGTCAAGGCTATGCTAGTACCTAACCTCTTAATTCTAGGTCTCCTAAGTCAATTCCTAAAGTCATCATACCTCTGAAAATGACATATGTAATTATACAATCAATATGAAAAAAAATAGAAGAAAAATAAAGCTCAACACTTGAATCAAATTCAAAAAGAATACTAATATATGTATAAACAAGATTACAACACTTGTAATCCTCATCAAACCTAGGTGTGCTAGCAAATTTCCATATTCAAATATGGGAAAAGGGGCTATGGTCCCCACTTGGTGTACTTGACTTGTCTCATTTTTAAAAAAAATGTGATATGGCAATAATGAGGACCTTTTTCCTAACATGACATAAGCCTCTCTTCTTTACCTGGGCCCCTATTAAGTTGAAACTTGCAAGATAATAAAAAAACCAGACTTCTTACATCCCATCACGCCTAGCAAGAAGAAGCTTTGCATTTTGTAAGGTGGGAAGGAGTAGTTAGTTGATTGGGGGAAGACAATGTCAGATATTATGACATTTTGGGATTAGCAATACTTAGAACTTGCCAAAAGGTGTTTTAGGGAAAATTAAAAGCTACCATTGTCTTTTTCTTTGTGGAGAGTATGGGCATGTGACCCTAGACCTTGGGAATTCATTGGGGAGGATGTGATCACTTAATTTGATAACTGAATTTAGTTGTGGGTATGTGCAGATAGGGGTTAAAGTGAAGTACAAAAGGAAAGGAGACTAGTAAGATGTGTAAATACATGTTGCAAGTGATGTATTAGGATGAAAAGTAAGGGAATGATGGGTAGGTTAGGATAACAGGTAATTTAGGATTTTGTATATATATATATAGTTTCTTTTAATGAAAAATTGAATCTAGGATAAGTAGAAGATGTAGTTCATTTTATTTTATGTTGCTTTCATTTTTATGCTAAATTAATGATCATGAAGCTTTATTTTTATTATTATTGTGGGTCTTATAAAATGGTATGTAGATAATGATAATCATAAGTTAATTGGGGTATGAAAAATGATAATCATTATATACATGTCATTTTATTTTGAAATTATAAATATTTATATATGTTGACACATAATTATAAACCCCTTAGATGTTATAGGTTCTCTTGAAGTAATAAATTTCGTAGAAGGAAGTTGTCATAAATTTGAGCCTTATGTGTTGAGTAATACAAAAGAAGTTAGAAAAGGTTCCTTGTTAGTAAGCAAAGGTCATTAGATGCATGCACCCCTAGTCAGTTTTAGAGTTAGATAATTAAATACATAAGTAAAAATTAAAATATTAGGGTTAATTGAAAATAACGCATTATAGTAATTTGGGGTATCAGTAATTGTTAGTTGATTTGTAATACCAAGCCAAAGAACATTAATTTAGTTGGAGTTAATAAAAGGGTAATCATAAGAATTTCATTAAATAGTGATACCTATACCATATTTCACTAGAATAGAATTGGGTATAGATTTAAATGAATAAGGTTATTTATGCATATGGTAAGATGGTTTGAGATTGAGGACATCTAGGACATCTAGAATAACTAAACATATTTTCTTTCACAAACTAATTAATTATTGTAATTTCATTTGTTCAAAAGATTGCATGTTATAATATCTTATCACAAAAAAATGATGTGGAATCAAAAACATACTATTGTCTGGATTATTTGTAACTTAGACTTCCAAAGAAAGCTAGGGAACTAATTAGTCTCTCATGGAACTTCAAGTACTAAAATTTAAATATTAATCCTCCCATACCAACCAAAATTATGCATTCTCAACTCAGTGATTGTTTCAAGCAACATTTTAAAAAAAAATGTTTATAACATAACAAAATATAGGTAAATGTTTATGTAGTATCTTTTGGTTCACCTTTCAAAAAAAAAAGGTTTTGGTTGTGTTTGGCTCGGCATGACATTCTAGTATCAACACTAGAGAAATTAGTTACAACACTAGAGCCTAACCCATTACGCTTAACTCATTAAAATTGAAAACTTGTGTGAAGGATGCCTATCGTTACCTGTAACTATCGTCGAAGGGCTAGAGGCCCTAGAGGTGCACAAGTGGTATCTGGAGGGGCAAAACATGGAATTTATGAACCTCCACCTGAGAAACCTCAAAATCTTAATTAACTCTTCACAACCATTTATAACCTTATTGGAGTAGTGTAGGAGAGAATGCCACCTGTAATCTCACAACCTGAACAACAAGGAATAGGGGAGCATAGAGCAGATAATAGGAAAGAGGCAAGAGTCCCCCACCTATACATGCAGAGGGACAAGGTGACCAGGAAGAGGCCTCAGTTCATAGAGCCACCAGCCAAAGAGCCACCAACCATAGTGAGAGAACCCAGGGACATAAGAAATGAGATTATGCATTTGATCTAACTCAAACCACCTCTTTTCACTAGAACCATAGATGGTACTCAAGAAGAGGAATGGTTACAAAGCTTAGAGAGGTGTTTCAGGTTGCAACCATATGAGAGCAATATGAAGTCCTGACTTGCTATCCACTTATTATGAGACAATGCTTCCAATTGGTGGAAGAAGGAGGAGACCAGAGGTGGAGTCAGAGTAGACACACTTACCTAATGTTATATTGCTTCATCAGTGCTAAGTTTAGATTAGAGGTGAATTGCACACCTTACTCAGTGACCAGCTCTTTGGGTACACCATAGCAGGTAAAAATTTCTTCATACAGAAATTCAATAACTTTTTCATCACGAGCATGCTTCATGGCTTTGACTTTAACCCATTTTTTTAGGTAATCAATTTCCCACTGGATGGAGGATCAACTGAACCAATAAAGTCCATGCCCCATTTATCAAATGGTGTTAATGCCATGTGTGGATTAAGAAGCATTTCATCTATTCTTGTTGGTCAGCCCATCCTTTGACACTTATCACACTTTTGTGTATAGTTGACTACATCCTTGTGAAGTGTAGGCGAATAGTAACCAGTTATCAAGATTTTCAAGGCTATTCTTTTTGCTACAAAATGACCTCCACATGGTTCATTATGACATGCATTTAGAATGTCATATATTTGATCATCTCTCACACATCTTCTCATGATTTGATGTAACTAAAACTTTTCTCCACAAGCAGCTTCCTTTCCTTGTAAGAAAAATGTGCTGGTATTTTATTGGCTGCAATATAGTTAGCAATGTCTACATACCATGGAGTTTGAACAATAATGTGAAATAAATGCTCATCTAGAAATACCTCATCTATCAGAGTAGTATCATTATCATCATGATGGATTCTTGACAAATAATCAGCTACAACATTGGCTCTTCTAGGCTTATCAACTATAGTTATATCAAATTCTTGCAACAACAATAACCTTCTTGCTAACCTACCTATTATAGCAGGTTTTTTCATGAGATATTTAATTGCTGCATGATCAATATGAAAAAATATGCAATAGCCAATTATGTAATGCCAAAATTTGTCGAGGGCATAAACTACTGCTAGTAGTTCTTTTTCAATCACAGTGTAGTTTAATTTTGGTCCATGAAGGCTTTTACCAATATAATAGATTGCATTTTCAAGATTTTGGGATTGCTATCCTAGAACCGCACCTATGCCATAGTTAGAGGCATCTATATATATATGAAAAGGTAAATTCCAATCAGGGCCTTGTAAAACTGGGGCTGTAGTCAGAAGTTTCTTAAGTTGCAGGAAGGCTTCATAACATTCAGATGTCCAACTAAATTCAGCTTCTTTTTAGAGTAACTTACACAAAGGACTAGCTATTTTGCTGAAATCTTTTATGAAACATCTATAATATCTAGCATGACCTAGAAAAGATCTTACATATTTTGATTTTGTAGGTATGGGCAATGTTTGAATTACCTCTATCTTAGTTGGATCCACTTGTATTCCTAGAGCTGATATGAAATGACCAAGTACCACACCTTCCTGATATGAAATGGACACCCTCACATGGGAATCTTTCCTAGAAAGATTTCGAGAGAGATACTTGTCAGAGCATTTCCGGCAGAAGCAAATAGAGGAGTTCCATTCTCTTTATCAGAGAGGCCTTACAGTGGCTCAGTATGAGAGTAGGTTTCTCGAGCTCCTTCCCTATGTGGAATACATGAAGGACGAAAAACTACGGGTGCATCGCTTTATCATGGGTCTAAATTTCTCTCTTCAAGGCCCAGTTAGGATGGCCTTCCCTACCACCTTCAGACAGGTAGTGGAGATAGCACTAGTTGCTGAGGATACTCGAGGTAGGCAGGAGTCATGGGATCGGCCTCAAAACCGAAACTCCTTCCAGCAGAAACCCCCTTGGAAAGGGAATCAGAACTATATAGTAGGGTCCTCTAGGGTCCAACAGTCTCAGCACCCAAAATCCCAGCAGCAGCAGCAGAAACCTTCTCATGGTTATCAAGGCTCTAAGCCCAAGCAGTGGCAGTCACAGGGTCCTAGGCAGGAGCAGAAAGTACAGGTTCCACAGTCTCAGTCAGTGAAGACTCAGCAGTCTTCTAGGGGAGGGTTCAGCGGCTCTAGCAGATCAGGAGGCCCACAACAGTCTGGGTCATAGGGCGCACGATCTTATTCTCACGGGCCATGCTACACTTGTGGTGGCATGGGTCATATAGCTAGGGAGTGTCCGCAGGGACAGGCATCCAGTGGTCAGAGTAGGGCTTTTTCAGAGCCGACAGCTGGTGGCATGGGTAGATCCCATAGAGTTTTTGCAGTGGTTAACAATAGCCAGGCTGAGCATCAGGCCATAGTTATCGAGGCTACAAGTATTATACAGGGCCATATGGTTGCAGTTTTATTTGATTCTGGAGCTACTGACTCTTTTATATCTCCATTTGTGGTGGAGCGTTGTGGGCTAGTGGTAGTTAGACAGGATGTTAATTGGGAGGTAGAGTTAGCCTCAGGAGCTAGAGTGTCAGTTAGTTCAATGGTGCGGAGTTGTCAGATGCAGATTGGAGACATGTCCACTAGGACTGACCTGTGCATTACCCCTCTAGGTTCTTATGATGTTGTCCTTGGCATGGATTGGCTTTGTGCCCACAGCGCCAAGGTGGATTGTCGACAGAAGAGGGTGGAATGTGTGGATAATGATGGTATATCTAGGGAGATCTTCAGAGTGAAGAGGCCAGTGTCCCTTCGTATGATTTCTGCTATGTAGCTTAGACGATGCATGCGAAAGGGTTGTCAGTTATTTGCTATCACTATCAATGACCAAGAGGAAGAATCAGAAAGGGAGCCATCCCTTGATGATTTTCCAATCCTTCAGGAGTTTGCAGATGTGTTTCCCTCAGAGCTTCCTGGTATGCCTCCACTGCGGGCAGTGGATTTCCACATAGACCTAGTACCAGGAGTTGAGCCAGTTTCGAGAGCACCTTATAGGATGACTACTCATGAACTTAGTTAGCTAAAGGATCAGTTGGAAGAACTCTTGGAGAAGGGGCATATACGACCTAGTGTGTCACCTTGGGGTGCACCGGTGATTTTCGTCAAGAAGAAGGATGGATCACTAAGGTTGTGTATCGATTATCGGCAATTGAACAAGGTGACCATCAAGAACCGATATCCTCTTCTCAGAATTGATGATCTCTTTGACCAGTTGCAGGGTGCCCGAGTATTTTCAAAGATTGACCTAAAGTCGGGTTACCATCAGTTGAGAATTGTGGATAGTGACATCCCCAAAACAGCTTTTCTTACTAGGTATGGCCACTACAAGTTCACCGTGGTGCCTTTTGGCCTTATGAATGCTCCAGCTGTATTCATGAGCCTCATGAATGGAGTATTTCGTACCTTTTTGGATAAGTTTGTGGTTGTGTTTCTTGATGACATTCTAATTTATTCTCATGATGAGAGAGAGCATGAAGAGCACCTGAGACAGGTATTGCATAGGCTGAGAGAGAATCAGTTGTTTGGCAGCTTGTCAAAGTGTGCATTCTTCAGACCTGAGATACATTATTTGGGTCATGTCATATTAGGTGATGGTTTCTTAGTAGACCCATCAAAGATCAGGGCTATCATGGATTGGCCAGCACCCACCAGTGTTATCGAAGTGAGGAGCTTTATGGGGCTAGCAGGTTACTACCGACACTTCATTTCAGGATTCTCTAAGTTGGCACACCCCATCACTTCTCTTCAGAGGAAGGGAAATAAGTATGAGTGGACGGAGAAGTGTGGTAGAGCTTTTGAAGAGCTCAAGAGAGCCCTCACGAGTGCACCGATTCTCGCAGTACCAGATCTTATTGCAGATTTTGTGGTGTGCACCGATGCATCTTTAGATGGTTTAGGAGCAGTCCTTATGCAGGAAGGACGGCCTATTTCCTTTGAGTCTAGGAAGTTGAAGACTCATGAACTCAATTATCCTACTCATGACCTAGAACTAGCGGCAGTGGTTCATGCCTTGGTGAGATGGCGACATTTCCTTCTGGGTCATAGATTCGAGCTTCATTCCGATCACCAGAGCTTGCAGTACATATTTTCTCAGCCGAACCTTAATGCTAGGCAAAGAAGGTGGATGGAGTTCCTCTGTGAGTATGATTTTGATGTTCATTACATCAAGGGAAAGGAGAATGTGGTTGTAGATGCCCTAAGCAGAAGGCGCCATGAACTTTCATCTATGACTACTTGCACTGACTTGAGAGAGCGGATTTTGCAGCACTTATCAGCTGATGAGCTTTATGCAGAAGTAAGTTAGTTAGTACATTCTTAGAGACCCTTGGAAGGGAAGTTTGTAGAGTTTTCCTTGGATTTTGATGGACTTTTGCGGCACAGGGGACGTATGTATGTACCTTTCATTGGGGGTTTGCGCGAGCTCATTGTACTTGAGGCTCACAGAGCACCTTATGCAGCACACCCCGGTGTTAAGAAGTTACATGCAGATTTGAGGCAGTTGTATCATTGGCCAGGCATGGGAGTGGAGATTGCTAGCATAATTGCGAGATGCCTCGAGTGCCAGAGGGTGAAGGCGGAGCACCATCATCCTGGCGGGCTTCTCCAGCCGCATGAGATTCTAGTGTGGAAATGGGACACTATATCTATGGATTTTATTGTTGGTCTTCCTATGTCATCTCATCGCCATGATGCCATTTTGGTGATAGGTTACACATTGACTAAGGTTGCCCATTTCTCACCAGTGTGTAATACATTTACAGCATGAGACATAGCTCAGGTGTTCTTGCGGGACATTGTTAGACTTCATGGTGTTCCCCGTAAGATCATATCTGACAGAGACTCTTTGTTCACTTCTTCATTTTGGAGAGAGTTGCAGTCAGCTTTGGGCACCAGGCTCAATTTTAGTAGAGCGTACCATCCTCAGACCGATGGCAAGATCGAGTGAGTGAATCAGGTTTTGGAGGACATGCTACGTATGTACGTGATGGACCATCAGGTCAAATGGGAGGAATACCTTCATCTTGTCGAGTTTGCCTATAACAATGGGCATCATTCTTCCATAGGTATGCCGCCGTATGAGGCTTTGTATGGGAGACCGTGCAGGACACCCTTGAGTTGGGATAGGATCGAGGATCGAGTATCTATTGGTCCCCAGTTAGTAAAGGAGATGGAGCAACAGGTGACCCTGATTAGACAACGCCTGAAAGAGGCATAGGATAGGCAGAAGAAGTATGCAGATGCGAAGAGGACAAATCGAGAGTATCAAGTTGGTGATCGAGTGTTCTTGAGGGTACGACCACACAAGAGTCTGATTCATTTCGGAAAGGGCTCTAAGTTGGCACCCCAGTTTGTTGGGTCGTTCGAGATCCTTGAGAGGATAGGACCTGTTGCATACCGTTTAGCTTTGCCACCTAGCCTGTCACGCATCCATGATGTGTTTCATATTTCAGTACTTAGAGGATACATTTATGACGAGTCTCATATTATTGATTGGGTTTCTTTATAGGTGGAGTCAGACGGGCAGCTAGCACTAGAGCCTATCCGCATTATTGCCCGACGGACCCTAGCACTTCGAGGGCGAGAGCTGGACCAGGTTAGGGTCCAATGGGACTGTTATGATGAGGTCACAGCTTCATGGGAGGATGCAGTGCAGATGAAATCTCAGTACTCGTACCTTTTTGATGAACTCTAGGAGGAAGTTCATGCCTAGTGGGGGAGGATGTGAGGCCTCGCCCCGACCCATCGTAGCATAGTGATACATTACTACTATTTTTGTTATCCGCGACTCGAGATTTCGAGACATTATCTGATGCTTAGAACATATTTTATTATTTCATGTTGTGTGATGTTATTTCCAGATATATTTGATGACTGTCATTTAATGATCATGTATATGTATGTTGACGAAATCAGTAAAATTGAGATTTGATTCAAGATATTTCAATGGTTAAGAATTATGTAGGATGAAGAAACTCTTATTTGATGCATGTTTTAATTTATGAAAATTTTTGATACATATACGTTTATATACATGTGATTTTCAGGACTACTGATGTGTGCAATGAGTGTGCAGATATTTAGCCGAGAAACCCTACGGAGGAACAAAACTGATCTCCATGTGCTAAAATTTGGAAACCCTATTGTTCGTAATTATGTTCTTTCAGTGTCGCTTGACACTCGTAAAATGTTATGTGCTTCGGTATGCTGGTTAGGGTTAATTGTTTAACCTTTGGTTTCAAGTTAGTGTCAATTTTCTATTAGATTCTTAATGAGGGTTAGTCATCCCTAATTCGATTTAGGGCTAGATTGCAAGTTAGAGTTGTTAGATAGACCTATTTTATCTCTTGATTTTTATTTGACTCTAACCTCTTCCCTAAGGCTTTAAAACATGTTTTTATTCTAACCTAAGGGTATGGGTATGGGTTAGGGGTCTTTTCCAACCCCTAAGACCCTAGCTTTGACTTTTGAGGGCACTCAAAAAGTCCCTTTTTGCCTTTGTGCGAAAATTGCAAGTGGTTGTCATGAGTTGTCTTACCCCACCTCCTTTTTGAGTTTAACCAAGGTGTAGGTTGAGTTAGGAGTTTCTAGTGTGGCTAGTGGGTGGAAATAGTTATTGCTCCTTTTGGGTGGTTGAGTTGGAGGCTTATTTAGAGGCCTTCCTTGGTCTAGTGGGGGTTACCCAATCTCTACATTTAGAGAAGATTTCTTGAAGCTTGAAGGAAGGAGGGATACTCTACTCAAATTTGTTCATTGCCATTACCTCTTTGAGAAGGTAGGAAACTCCCATCTCCTTTATTCAGTTTTTGTGTTTTGTTTCATGTTCTTGTTGCCTTGTTGTTGTTTTACTGTTGTATGGTTGTGGGTATGTTGGGAAGATTTGTAAACCTTGTTTCTTTTGGTTGTTTTCCTTTCTTGTTTATGTTTGTAATTTTGAGTTTCCTTGCATGGGTGTTTTGGTATTACTCACCCTAGGAGAGGGCAGAAGTGACCAATTTTGGGAGAGGTCTGCTTAGTTGGACTCCAACCTATGTAGAGTCTCTTCTCAGGATGATAAGAGGGATAAAGGGTAGGGTGTTATGGGCCCCTACCCGTCAGCACAAACTTGGTATGAGTATGGCAAGTTTAAATGGAAGAACAGAAGTTCTTGGTTATTGGCCCCAATTGGGCATTTGAATTGGTGTTGTGCTTGACTTCTCCAGTTGGAAGAATCCACCTCTCCCTAGTCTTGATTCACTGTGAATCTTATTGTGTAAACCATGTATGACTATGCATGCTTGATGTTCTTTTGGTTCTGCTTGGTTGTCACCCGATCAGTTATTGGTTACCTCCACGGTTCTTGAAATGAGATTTAGAAGACATTACAAACTCCTTGATTTGGATCATGAAGAAAATTTGATGAAATTATTGAAAATTGGGATTGAGATCCTATTGTAAATTGTATTGTTAAACCTTATTATATATGGCAACGAAGCCGAGTTTTCTTCCTGATTCTTTCCTGGCTGAGCCTTGAATCAGGTTGATAATAAAATAAGTGATTGAGTAAATTTACTTCTCTTAAAATTTTTGTATTCTATGTTGTCATATGAATGTGTATCAAAGATAAGATGCAACAATGATGTTCAATTATACATGATTCCATTTGTGATGTATGGTGTCTTTACCAAGTTTGAAATGATTTAGTTCATGGTTGATTGTGTTGAAAATAAATTTTGCAAGAACATATAGAAAGAACTACGTCAAGAGATCCAAGCTAAAATTGAAACATGATAGAGAAATAACTTCGTGTATTTTGATACTCCTTTCAAAAGGAATGGAGCATTATCATTTTGATCTCTCTTATTGTCTCAAATGCCTTATGACTAGTTTATTCATCTTGTTGTTCCAATGTTGATCCATCAGCTTATTAGATAGCTAAATCAATGTGTAGATGGTTATTTCAAGAAATGTGGATTCATTGAAAATGCATGGCCATTTGAGGATTCATGGAAATAATAGAGTTGAAACTTATAAGAGAATGTATACACCTATTGCTGTAATATAATTGCAAAAGAAAAATATACATTGAGTTTCAAGAGAGAGAGAGAGAAAGAGTAGACAAATTATCAAATAATCCACCTACAGGATGCTGGAGTTTGTATGAGAAATGTAATAATTCTTGTTTTGAAACAGAGAATATTCTAAGGATCTTTTAGTGTTTAAAATTAAAAATAAAAAAATATATATCTATATATAAATGATATCTAATAAAATGTATAAGTTATTAAACCTTTATAACTTAAATATCCTAAACATCTAAGTCTTACCTAAGAAACTTTTTAACTTAAATGTTTACCCATCTCTCCTTTTTGGGCGTCAGTCCTTGAATGGGTATTTTAAAAAGGTTTTGGTTTTAAAAGTCTTTTTTTGTAGGTAAGCAAAATCCACTTGGGGGGGGGAGGGGGGTGACGTCACCTTGCCCCCACGTCCCATCCTATCTTCTTGACTGGACGCATGCTTGGAGAGGGCATTTATGTTTCTCTTGCTTAACTATGTTAGCATATTTTACTTTTCCCACCTTTTTCTCTCTCCTTGTATGCATGAATTGGGGGACCACTTGCCTATGTGGGCTATCCTTGGGCAGAGCGCTATCCCAAGTGCAACGCTTGGGAAGTGCTCCTGTCCTTTGATGTTGTTGCATGGTGTAGGGGTTAGGGGAGTAGGCAAGGGGGGTATCGATTTGACCTGAGGTATAGGGGTTGGTTTAGTTAGCATTTAAATTTTGCATTAGTTAAGTTCTTTTTATAGTTTGTCAAATTGTTTATTAGTTAGTACAAAAATGTTATTAATCTTGTTAGTATAGTATTGTTAAAAGGATTAGTAGTTAGTTTAACTTACTCAGGTTTTAAATCAGATATTAATTTTGTATTGTTAATTATTTTTTTTTGTTATAAATTAGCTTGGGTTAGTTAGATATATATATGTTGGTAGTTTATTAATAAATTTGATAAATATGAAGCAGTATATGTTAGGTTAGGTCATTATTCTTATTTTTTTTTGGTTTGAGTATTAGTATATTTTAATCTATTTAGTTTTAGTGTAAATCTAGTTATGGTATGTTCTTGTTGGAAGGTAAATATTTAGAATGTTTTACTTTAATAGATCTTAGTTTTAAATATAATTAGTTTCAGAATGAAGTGTAAATATAGTTTAGAAAATTAATTTTCAGGCTATAATAGTTAATTGTTCTTGCTTTCATGCTATGAAATGATTGAATTTATAATTCTTGTAGATCATTATTCGGATAATCTAAATATATTCTTCGTTAAATTTTTTCTGTAATGACACTATAATGATTAATGTTAATAAGATTATACATTAGATGTAAATTGTGTTATTCACATAGATCTAATAGATTGTTGTTCTACGTATGAGTTCTTGAAGGCTAAATTAAAAATAATATAATGTCTAATATTGATGTAACACAAACCAATGTCGAAATCAATTTAATAATGAAAGTGCAATTTAACGACCTAATTATACTCTTTGACTTTAAACTTAAAATGGGATGTCAGGACATTGTCACGAGATCTCATATCTGTTTTCTTTTGACCTATACTTTAACGGGTGCAAATTAACTTATCAACTTAGTGGTGTTATTTGTCAAAAAAAAAAAAAGATTTGTGTGTTTTTGCCCTCGTGGGTTTGGGAATGACATATATTTCCATACAATCATGTGATATATCAACAAAGAGGCTAATAACAGCTTGTTGGAATGTTGCAGGAGCATTATATAAACCAAATGGTAAAACAGAGTATGCAAAAGTACCCCATGGGCATGTAAATGTGGTTTTGTTTTGGTTTTTAGGAGCAATATTTATTTGATTATAACCACTATACCCATCTAGAAAAGAGAAATACTTCTTCTCAACTAGAGTGTTTAGAACTTGATCTATAAATGGTAAAAGAAAATGATCCTTCTTGGTAGCTTTTTTCAACTCTCTATAATCTACAAAAATTCTCCACTTTCCTCCCTTTTTGGGCACTATAACTAGGGGTGACACCCATTTACTATCATATATAGGATAAATAAAACCAACATCAAGCAGTTTTTGCAATTCAATTAACTATTTATTTAAGGCTTGGATTTATCCTTCTCTGAGGTTGACGAAGTGGTAAACAAATTTCATTGATGTATATCCTATGGGTGCATAATGTAGGACTCAACCCTTTCATATCACTATAGTCCCATGTAAAGGCCTTTTCATGCCTTTGAAGAAACTCTTTTAACTATTTCATCTATGTGGGTGTTAATTTCAGATTAACATGGAGATTATGACCTTTAGTTAGTTCAATAATAGTGGTGGACTCTATCATAGTAGATTCAGAGATTGGACTTGCTTCTAATTCACACGGTAAGAGTGGATAAAGAATATCAATTTTTTTGAGCAAAGTACAATTCTTATAACATTCTTCATATGTGATTAATTCCAACAAAAAACTTTCAGATACATCTTTTTCTACCACACAATTGTTAGTGAGGATACTCTAAAGTACTGAATCTTCCTCTTGCAGTTTTAGAAAAGATTGTCTATGCAACATCATGAGCTGTACTGTAAAATTTAACTCTTCTTCTTCATCCCCTAAATCTAGCCAAAAATAGATGTGCTCAAATCTGGTAATGGTTGTGCTGGAGGATATAAATCAAATTTCTTTATTGCTTGGCCATTTGATATGGTCATATTCCCTAATCTACAACTTATATTTGCATCAGCTATGGCTAACCATGGTTGACCTAAGATGATAGGGTAACCAGATAGATTAACTTTAGGGGATAAAATCATGAAGTCTACAGGATACTCTAGGGTATCTAAGGGTTACAACTATGTTTTCTATCATCCTATCAGGGGTGACAGTAGAACTGTCTACAAGTTGCAAATTTTTTGGTGTAGCCCTTAACCCTTCTATTTTTAGCTTCTTCATAGTGTCTTTGGTCATGACATTTATAGCAGCACCAAGATCTATTAAAGCAATTTTAAGACACTGACCATTTATACTAACATTCACTATTGGACTTCTTGGGTCAGAATATTTTGGTGTGATTATTTTCCCTAACATGATGTCAACCAATTGTCTGACAACATGGACTGTGGTGGGGTCCTTTTTCTTCCTTCCAAGTTTCTTCAAGCAAGCATCTCTAATGGATTTTCCATAAAATGGATCATCCTTAATGGCTTGAAATGGGGGTATTTTGACATTCATGTTCTTTAGCTGATGAACAATATCAAAAGGTTGTTCCTCTATTTGTAAAAGTTTTCTTTGTATAAGATTTTCTAGAAAAGGAGGTTCCACTACTAGTTGAGCTTTAGTTGACATGGTAACATTGGTTGGGTCAACTATTTTAGTAAGTAAGGTTTCTAATGCTACATGAGAGTTTGGTATTTCAGTTATAAGAGGTGATTTAGGCACTGGTAAAGTTGTACCAGATCTCAGATGTATATCTGCAACACCCAAAGCATAAGCAAGATACTGCTAAGCATCAACACTATACATGGGGGGTTGTGGTTGTTGGCTATTTGGGTTTGAATGATGTTGTGCAAGTAACTATTTCTACTTTTGAGGTCCAATATTTGTAGGTGGTGGCATTAGAGCAAGTTGTTGAACTGGAGGTGGTAATTGTGGAGTACTTGCATTTTTCTTAGGCCACTACTGAGATCCCCTCCATTGGTTCATAGACTGCCAATTCCCTTGGGGTGGTTGCCATTGATTATGCTATTTTTTCTAGTAGTTCTATTAGTTCTTCCATTGGTTACTCTATTGGTTAGGCCAGGGTGGTTGGGAATTCTAAAGCCATTGGGATTGTTGCAAGTTGTTTTGCCCAGCATTGTTCCAATTAGGTTGATATTGTGGAGGACCTTAGGGATTGCAGTTTTGCCATTGATTACCATATGAATTTGAATTTTGTAAAGGGTCCTAAGGCATACCTTGATGTTGGGCCCATGGTCGATGTTGAGCAACAAAAAATACTTGCTCATCATCTCCATCTATTTTGAGGTACTCAGTTGGAAGATGATGGTTCCCCATATTCGCAACTAGTTTGCATTGGCAATCCTTCTTTTGCTTCTGGCAATGAGGAAAATATTCATTTAGTTGTAATTCGGCTTTTGCATACTTCTTCTTTGCAATCATTGTGTCAAGACATGTAGCAACATCATTCATAATGTCTTGTTTGAAATCTGACAACAAATTAGATATCTCGAGCTTTGAAATGCCTTGACTGATTTCTTTAGTGACTGTGGAACAAGGTCCTTGGCCTTTCTTCATAGTTGACCTTGAATAGTTTTGATAGATCTTTTTGAGGTTATCCTAGGAAGCTTGATATACATCACCACTAGCGATCAAGTCCAATGCTTCTAGACAATTATCATTTACACCTTTCAGAAAAACTAGCTTTTATGAATCTTCAGACAACACATGCTGAGGGTTCTTCTATAGTGTATAAAAAAATATGAAACATATTCTTCCAATGTTTCTTCCTCCTTGTGTGATATCCTAAAGACATCATCTCCTCTTGAACTAGAAGCTTTACAATATTCTTTGTATTTATTTAGAAATAGGGTTTTCATTTCATCCCAACTTCCTACTGCACTAGCTCCTAAGCCCATGAACCATCATAGAGTGGAATCTTTCAATGTTGCTGGAAATAATTTGAGCTTGTGGGCATCAATATTGTAGTCAAAACTATGACAAAGTATATCAAACGCAAACAAGAAAGTATTAGGGTCTTTAGTTGCAAGGGCATAGAACTTTGGAAGAGCAGTGGGAGGTATGCTTTTAAGATTAGCATTGGTTACAAGACTTGGAAGAGGGAATGGAAAAGTAGGTTGTTCCATTATAGAGGTATTATATTTTGAGGTTGCTACTAAAAATGGACATTAGGTACTAGGTTATTAACAACTAGTGGATTCAAGGCAGTATCATCAAGAAAACTGGCCAAAATTTTAGCAAAAGGTTAAATACCACTTGTATCTAAAGGTTGTGCTCTTGAGGATGATTCCAAAGGAAAAATAGGGCTTCCATCTTCAAAAGGTAAGTCAACTTCTTCTTCAATTTCTTTGTTCACATTAACAGACTCCATTGGAAGAAATCTACCATATTCATCTCGTCGTTTTCCTCTTTGATGCATGCAATTGAATTCTTCACACTAGTGAAGAAAGTTTGAAAACCAAAAAAAAACTGTCTAAAAACTATGACTAAAAAATGCTCCTAGCTTGACACCATCCCCGACAACGATGCCAAAAATGGTTTGCATCACAATAGGTGTATTATAGTCATGCTCTGGGCCATGCTTAGGAATAATATATTCAAACTAAGGCCTATTTTTTCCACTATGAGGTGCATTTAATCTTGTCAACCTAGGGACGTATACTTGAAATGGTCGGCACATTATGTGCACTAGGTATCATAATGAGTCATTATGCTTATGTCGTAGGAAAGTAAAATGCAAGGAAAAGAACTTACACTATTGCTGCAGGAAACTAACACACTTAACTCTATGAATATTGGAAATACAATGAAAGGCTAACAAATATTCCAACTCAGTTCATCCACTATAACTGTTCTTACAAATGTTGTAAGAACATTCATGAAGTATGATGCTATAGGAAGGAATTTACAACTTCTACTTACAATACTAAGAATTCTTGGAAATAAACCTATACTACTCTAATCTAATCCACCTCCCAAGTGGGCCCTCTTGGTTGGCGTCAACTAATCTACTAACACAGGATAGAAGCCAAAAACTATTTCATTACATTTCAAAAAATCATTACATGGGAACAATACATAGAAACTGTAAAAACACAACTATAAAAGTTAATAGTCTGATCTCATGAACTCTTTCTTCTAACTTCCTACTAACTTCCAAACTTGCACACAACTGGTGTAATGACCCCATCTTTTAGCCTTCACATTCTCCAAAGTCTAAGTGGAGCATAAGGAGAAATCAAATTAATTTCTTATAAAGTCATTAAATAAATTTAAATTAAAAATTAAAAGGTGAATTTATATTTAATTAATTTAATTAATTATTGTATTACAAGGGAGAAGCTTCTAGAGTGTGTATTAATTATTGGAAAGGTGGAAGCCTTTAGTAATTTAATTTTCTAGAAACACAATTAATTATTGTATTACAAGGGAGGAGTTTCTAGAGAGTGAATTAATTATTGGAAGGGGGAAGCTTCTAGCACTTGCAATTAATTAATATTTTAGTTCCTTCTAGAAGGGTGAAGGAAAAGGATAAATAGGGGTGAGAGTTTCATTGTTTAGCATGAGATTTTTGTGAGTGACATTTGATAAGAACTTGGATGTGTGACTCACATATCTTTTCTTGGCATTAGAGGACATTCATCCTCTCTTGTAACATTCTAGAAGTCATTCCCTTGGGGTTTGGCCTTTGGAATACATTTCTTTGTACTTGATTTTATCATTTGAGAACTAATATTATTTCAGCATTAGTTCAATCTTTAGTTTGCATAATAGATCTATTTGAGCAGTTGGTTTAGTTTTTGGGCATTTCCAGGGTGCCCATTACAGTGGTATCAAAGCTATAGAGTGGTGCCCATTATAGTGGTATCAAAGCTATAAGTCCTGCCATCCTATGGAGGCCTTATAGGGAATTTGGAACAACTGGATAGAGGGAAAAGTTTTTGATAAAATGCTTAGATAGTTACTGGGTACATTAGAGGTAGGGCAGTGTTTGCAACAGGAGCAGAATAGGCAAATAGATATGATGTTACAGCTTATGGCTAGATAGATGGGCATCAATATTAATCCAAATGATGCCAACAATGGAAACAATAACAATGGAGGAAATGAAAACAATAATAATAATGGAGGCCAAGGCAAAAACAAGGGTCTTGAGAATAGCATTAATGGTAATAATGGACATAATGGGAATGAGGCTTCATCAAGGGATGACAATGTAACAATAGTGGGTGATGACTTCAAGGAGGTTTTGGATGAGTCCTAGGATTGATGCTTCCATGATCTTACTATTGAGGAGGAAGCTGAGACATGCGAGGAGATTGATACATCAAGGACTTCCATATCTTTAGATGAGGAGTTGGTTCATTTTTCTATTGCCACAGTTAGTGATGTTCCTGTGTCCATATATTTCGATGCGGCTACACCTATTGTTGATATAGTTAGCATGAGTGCATATGATTTTTCTGTAGCTACATCTTTTTCAATGCATGTTGGTGATGATCAAGATTCTAGTCCAATATATATTATGTGGGTGGATACAGGGAAGAAGAGATTTCAAAGATCTTCTACGAAGTTTCCTTCTGGTTACATTTTGGTGTCTACATCATCAACACAAGTTTTAGGTGCAAGGTTGTAGGACATGTGGTTGGTCTTGATGATGCTAGTTTACAGTTGGTTTAATGTCCATAGGGATGTCACATACTACTTCAATTGGGATCCAGGTGGAGGTTGGAGTTCATTGTGTTGCTAAATTTATTGTAATGGTAATAATGGACATGACAACAATGGGAATGAGGCTGATAACTTTAGACATGTTGCACACCCAACTCAAATAGTAAGCTTGAGACCTCTTCTACCCACCTTTCCACCTAGAGATCCAATTCGACCAGTTAATGAACCATAGATTATAAAGTTATAGGATCAGTTCAAGAGGGATTGGGAGGCTAGTGGACTAGAGTTTCAAGTAGACATTTCTCTCATAGATTACTTGGACTTGAGGATGAGACACATGCCCAGATCAAGAGGAAGAAGTCAAAACCTTGAGCCAAGAAAGAAATTTGGGAAACTTTCTTTACCTTATTATGATGCTTTAGGGAAGATGATTGCATGAGCTTGGGTATAGAAGATGGATACACAGTTGCAGTTGAATCCTATGCCTGAAGAGGAGGCTATAAAGTATGCAACTATTCACTTGGATGGACTGGCACATGGGTGGTGGCACTATGGCATGGTAACCTTGGGACATAATTAGATCACATCTTACGAGGACTTCATTGAGAAGCTCATAGAGAGATTTGATACTAGGGATCCTGAATTATAGTTTTAGGAGTTGGCACAACTCAAGTAGTGGGGATTAGTTGAGATGTATATCAATGAGTTTTAGAGGTTAGATATGTTGGTCATAGATATTTCAACAAGGAGGTTGGTAGTGTTTTTTATGGATGGACTCTCAACACCCTTGTGAGGATGAGCTAAGGGGCATGACCCAACTATGTTGAAGGAGGCCACTAAAAAAGCTTGTGATTTAGCACCTTCTTCATTAAGGAGTAGATTTCAGCATAGGAATTCTTATATGAAAAAGGACAAGGAGAAGGACTAAAAAAACTTTTTACAAGGATGCTCAACCAAAAAGAGATAAGTCAGATAATGACACCTTGAATGATTTAAGAAAGAAGAAGTTATGTTTTCATTGTAGAGAGCCTTGAGATTTATCTCATAAGTGTCCTCTCAAGGATAAGGAAAATTAAATGGAGCATTTATTAGCAGAAGGGTCACAATCAAAGAGGGAGGATCAACACTCTGATTTAGATGAGGATAACACTACAAAGGAGAGAAATATTCCTAAGGATGAGAAGTAATTAACATGATTAACGGGGGCTCAAAAGGCAATCACATTTAAGGTCAGAGGTACTATCCAAGGGTAGAAAGTGATCTCACTTATTGACACTACGGCTACACATAATTTTATAGATGCACAATTGGTAGCCAAGAGAGGTCTACAGACTGAGGAGCATGCTGAATTTAGAGTTATGGTAGCTAATGGTGACAAACTATTATGCACTCGAAAGATATCTAATCTTTGCATCAGGTTTGGAGAGGGCTATGAGTTGGAAGATGAGTTCTATGTGGTAGACATGGGAGACTATGATGTCATCCTTGACATGGTATGGATGGCCTCACTAGTAGAGTTCACACTTAACCTAGCAAAATTGGAGATGAAGTTTCAGCATGATGAAAAGATTGTTGTACTTAGTGGACTTTCAAATGGGAGTTATAGAGTAGTTTCCCTAAGGAGAATGCAGAGACTTTTTCAACATAATAACATAGAGTGGGCAGCAGAATGTTTCACTATGCCAACTTCACAAGAGCCATAGGTGAAGAGTCATACACTAGATATCTAGGAGATACTTGACAGGTACACTAAGGTATTTGACAAGATTCCACATGGGGTTCCTCTTGCCAGGGGGATAGAGCATGTTATTGAGCTTGAGGATGGAGTCAAACAAGTCATGATTAATCCCTATCATCATCCTAAGAAATATAAGGATGAGATAGAGAAGGCAATTTAGGAATTGTTTGAAATAGGGCATATCAGGCCTAGTAAGAGCCCCTTTGCTTTAGTAGTAGTGTTGGTAAAGAAGAAGGATGGGATGATGCACATGTGCAACAATTACAAGGCATCAAGTAGGAAGATCATTAACAATAGATAACCCATGCCACGAGTAGATAAGTTGATTGATGAGTTACATGGTGCATGCCTTTTTACAAAGATTGATCTATGATCAGGGTATCATCAGATCAAGATGAGGGAGGAGGACATTGAGAAGACAACTTTTTGGTATCATTATGGCCACTTAAATTTTTGGTTATGCCATTTGGGCTGACCAATGCCTCTACTACGTTTTAGAGTTGCATGAATTAGGTATTTAGGGAGTGGCTTAGGAAATTTGTCTTGGTTTTCTTTGATGATATTTTAGTCTTTAGTAAGACTTGGGAGGAGCATTTGCAACACCTTGAGATGGTGCCGTCCACTTTGGAGAAAGAGTCACTAAATGCCAAGAAATCTAAGTGCGAGTTTGGGATGACTAAGCTACTATACCTTGGACATATTATTAGTGTAGATGGAGTTTAGATGGATCCTAAAAAGATTAGGGCCATTTTTGATTGGCCTATTCATATGAATCTTACACGGCTTAAGGGATTCCTTGGTCTCTATAGATTTTACAGGAGATTTGTTAAGGGATTTTCACAGATTGTTTCACCCTTGACAAACCTTACCAAGAAAGGGGCCTTTACATGGACAAAGGAAACTTAGAGAAGCTTCAATCATTTCAACAAGGTAATGTCATCATGTCTAGTACTGGCTCTACCAAATTTCACAAAGCCATTTGAGATTCATTGTGATGCGTCAGGAGATCAAACTGGGGTGGTCTTGATGCATGAGAAGAATCCCATTGTTTTTAAGGGTAGGAAGCTGCATGGAGTGGAGAGGATCTATTCCATCTATGATCGAGAGATGTTGGCTATAATGAATGCATTGGCTAAGTTTCAGTCCTAACTAGTTGGGAGAGAGTTTATTATCAAAACTGATCACAACAACATCAAATACTTCATGAGCCAATGTGATTTGAATGATAGATAATAGAAGTGGATTATGAAGTTATAGGCCTATGGCTTTGATATTGAGTTTGTCAAAGGTAAGAAGAATGTGGTGGTAAATTATTTATCCAAGAGACCTCATATTTGTGCTCTCACTAAGATTATAGGAGATTGGAGAAATAAAATCATAGAAGAGTATGTGAGGGAAACTTGGGCTTCTGGAGTAATTGCAAGCACCATACATGATGATCGTTACACGGTGATGGACGGATTGATAAAGTTTCAGGGTAGGATATATTTGATTCCTTCATTATATTTTAGGGAGGTAATACTAAAGGCATTTCACAATGCACCTACAGTTTGACATCTAGGGGTCTTTAAGACCTACAGGTAGATCCATGAGCGGTTCACATGGAAAGGGCTCAAGGATGATGTTCAAAAGCATGTTAGGGAGTGTACAATTTTCTAGTAGAATAAGGGAGAGCACACATATCCTACAGGGTTCTTATAGCCTTTGCCCATTCTAGATAGGAAATGAGAAATTATTTCTATGGACTTTTTCATCAGTTTACCATGAATACAAGGAAAGATTGCATCTATGTGATAGTTGACCAGCTGATGAAGTTTTCTCACTTCTCTGCTATTCCATCCACTTACACAGTAGCACAGGTGGCCTATCTTTTCTTCAAAGAGATATTCAGGTTACATGGGCTACCTAGTTTCATTGTTAGTGATTGGGACAGTAAATTCATGAGTAATTTTTGGTAGGAACTATTTAGGTTGTGTGGTATAGATCTTACACCTAGCACTAGTTATTATCCATAGACATATGGGCAGATAGATATTATGAATAAATGGGTGGAAGGATATCTGAGGAACTATGTGACTGCACAAAAAAGGGCTTGGGTCAAATGGCTACACACAGGAGAGTACTATTATAACACCACTTATCATATGTCCATCAAGATGACTCCATTTATGGAACTGTATGGTTATGAAGCACCTAGTTTCATGGATCTAGTTTTGGGGGATAGTAGAGTTCCCAAAGAAAAACACTTCTTGTAGGATAGTCAGGATATTTCGAGGGTGCTCAAGGAGAATATACAGCAAGCCCAAAATAAAAAAAAATTGTATGCTGACCAACATTAGATAGAGCATAGTTTTGAGGTTTGGGATATGGTCTACCTAAGGCTACAACCATATAGACAATCATCACTCAAGAAAAGTGAAGCAGAGAAGTTGAAGCCTAGGTTTTATTGCCCCTACAGAGTGATTCACAAGATGGGCAAGGTTGCTTATGAGATTGAGCTTCCAAAGGGTAGTTAGGTGCATAATGTGTTTCATGTGTCAAGGCTTAAGAAAGCCATTGGTTAGAGAGTTGTGCCTTCAATAGAATTACCACCATTAGATGACGAGGGAAAGCTCATATTAATTCCTAAGGCTATTCTAGATACTAGAGAAAGGACTCTGTGAAGCAGGTTGATTAAAGAATATTTAGTCAAGTGGAGATATCTACCAGAGGAAGATGCTACTTGGCAAAGTGAGCAGGTGCTATAGCAAGAAAGACTAAGATTGTTTGAGGACAAGCAATTTCAAGGAGGGCAGACTGTAATGACCCCATCTTTTAGCCTTCATGTTCTCAAAAGTCTAAGTGGAGCATAAGAGGAAATTAAATTAATTTCTTATAAAGTCATTAAATAAATTAAAATTAAAAATTAAAAGGTGACTTTATATTTAATTAATTAAATTAATTATTGTATTACAAGGGAGAAGCTTCTAGAGTGTGTATTAATTATTGGAAAGGTGGAAGCCTCTAGTAATTTAATTCTCTAGAAGCACAATTAATTATTGCATTGCAAGGGAGGATTTTCTAGAGAGTGCATTAATTATTAGAAGGGGAAAGCTTCTAGCACTTGCAATTAATTAATGTTTTAGTTCCTTCTAGAAAGGTGAAGGAAAAGGATAAATAGGGGTGGGAGTCTCATTGTTTAGCATGGGATTTTTGTGAATGACATTTGATAAGAACTTGCATGTGTGACTCACATATCTTTTCTTGGCATTAGAGGACATTCATCCTCTCTTGTAACATTCTATACATCATTCCCTTGGGGTTTGGCCTTTGGAATACATTTCTTTGTACTTGATTTTATCATTTGAGAACTAATATTATTTCACCATCGGTTCAATCTTCAGTTTGCACAAAAGATCTATTTCAGCAGTTGATTCAATTTTTGGGCATTTCTAGCATGCCTATTATAGTGGTATCAGAGCTATAGAGTGGTGCCCATTACAACTAGTTTGATCCCTATATATAGGAAATCGACACTTATTCCAAAAATAGAAAAACAAATTAACTAATTGAAAATTTGTAGGTGAGAAAGAAGGAAGAGTAATAGCTCAAGGCAGGAAGAATAAAGTCTAAACAACAACCACTTGACATAAATGCAGAGAATATAGTAAGTATTCATAGTTTCTCCATTCTCACAGCCATGTTCTTTGGTACCGGTATGATTCTTCTCCACTATGACTTAAACTTCAATGTTCTTTCTCCTCTTGAATGCTATTAAATGTATTCAATGTTCATCTTTGAATTCACCTAATCATCTTTAGCTTCATCGCTAATAGGTTAGCTATTATGTAGAGACATGTTTGCAAATAAGAATTTATCAAATTAAATTCAAATATAAGAACAATCATTCTGCTAATTATATGAAATACTACATAATATATATAATACTAGCAAAAGATGGCATAGTATCTACCCATAGGTTTATCATAGGTTTTGATAAACATAGGTCCACAAATGTGTTGATGAAAATGAAATAGAGTATGAACAAAGTGTTTAAAAATATCATGAAATAAAGGCAATATTTGGCCTCATCATTGAGTACATGAAGGACGAGAAGCTATGGATCTACCAATTTACCAAGGGTCTTAACTTGTCACTTTAGAACTTAGTATGCCTAGCTTTTTTAAGCACTTTCAGGGAGGCAGTTGAGATAGCCTTGGTTGTGGAAGATCTCCATAACAAACAAGAATCTCAAGATCGGTCCCACAACTGAAATTATTCCCATTAGTCAAGACAACATAAACCATCATGGAAGGGTAATTAGATTCTTTCAGTAGGGTCCTCTAAGGCCCCATAGGTACACCAAAAGTCACAATAGGATAAGGGACAGAAGTTAGCACAGGGATATCAAGGATCTAAGCCCAAGCAGTGGCAATCATAGGGGAGATCAGAGGCCACAAGCTCCATATGCATATCCAACAAGGACTTAGGATTCCTCCTGTGGTGGGTATAAAAGATCTAATAGGATAGGTGGTTTGTAGCAACCTAGGTCATAGGGTGTTCAGATTCAGACTTGTGGGCCATGTTATGATTCTGATGGTATGAGACATATAGCTAGAGAGTGTCCTCAGGGACCGACAACCAGTTTCAGCAAGGAGCCACTTCAAAGCCTATGGTAGGAGACATGGGTAGATCCCACAGGGTATTTGCAATGGTTGATAACCACCAAGCCGAGCATTAGGCTACAATCATTGAGGCTATAGGTATAATTAAGGGTATTAAGGTTTCTATTTTTTTAAATTTCAAAGCCACCAATTCTTTTGTATCTCCTTTTATAGTGGAGCATTGTGGGCTAGTGGCAGCTAGGTAGAACAATAATTGGGAACTTGAATTGGTAGCTAGGGCCAAGGTGATAGTTAATTCCTATATTCATGATTGTCAAATTCAAATTGGAAACATGAGCATGACTGCAGATCTTTGAGTTACCCCCTTAGGATCATATGATGTAGTCCTTGGTATGGATTGGCTATGCACACATAACACTAAGATGGACTATAGATAGAATACAATTGAGTGTCTTGATGATTGTGGTACTGCTATGGTGATCTTAGGGGTGCAAAGGTGAGTGTCTCTTTGTATGATCTCCACCATGCAGCTTAAATGGTGTCTACAAAAGTGATGTTAGTTGTTTGTAGTATCTATCAGTAATAAGGAGGAAGATGATGAGAGAAAACCATCTCTAGATGACTATCTGACACTACAAGAATTCAAGGATGTGTTTCCCTTAGAACTCTTGAGCATGCCATCACCTAGGGCAGTTGATTTCCACATAGATCTGGTGCTAGGAGTAGAGACCATTTCAAGATCTCCATATAGGATGACTACACATGAACTCAATGAACTTAATATTCAGTTGAAGTGTGAGGCCTCACCCCGACCCATCATAGCTTAGATATTGTATTTCCATTTTTTTATTTAGGACTGGATATCTCCACATATATTATGATACTTGATAGATAGTAAATTTTTCTACTTATCCGATGATATTTACCTTGTGATTTTCCATTATGATCTGTATTAGAACTTAATTTGGCATAATCAATGAATTAATGGATATTTATTTATTACTTCACTACTATGATAGAAAATGGAATTATATTTTGATTCAAAATCCTTAAATTGATCTTGTTAGGAAAGTCAGTAATATTCAGATTTTTGAGGTTTAATGATTAAATGTATGTAAGGAAATGATGGATAATAGGAAGTTAATTATCAAATGTGTTATATGTGAATTGTAGAATAATGAAGTTATCATGTATCTTTACTTTCATATGTATTTTATATGTGACTTTTCATTGGATTACTGATGCTCGAGTTTAGTGTGCAAGAAAGGAACCATGGAAACATAACAGGGAAACAAGGTATAAACACCTGTTAATATGACATTGCCAAGGTGAATCTTTAGAAGATTCGTAAACCTTGTTCTGATGTATTTATTTTGTAAACGTGAGATGTATGTGTGTAGTACGCATTTCATGAGTAGATTTAGAACATGTCATGTGTGATGTATGGTGAATTTTGTGTGTGTCACTTGACACTTGTACTAGTTATGTGAAAATGACATGTTCTTTGAAGATGGATCATGTAACCACCTTATCTCAAATTAAATTCCTTAATTAAGAATTAGACTTAATTTCCTTGATTTAGTAAGGGAAACAAAGGTTACCCCCATAAGAAATTTGAAATTCAACTTTACCTTGTGAGGGCCAAAAAGTAGCTCTAAGGTGAATTTGTGATGAAAATAAACCCTATCCATGATAATACTTTAAGTTAGGGGGCTAATAGTGACCACTAGGGTGCCTAGAAGACCTAGGAGACCCCAAAAAGAATACATTTTATATTGAATCCGAAAATGAGAGTCATATATAGAGGCATGGCCAAACTAGGAACCCACTTGCCCACTCTCTAACTTCAGAGACATTTAGGGTTTGAAGGAAGAGGCTAAGGAGATCTACAACAACTTTCATCTTCCATTGCTTGGAGTGAGGTGGGTACCCATGATCCATAGTGTTTCTTCATTGCATTGTAGATTTGAAATGGTTTTTCTTCATTGCATTGTGGATTTGAAATGGTGTAGATGTGGTTTTGTGAAGAATCTTGTTGCATGTGTGTTGAATGTGGGAAGTTTTATGTGATTTCTTCCTTGAATCTTGTTTTCTTCATGTTGTTTGTTTGTGCAAAATGAGTGTGAAGCATCACTCACCCTTGGGAGGGAAGAGATGCTTGGGTGAAGGGGTTAGTTGGGCTCACCCATGTAGTTGAGAAACTCTCCCATGTGTGGAGATGATTTTTTTGTGTTTCAATGGAGTATGGACTTCATGATTACTTGCATTCTTGGGAGGTATAAGGAGGTGTATGAAGAAGGGAAGACATTGTTAAGCCTTGAAAGGGCAACTTACTAATGAGAAAATGTGATTCATGGATTTTACATTCTCTTCATGGAGAGAGCCCACCTTCAGCCTATATCTTGATTCTATTGTCAAATCTATGTGCAAGCCTTGGGATGGGTTGTATTGTGTTGTGTTGAGATGTGTTATTATGGTTATGCATGATATGTGAGCTTGAAGGTGTGCAACTATTTGTGCTTTGTTTCCCCAAGCTTGATGGGTGGCCTCCGTGAGGCCTAGGATGGGAGGTTAGCCTCCATGCTTCCCCATTTTGTTTGTATCTCTTGCAGGTTTTTACTTGATGATCTTGGAAATTTGGAGCTCATGTCATATTTTCCATTGCATAGGAAGAGAGAACACTATTGTTTGAGTAAAAATGGAGAAACAAACTCCATCTTGTTACGTGAATTATTTTGTATTCATAAGAGTGTTGTTATTATTCTCATTCATTTTTTATTTGAAAGATTGTGAATCATCTATGTATTGTAGAAAGGTCTCTCCATTTGTATATCTTGATATGATGATTTCACCACCTTGTGTGTATGCTTTATAAATGGTTGAATGTAAGCTTGAGAGGATCATGAAGGAAAAATTCATTGTATTGACATTGTTGGTTCATAATCTTGGATATGAATGCATTGAAGAAAGGATTAAGTGTCATGGTGGACATTAGAAAGATGAATAGGAGATTATCATTTTGTTAGTCTTATTTCCTCAAGTCTCATATGAATAATTTAGATGCATTTGTGTTGAATCTTGAATCATATTAAGTGTAGATTATGTTTCTAATTGGTAATGAATTCATAGTCATGATGGAAACATCAATAATAAAATTGGACTATTTGAAGTTTTAAAATTACATACAAAAGATTGTATTTGGTCTCATATAAAAGTATTTGCAATTTAAGTTTGAGAGTAATAGGGTAGTTTTCATGTACCAACTATACATTTACTATATGGAATAAACATTGAAATACATAATGTAATGATCAATTTTAATAAATCTGATATAAGTATCCATAGAGAAAATTGTGAAGAAACTAAGGCAATAAGCTCAACTTAAAAACAAGTGCCTGTAGATGCATATTTATTCTCTAGAAAATGTATAAGAAAAATCAAATAATGTCTCTTGCTAATATAGTTCAATAAAATAATATACCCTAAATAAGATATTAATATCTTGAAAATTATAAGTTAGAAATAAATAATTTTTGCAATCACTCCCCATTAATAATGTGTCAACCTTGAGATATAATGTCCTTAAATCATGAGAGGACTTTGTACAAAACAAAACAATAAACTAATATGTCAAAACCCTTTTATTCTAAAAAGTTAGCTAGGAAAATGATTGGTCAAAACTCATAAGGTAATGGATCCCATTATTTGCCAGGGCCTACTTGAGGTGGCCATGCTGACTAGGTGTCAGTTTTATTTAAAAAAAATATAAATCTAAAAATTTATAGGAAGAGTGGAGGGTGACCCCACCTACTCCACCTTCCCACCTTCTCTCCCCCCTTGGTTACACCAAACTTCAACTCTAGGTGATTAATGGAGTATGTACATGCCTATAAAATGCCACTCCCCACCTTGCCACCTCCCTGTCCTTGTTCATGTGAAGCAAGGAGGGTTGGCAGCTTAGCATAAGAAAAAAAGTAGTCTAGGAAAAAGGTAAAGTTTAGTAGTTGAGAATTAATTTTTTTTTCTTGTATTGATGCATCGTTATAAAGTAAAAGGTGTAAGATGGGGTTTAGAGAGTTAGGAAAATTATAGTGGAAAGAATTGAATTTAAAAGTTTAAATTTTATTTTATGGGGATAAGGGTGGTCTAGATAGGATTTACCTTTAGAAATGTGTTTCTAAGGAAAGTAAATATATAAGGTAAGTGCCATTTTGCATTTATATTATAAGGAAAATTAGTGACTATATGTGGGATATTAAGGAGTTAAGGTTTGGGGTAAATTAAGTAGATTTAATATCTATACTTAGGGCATAAATATAGGGGATATTTAAGGTATTGATTTAATTGTTGTGATGTGGATTTAGATAGATTAATATAGTAGTTTTTTTTGGTCCAAGGAGGGGAAGTAAACATATAGTTATATTTAAATTTAGAATAAAAAATTAGGAGTAGGAATAGTGTAGAATTGAAAATTTATTTGGATAGTGGTAAGGGTTAACTTAGGAAGTGATGCATTCCTTAGAGTAATGGTGCAATAGTGGTGTTGATAAGAAAATTGTAAACTACTAATTTTTATGGGATTCAAATTTAATGTTTAGTTAGTATATAATTAAGTAAGAACTTTTGACCGAACAAGAAACATTCACTAAAGTGATTCACGAATCCAACCTCCCATATTGGAAATTGACATAACATTAATATCAGGCAAGGGCTAGTCCATCTGCTAATAGACATAAATACCAATAGTTATAAGTGAAATTTGGACGTAGTTGACACACAACATGCACTAGGTTAAGAACTACATAACTATATCTTCTTAATTTGGAAACAACTTACAAAGGAGTTAATCTGGCTAACTAAGTTAAGAATATGCATCTCACTTATCTAATTGAAATTTAGAACATTTACGCAATGTCTAAATTTTTTTCATAGCCATAACATTAGAATGCAACTTTTACACATTTTAGTTATAATAGTGTACCATTCAAGAATAACCACAACCTTATATGAGTGTAAACCCTTTCAAATTAAACATCAAGTAATTTGACTAAATTATAAACATTAATGTATCTTTAAAAAAAAAATTGTTTTGTTTTGCCTTATATAATTCTAGGCATGACATGGAGGAACTCTTGGAGAAGGGACATATCTGTCCTAGTGTATCACCTTGGGGTGCGCCAATGATCTTTGTGAAGAAGAAAGATGGATCACTCTGACCATATATTTACTATCGACAATTGAATAAGGTGATGAATAAGAATAGATACTTGCTCCCTAGAATTGATGACCTATTTGATTAGTTGTAGGGTGCCCAAATATTCTCCAAGATAGACTTGAAGTTGGGATATCATCAATTATAGATTGTGGCAAGTGACATTCATATGACTACATTCTATACAAGGTATGACCACTACAAGTTCACTGTGGTACCATTTGGTCTTACAAACACCCCAACTATATTCATGAGCCTTATGAATGGGGCATTTCATACATTTTTTGATAAGTTTTTGGTAGTGTTCCTTGATGATATACTGATATACTCATGTGATGAGTGGGAACACAAGGAACACTTGAGGTAGGTGTTACAATGCTTAAGGGAAAATTAGCTATATTGTAGTTTGTCCAAGTGTGCCTTCTTTAGGAAGGAAGTACATTATTTAGGTCATGTGATATCAGGAGATGGAATTACAGTGGATCCATCCAAGATCTAGGCCATCATGGAATAGCCAGCATTGACTAATGTTTTAGAAGTTAGGAGCTTCATGGAATTAGTAGGATATTATAGATAGTTTGTGGCAAGTTTCTCCAGAGTAGCTCATCCCATCACCTCACTTCAGAGGAAAGGGAAGAAATTTTAATGTACAAACAAGTGTGAGAGGGCTTTCCAAGAACTCAAGAAGGCACTCACTAGTGCATCCATTCTAGTAGTACCTGATCCTTCATAAGATTTTGTAGTATGCACAGATGCTTCACTAGATGCTATTTGATCTGTTCTCATGCACAATGGCCATGTCATAACATACAAGTCTAGGAAACTTAAGACTAATGAGCTCAATTACCCCAGCCATGATTTGGAGCTTGCAGTAGTAGTTCATGCCTTGGCAAGATGGCACCACTTTCTTCTAGGACATCACTTTGAACATCATTCAGATCACCAAAGTTTGTACTATATTTTCACATAGCCAAATCTGAATTCTTGACAAAGGAGATGGATGGAGATGTGAGTATGATTTTGATGTACATTACATTAAGTGAAAGGAGAATGTAGTCATAGATGCTTTGAGTAGGAGATGTCATGAGATATCTTCCATCATTACTAAGATAGATTTGAGAGAACACATATTGTACCATCTTCCCAAAGATGTATTTTATATAGAATTTTGTCAGTTAGTCCACTCTTAGAGACCCCTAGAGGGAAAATTTTTATGATTTTTCATTAGGTATGGATGGACTACTTTTCCATAAAGGAAAAATTTATGTGCCATCCTTAGGTAACTTGTGAGAGTTTATCATTTCGGAAGCACACAGAGCACCGTATGCAACACATCCAGGTGTCAAGAAGCTTCATGTACATTTAAGGCAGTTATATCATTGGCCAACAATGAGAATGCAGATAGCCAACATCATATCCTAATGCCTAGACTATTAGAGAGTTAAGGTAGAACACGAACATCTAGGTAGACTCTTGCAGCCACTCAAGATACCTGAGTGGAAGTGGGACAAGTTATCTCTATGGACTTCATTATTCGTCTTCCAATATCTTCTCATCATCATGATGCCATCATGGTGATGGTTGACACTTTAACCAAAGTTTCTCACTATTCACCCCTTCATACCAACTTCATAGTACCCATAGTGGCATAAGTATTCTTGTGAGACATTGTTAGACCCCATGGCATTCCTCATAAGATAATATAAGAAAGAGACTCCTTATTCACCTCCTAATTTTTGAGGGAATTGTAGACATCACTGGGTACCAAGCTCAATTTTAGCACATTCTATCATCCTTAGATAGACGAGAAAATAGAGAGAGCTAACCAGATCCTAGGGGATATGTTGTGGATGTATGTGATGGATCACCAATCCAAGTGAGAATAGTACCTCCATCTTGCAAAATTTTCCTATAACAATGGGCATCATAGTTCCATAGGCATGCCGCCCTATCAAGCCTTATATGGTAGGCCTTGTAGCACACCCCTAAGTTGGGATAGGATTGAAGACAAGATATCTATAGAACCACAATTAGTCAAGGACATAGAGCAACAGGTGGTATTGATCAGACAATGCCTTAGAGAAGCCCAAGATAGATAGAAGAAATATGTAGATGCAAAGAGGGTGGATAGAGAGTACATGGTTGGTGAGAGAGTATTTTTGAGGGTGTGACCGCATAAGAGCCCAATCCATTTTGGGAAAGGCTCTAAGTTAGTACCTCACTTTTTGGGTCCCTTTGAGATTTTGGAGCAGATAGGACCAATTTCTTATCGTCTAGCCCTACCACCTAGCTTTTCATGCATTCACAATGTATTTCATGTGTCTATATTAAGGAAGTATATTTATGACATGTATCACATCATAGATTGGGATACTTTGTAGGTGGAGTTAGACAGACAGATAACATTGGAGCCCATTCACATTTTGGCTCGATGAACCCTCACACTTTGAGGCAGAGAGCTGGACTAGGTTAGGGTCCAATGGGATTATTGTGATGAGGTCATGGCTTCATGGGAGGATGCAGCTCAGATGAAGACTTAGTACCCATATCTTTTTGATGAACTCCAAGAGGAAGTTCAAGCCTAGGGGGGAGGATGTGAGGCTTCACCCTGACTCATCATAGCATAGACATTTTATTTACATTTTGATATTTGAGACTTTGATATTTTGACAACTATTCGAGACTTAGATGGACATGGGATTGTTTTATCTATTTATTTTGATATTGTAGTAGTGTTTTAGATTATGATATGCACTAAGAACCTAATATTGTGTATGAAATGATTGAACACATATTGATGCAGTTTTATAACATAATAGTATTAGGTTTTGATGCGATGCAAAAAAGTTAATTTGATTATGATGATTTATGATATGAAAATGAATGATTATGATATGTAGCTAAATGTTGACTTGATTATGATGATGTATATGATATGTAGATAATTGTTAATTTGATTATGATGACTTATGATATGCAAATGTTGATATTCTAATGTTTTCAACGAACTATTTAAAATGACTAGGGAAGGAAATTGAATTTGAATTATGAAATTTTATGCATTTATGATATATGTATTTTATATGACCTCCTTGGACTATTGATGTCTGAGTAATGTGCAGGAAGTGGAACAATGGAAATTCTTGGGGGAAACAGGTTCCAAACCTTTGTGAACATAGTTTAACCAAGGCAAATCTTTGGAAGATTCAAGAGCCTCATTGTGAAATTATTTTTCTTTGTAAATGTGAGTTTGCCTACATGTGGGAATGTTTAATCATAAACATGCATTAGGAGCATGTCATTGTGATGTGGAATGTGTTTTTATGTTAGTGGGAAGGCCTTATTAGAGAGTCTTGGTCAAATTAGTGGGTTGTTCACCCACTCTCTAAGTTTAGAGATAGTTAGGGTTTTGGAGGGAGATTAAGGAAGCTCTACTACAACTATCATTGCCTTTAGCTTGGACTAGGGTTGGTGTCTCAAACATGTTTCTTTTCTTTCTTTCTTTTAGTATGGAAAAATAAATCTACAAGTGTGACGGATTTGTCAATGGAGCATGCATTGTATTATGAATCTTGCATTGTGGACTTGGGAAATTGTGTTGTCGAAATGTGAATGTGCTATGTGTCCTTGAAGATTTTCTTTTGGTTTTGTTTTCTTCTTGATTTTCTTGTTTGAATGTCAGTGTTGAATGTGTTCATGGGTGTGAAGAATTCACTCACCCTTGGGAGGGAAGAGATGCCTTGGGTGAAGGGTTTAGTTGGACTCAACATTGTAGTTGAGAAGATTTACCTCATGATGAGGAGTTGTTTTCTTACATGGAGTATGGGATCCATTAAAGCCATATACCTTGTTGTTTTGGGAGATACATTGGGTTTTGTATGTAAGAAGGAGGAGATCTTTATGATGGCCTTGAAAGGAAAATGCAAGTGCAAAATGATGTTTATGTTGGCTATGGCATCTCCTCTTTGAAGAGTCCACCTTCACCCAATGTGAAATGATTCCAATGGTGAATCATTGTCAAGCCATGTGACGGAGTTATTTGTGTTATGTGTTGTGTTCATGCAATGACAAGTGATGTGTGTGTGTGTGTGTGTGTGTGTGTGTGTGTGTGTGTGTGTGTGTGTGTGTGTGTGTGTATCCTGTTTGGACCTTGTTTCCCCTACTCGGTGGGTGGCTTCATAGAAGCCTAGGATGAGAGGTGAGCCTCCATGGTTCCTAGTTTTTGTGAATGTACAGGTCGTGAAGATGGATTGCTTAAAGGTATTATGGTTTCACCCTTGAATTTTTTTTATTTTTAAAGTGTATCAAGAAAGGAAAATGTGTTAAGTTATCTCAAATGTAATGTGATATCAAATTCTTATTGTGAAACCATTGTGGTGTAAAGGGGAATTGTTATCATTGTACATTGTTTGAAAATTGTGAGGAGAAGAATTGAGACATGGCATATAGTTTACTTGTAGAAACACATTCATTATGAGATTTGATGTATTATGATGAAATCATGTAATAAGATTCTCTTTCTTATGTTATTTGTAAATCAAATGGTAGAAATATTTTGTAAATTTTGTGTGGAAGAATATTATAGATATAGATGATCATTTCAAAACATCAACATGTCTCAACTAGAATTTTAAAAGTGTGTTTCATACGAACATTCATAAATGTAACAATCTTTGATAACATCCTCCCTTTGCGCATCTTTGAAAAAGATCATATGTCAATTCTCAGATTTGGAAATCTTTGAGTGATTGTAAATCCAAATATAAAGACATGACTTGGCTTTAGAATCACAAGATAATGGTAGAGAAATTGCTTGGAGTTTATATGTATTTTAAATACCCATTAGATATACGATTCGAGTGGCTTTTGTGCATACTCATAAAAATGTGGAATCATACCCAAGACATGTATATCTATGTGTTCTTGGAAGGGTGAAGCAAGTGAGTTATTTGATAGAGTGTCCAATGAATGTATTGCTTGAGAAACCAAACCAGATGATCACATGCACACAAATTGTTTGATTGAAAACCTTGATCCATTGCAATGAATGTCAATATATGTGAATGTTCTTTCCATCCAAAGAATAATTGGTTGTAGTAGAAAGAAAATTGAATTGTGTATCGAAAAGTGAGAGCATAGATAAGGAAAATGAAGGCTTGATAGAAAACCAAAGTATGCAACTTCCAAATGGTTTGATATAGATAATTGAATCCAACCCTAATATAACAATGACCAAGTCACAATAATGTGGATAGAGTACAAGGAAAACCTTGATGGTGAGTAACAATAGCTCATAAATATTAGGACTTGAGTTTTGGAAAAAGAATACTATTAGTCATCAAAACAAGAAATTAGATAGACAACATAATGAAATACAATTACCAAGGCAAGGAGTTTCATGCAATAATGAGAAGAATTCTTCTTGAGATATCAGATATAAAAATGGGACACATTCATATCATAGTTTTCTGGCAAGAAATGAACAAAAAGGATAGATCACCTGTAGCATAGTGAATACTAAATAGTGGGCTACCACATGTAGGGGAACACCCACTTGTAGTTGAGTGTATCAAAATAGTTTTGGAATGTATGAAAGCATATGATTCAAATTCTAGAGCCATTAAAACTTGAGAAGGAAATGTGATAGTAAGGCTCAATTTGGTATCTATTTCCATTTCATTTAGATTGTCAATGAGGGAGGAATTCACAGAGATCTCCATGAAAGTTTCAAAGGGTTATTTTTATCAGAATAAAAGGAAAATTTTGAACATTCTTGCTAGAAGCTGGTTAGATCAACCAAGGAAAGGACAATCACAATTACCAAGGATGCTTTGTAGGACACTTTTTGCTGAAGATATTTCAAATATGATTATCCTTCTCAAAAGAGTAGTCGGGTATGAGATTGATAAAAAATTTGGGATTGGATATTTTTATATATTAATACCATAATCACTAGAAATAAATTTTTCTATGGGGGAGAAATGATTAGTAGTTCCTTTCACAATCAATTGACTCAATGCTTTCTAAATCAAGATTTCACATGTCCTCTTATATTATGTATGTAATTGCTAGTATGAAACCATAATCAGGTCTCAATTCCTATGGGGAATATAATGGAGCTAAGAAAATCTATAGTTTTTACCCCCAATTTTAGTTGAAACAAATAAATGTACACTTCTGTAGAGTGGATGATGCCTTTTCTATGGTTACGAGTAGGGAACTATAGGGAAACATACGACTCCAAGCACTCTTGAAGCAGGTAGCCTTGTCAACACTTATGGGGGCTATTTCATAAAATATCCACATTACACCTACATTCTATTGAATATTTTTCAAGTTTTCCTTTTATGTTTCCTCTTTTTGTAGATGATAATTTGGTAGTTACAGAAGTTTGCAAGAAAATTGGTCAAGTGAAAAAAAAGTGCAAAAATAATGTATCTAGTGTTATTCATTTCCTAATTGGTATATGGCATTATAGTTGTATTTCTTCTTTGGATGCTCAAAATATCAAAACATCTATTATCAAGATAACCATTTACTCTTTTGAAATTCATTCCCCATTTGATGGTAATAGGTACGTTAAGAACAATTTGGCACTAGGACTTGGATATATTCATAGTTCAACAAAATATTGAATTCAAGATGGGGTGGGATGTGATAGCGTACAAGAAGACAAATAAAATCTAATTGATCCTCTCTACTTTGAAAATAAATGATTGTTGGAATCATCTTACATTAATTTGTCTCTACCATAATTGAAAAATCTTAGGGAGAGAACCTTCTTTGTTATTCAACATACTAATAATCCATTAAAAAGAAAAGTCAAAGATCCTATAGCTACTAAATTGGTAGGAAAACGTAGTGCCAAGAAGAACAATAATTTGTAGGAAAGTACATCTAAATCAACCATTCCATTTACTCCACTTGTCACTTATAGTTCATCATAGAGAACACAAGGTGAAGGTGATGACGAAGATCCTAACAAAGGAATTGATTTAATTTCTATAGGTGAGCTCAACACTGTCACCAAAAAGAAGAGGTCCAAACTCAAGGTGAACACCTAAAATCCAATTCAAGAAATGATAGATAAAGCTCTTGAGATGAATGACTTTCCATAATAATTTGTAGATGAAATGATCTAGTCTATAACTTCTATATGCTGACCATATCTTCAAAATGTTGAAGGAACTCAAGAGATCCCAGTCATAGAAAGCATAGATAACCAAGAGCTATCATCTATAATTCTAAACACTCCTTCAATAAGATAACCATATAACACTTTCTCAACGTCTTGGCCACAACAAAGTTTGGAGAGAATGAAGAAAATATTGACCCAATTAGAAGCACCAAATCTAGATGTAGTAGCTTATCTATTACATAAAGGTATGAAGATGAAGAAGACTAGAGAAGACTTTAGATTAGTAGTGAATCCCACCTTAGGAAACCTATTCGTTGAGATTTCACAACTTATCATTGATAAGAATGTAGACAAAGTGGATGAATTTGATTTAAAATAATTCAAGTGGACCTAGGTCAGACCATGTGTGAAGGTAGATAGCATAATTTCTAGGTGTCAGTTGTTGTCCTAATTGAAAAATTAAAAAGAGATAAGAATACTAAATATCAACTCAAATACCAACTCTGAATCCTTTCTTCATGCATCTTATTATTGTTATGTGATTCATTTCTAGATCCTAGTTCATCTACAAAGACAATCAATGATCCTAAAAAGGTGTTTGATGAAAGTGTTATTGAAAATAAAAATGCCAAATATACACTAAAATGGTGAATTCATGAAAAAAACACATAAAGGAATGAGCCTTGTGATTATTTCAAGGAGTAAAAGTCATGTATGCCAAGACAAATCACATAGAGAAAAGCATTCAAAAGGAACTAGGGACTCTTAAGGAAAAACAATTGTTCTAGAGAGAAAGTAATGGTAATTTGATAGAAATTAAAGGAATGGGAAATGATATAGTCAGATCTCTTAAATTGGTCATGAGTGGGGAAGATGAGAAAATTGATATATGGCCGAAAAACATCAAATGTAAGTGCACTAGCATGGATCAAAAAATAGATGAAGAAAATAATATCTTGGATGCTTGCATGCAATTGAAAAAAAGGCCTTGGGGAATGTACCGACAATTGTAGAGGGTATTCCTATTAGTAAACATACTCAAGATCCAAGCACACCTTCTAATTTGGAGTACATAGAACTAAAAATTATATTTGTGTTGACAATTGGCTAATTGTAATATGTAATTGGTGTCATTAATGGAAACACATGATGTACATGTTGATAGGAAACCTCAGGAAAAAAGATACTTAGTGTTTGGTAATCAAAAAATTGTCTAAATATAGAATCTGTTTACAATAGTATTTTTTTTTATAGCATGTTGCAGACATCATATTATGACAAGAAAAGTTACATGGAGATAGTATACATGTTGGTGATGATGCGTATAATCTTAGAAGTTTGTACACACTATACACAATAGATATAATCATGTTTTGATGATGCAAGACAATGGAATTAAGGGAAAGAATTGTTTTGTTTACAAAATAATTACTTGTCCAATTAGGACCAACATCCTAGATCTTTACTCTAACTTGGAAAAGTTAATTGTGGTCCTAGCCAACCTAGTAGTAATTTATGTAAACTCATGGTATTTATGCAAAAGACTTCTCGTGATAAGAAGTGTTCTATCTTGATATTATTAGGAAGAAAAGTTCTTGTATGTGCTTGTGAAGTTATGCAAAGTGAGCAAACTTTTGTGAAAGTGGTATATGCAAAGTTTTGTATGAGCTATCTGGTGATCCAAGATCAAGGTAAATATCAAAGATTAGACAAGGAAGAAAAATAACTATAAATTATTTGTTTGAGTAGTAAGCTCTTCTTCTAGTTGAAATTGCATGGTTGGGCAGTGGGCTTATCTTGCATACATTATACTACAACTCTTAAAGGGTTGTGACAACTCCTAATAGGGTTGGAATCTCCTAACAAGGATTCAAAGTCTCCAAATAGGGATTGCTTATACTAAATTTTCTCATTGACTCCTAATAGGGTCCATCCTCTAAAAAGGAACTTATATATTAGTATATTATCTAGTGGGTATCATCCCCGCTAGGGTTTTCCCTTGGCCAGGGTTTCCCTAGTTAACAAAATATGGTGTTATGAGTTATCTTTGTGTACTACTATTGTTAATATTCAACATTACTTTATTGCTTTGTTACACATGGTTTAAAGTAAGTAATAATATCTAGTTGGTGACTAAAGTTTGTAGATTACTGATTCACCCCCCCTCTCAGTAATCCCTATTTCTAACAATTGGTATCAGAGCATAGTTACTTTGAAGAGGTTTAATAGCTTAAGTAAGATCCCTATGGATATGGAACAATTGAAGAACCTTGAAGAAGCTCTTGAACAAATTGATCTCCTTATTGAAGAAAGAGATAAGCTAAAGGACAAATATGAAGATTCCAAAGTATACATTGGTCAATTGAAGGAAAAAATTGAACATCTTAAATCCAAGCCTGAATCTACTAAATCTAGAACTACTAATGATGACTATTCAAAGTTGAAGAAATAATACAAGATCTTGAAGCATGAAATAAAAATTACATATATGAAGTTGACTCTGAGAAATGATCCTAGAAAAATTGAATCTAATTTAAAGACTGAAAATGCAGATTTGAGAGCAAGTCTGGCAAAGAAAACATTTGAACTTGAAACATTGAAAGAAGATCATGAAGAATTCCTTAAGTACAATACTATTGTGAAAGGTGAATTGACACAGTGTAAACAACAACTTGAGAAACTTAATTCTAGTAGAGAAAAGCTTGATGATTTAATATCTATATAGAGACCTTCTTATTACAAGACTAGTCTTGGCTATCTAATTAACATGTTTGTGAAGAAACCTAAGATTAGATCATATCCAAAAGAAAAAGACAAATCTAATGATAAGATTGAATCTAGGCAACCTTTTGAGAAACCTAAAGAAGTTGAGAAAAATAAGGAAGCTAAAATCTTGGATGAACCAAGGCAAGAGGAAATTTCTAAGAAAACCAAGTATGAATTTAGAGGTAAGTGTTTTTTATGTAATGAAATAGGTCATATAAAAAGAGATTGTAAAAATAAGTTATTCAATCATGTTAAGGACTTTTATTGTCATAATTGTCATGGCATGGGTTATAATGCAATTGATTATAGGAAACCTAAGTATGATAATGATAGGAGAAATAGTAGAATGTCTAGATATGCTAACCCTATAGATAGAAGAAGATCTAATGAAAGGACATCAAGAGAAGGAATATCTTATGAAGATAGAAGACAAATCATGTGTTATAAGTGTAACAACTTGGGACACATTTCTTGAAATTATCATGCACCTCATAATTAGTAGAATCCTAGAAGTAGACTACTTATATGTCAATTATGCAACAACTTCTAACACAACAAAGTACTGCATAATGGATAGAAACTCCAGAGATAGAAGAAACAATGGAAGAAACTTTAGTTACAAGAGAAATATTAGAAGGAACCATGAAAGGAACTTCAGAAGTAGAAAAGACAATAAAGAACAAGGAAACATTGTAAGTGAACTTTAAGAAGAACTTAATGAAGCATTTGTGAAAGGAATAGACATCTCAAAAGAAAAGTTGGATGATGATGAGATAGGAAGATCAAAGTCAATCATTAAGTTTGATTCAGTTAAGTTGAATTAACCTTGTTCACAACATCAATATTTGAGAACTTCATTTAGAGACCAAATTAGAGGTAGTGAAGTTGGGAAAAGGTGTATTCAGGTATGTTTAGATGGTATCTAAGCTTGCTTGTGATTTGCAGCTCAACTAAAGAAGTTATGACACAATTTAAAGTTATTGATACTACAATAAGAGTTGATTTTGCAATAAAAAATGAAAAGTAAGTTTTTGCAAAGAATCTTATGATGCAAAGTTTTGATGATATTTGTCATAATGGAAGGAGCCTATAGCAAACCTCAAGTGACATCTGAAGATTAGATAGATGATTGTGAGCAGTTAACTAATTGCAAAATGCAAGTAACATTTTTTTAATATTTGTGAAAGTATGCAATTAATGCAAGGTCAAGTTGAGGGATAAATGGAGTACATAATTGATTTTACTTTATTGCAAACATATTTGAAGTGAAGAGCATTCTAAAGTGACTTGTCAAAGCAATTTTGAAGCAAACCCTATTTTTGAAAAGAGATATTTTTCATTTTTTCCACAAAAATTGTTCGAGAAAAGATATTGTTTGATAAAGATCATGGATATGTTAGTAGGACACAGTGTTGAGAATGAAGATCGACCTAATTTAATAATAGTTTCCATAAAACCTAGTGAAGGAAACCCTAACTCTCCACTGTCTATCACTTTGAATAATGTAGTTTACCTAGAAGACGTAGAAAGTTATTTGAATTGCAAGTTTGAATTAATTGGCAGTGAATATATGAATAAGGATATGGAACTAGTCTTTAACCTCAACATGACTATGAAGCTCGAATTTGAACACTTAAAATAATTAGACTTGTTTAAATATTATTTCTACCATGAGCTAGATATAGATGAATGGACTCAAATCATATTGAGTAGGATACATGATGGTAAATTATGGATGCAAGATAATGTAGTAGACATTTCAGCTGACCTTATACATGAGGTAACTAGTCTTAGCAAAGAAGGTAATATATCCATAGGTGAGAAATTGGTAAAGAAGAAAGTAGAAAGTTATATTAAGGCAGTATACAATGATAAGGCTATGGTAATCAGCTCCATCAAGCAGGATGATGTGAGATTTATTAGTAGAATTATTGCTTATTTAGTTTGTACAAGTTCTAAGATAGATGAACTCTAAGTTGGATTTATATATGTAGCTTACATGATAATTAAGTGTGGAGAAAGAACAAGTGAATCTAAGTGAAATACTAAGGATGCAACTCTTGGAGAACCTAGAAAAGATTAAGAGAACAAAGAATGATGTGTTTAGATTCCAATCATTGATAAATCACATATTCTTCCATGTAATGAAGAGATTTCCCTACTTATCAATAGTAGATATAATGAGTAGTGGTAGATGCACTATGGAGAAGATCATAGAGGTATGCAAAAGGCACCCTAAAGATAAGATATTAGATAGTAGAAACTTAATTATGAGGACCTTTTAGAATGAGAGGAAACAAAGATTTAGGATTTCACCAGCAATTGTGGATAGATTAAAGGAGGATATATGTATTCTAGTTGATACAGATCATACTTATATTCAAGCAGTAGAACCTTGGGAGACACTTTTAGATCTCTTGAGCTATGAGTTGAGTGATGATGTTGCAATTATCTAAATTGATTTTTTGTTGAGTTCAGAGAAAGACAAATCAGAATATAGATTTGGTACCTATGATGAGATTACTCAGCATGCTAATCAAGAAACCTTAGAGAAGGCATCACACAAGAAGGTTGAGTTAATCATGAAGAAGGCACTATTTGAGGCTGAAATGTCAGAAAGTGAATTTGATGTTGTAATACAAACATGGAAGCAAGGTGTATTAAACATACAAGCCTTGTCAATTTTTGTTGTTAAGACATCTTTGGAGTAGAGCATACCATATGTGGCAGTATCTAATGTTCAGCCTAGTGAGCACAAAAGAAAATCAGAAAGATTGGTTGAAGTAGTATCTTTAAAGGAAAATAGAGTCAAACAAATGGCCACAAGACTTGGTAAGAGGTAGAAAACATTGTTGAAAATTAAGTCAAGCAATGAGGAAGAGGAGGAACATGAAACCAAACAAGCTAAAAAGGTGACTCCACCTAAACAAGCAATAGGCAAAGCTTAGCAACCTTGGAAGCCAAAGATTGAGAAGATTAATGTAGCAATTTCGAATGAGGGAAATTTTGTTTAGATGAACAAGTTTTATGAATTATACATAAATTTTAAGAAGGATCATATTGATATATCTACTATGAGATATATTATAGATAATGTTCTTAATATGAAAGATATCAAAGGAGTAGTGAACTAGAAAGTCTATGAGAGACTTATAGATAAGAAGACTCCTACAAGGGAAGAAGACCTTGAACTTCAGAAGTCTATACTAAGGACTATCTACAAGGCTAGTGATGAAGATGAAATTAAGAGATTTTTGAATAACCTTACACCATATTTAAGGAATAAGTTGAGGCCATTCTTATTTATAGTTAGTGAGAAGGATAAGACTACAACAACTATCAATAAGATGATATCAAAGTCACAAGAAACATCTCTCCCAACTCCTAGAACCTCGAAAGTATCAGTATGTGGTGACACCATGAAGATTGATCAAACCAATATTACTCTTAACATAGATGATACTAACTCATTTGGTAGTTCTGAACCAAATATACCTGATACTGAAGATATTGAGGAAAAGTTGAAACAAATTGAGGAAGAGAAGAGGTTACTAGAAGAAGAAAAGTAGAAGATAGAGGAAGCTAAGCATCAATTGCTTGAGGAAGAAAGAAAAATAAAGGAAGATGAAGAAAAGAGAAAGATTTTAGAAGAAGAGAAGAAAAAGAAAACTAAGGAAGAAGAGAGGAAAAGATCAAAATAGAAGAGAGAGAAAGAAGAAAAAGAAAAGAAAGAAGATGAAGAGAAAAGAGCACAAGAAGCAACAAAGAAATAGAGGGAGGATGAAACTAAACCATCTAGTTCATTTACTTTGCTCTCTCTTGCTAGTTTAGCTATTGATGATGAAGATTAGACTGATATGATTTCATCCTTATCTAAACTTTTACAGAAGAATAAAATGGTGAAAATTTTGTAGAGATCATTAATGGAAGTAATTGATAGACTATACAATACTTTGATAGTACAATATACTAAGTTAGACCCTAATAGAGAGCATGGGCAGTGCTAGAGTCCTTTAATGAAGAGTTTAGTAATTTTCTAAATGTTGCAGAGGTGAAGGCTCAAATTTCCCATGATGCTAACTTTTTTAGTGCCATATTCTAGAATATCAAGAACAACTGAGTCTATCTTGATACATGCATAAAAGAGCTTTGGAAATGTTAGCAGGAAGGGAAAGCCTTGTATGTTAAGTGTACCTTGTCATACAAATTGACTACATATTTGGATAGTTAGTTAGAGATTAAGATGAGTAAGCTAGAGGCTCTATGTAGCCAGATCCAACATCCATCTAGGAATGTTGATGATTTTGAGAGTCAAGTTGCCAATGTTCACAGAGAGATCAAGAAACTGGAACTTCAAAAAGAGCATATTTTGAAGAGAACATATGATTTTAGAGAATCTATTGCTCTAAAGTTATCTTTTGTTGAGAAGTAGCTAGAGGAATGTGTCGAGGCCAAGGACACATAAAAACTTTCTGTATTCAGATATCAATGTAGTTGAGATTGCATCATATGCTTTATGTGCAATTCTCACATCAGTCGAGTCCAACAAAGAAACATGGAACAAAGGTATGGACAATTTGAAGACCATTTTTTATGATTGTATGAAGATAATATCAACATAAGGAAGGACTGTAGTTTTGATAGTTTATGGATAGAATCTTGACATTTTGACCTTTGTCATTGATATCAAAGGGGGAGAGATGCAAAAATTGCATACATGAAAAAAGGAAAGATTGTTGGGAGAAATACATGCAAATATTGTAAAATTATAAAGTATATTATAAGGGGGAGCATATATGTAAAGTTGAACAAGTTATAATAGATGTAATGTTTATTTTGATAGTTAAGTTTTATCACTTAGCCAATTTTCCCTATTTTGTTGCCATCAATGCCAAAGGGAAATTTTTTTTGACAATTGGCTAATTGTGATATGTAATTGTTGTCATTAATGGAAATGCATGATGTGCATGTTGACAAAAAAACCTCAGAAATAAAGATACTTAGTGTTTGGTAATCAAAAAATTGTCTAAGTATAGAATCTATTTACAATAGTATTTTGTTTATAACATGTTGTAGATGTCATATTATGACAAGAAAAATTACATGGAGATAGTATACATGTTGGTGATGACTTGTATAATCTTTAAAGTTTGTATGGACTGTACAAAATAGATATAATCATGTTTTGATGATGCAAGGCAACGAAATTGAAGGAAAGAATTGTTTTGTTTACAAAATAATTACTTGTCCAATTCGAGCCGACATCCTAGATGCATACTCTAACTTGGAAAGTTAATTGTGGTCCTAGTCAACCCAATAGTAATTTATGTAAAGGCATGGTATTTATGCAAAAGACTTCTTGTGATAAGAAGTGTGCTATCTTGATATTATGAGGAAGCGAAGTGCTTGTATGTGCTTGTGAAGTTATGCGAAGTGAGAGAACATTTGTGAAAGTAGTATATGCAAAGTTTTGTATGAGCTATCTGGTGATTTGAGATTGAGCTAAAGATCAAAGATTAGATAAGGAAGACAAATAATATTAAATTACTTGTTTGAGTAGTGAGCTCTTCTTGTAGTTGAAATTGCATGGTTGGGTAGTGGGCTCATCTTGCATACTTTATACTACAACTCCTAACATTGTTTCCACAACTCCTAATAGAGTGGGAATCTCCTAATAGGGATTCAAAGTCTCCTAATAGAGATTTCTTATATTGAATTTTTTTATTGACTCTTAATAGGGTCCATCCTCTAACAAGGAACTTATATATCAGTTAATTATCTAGTGGGTATCATCCCCATTGGGGTTTTCTTTTGGCTAGGGCTTCCCTAGTTAACAAAATATGGTGTTATGAGTTATCTTTGTGCATTTCTATTATTACTATTCAACATTACTTTAGTTCCTTTTTATGTATGGTTTAAAGTAAGTAATAATATCCAGTTGGCAACTAAAGTTTGTAGATTACTAATTCACCTGGCCTCATTAATCCCTATTTCTAACACTTTGAACTAGGAGGTAATCAATGTTTGGATGTAGACATCATGGTAAGATTGAGCACCCTCTTAGTGGCAAGTAATTCATATTACCAGGTTACACTCTAGAGTTGGATAAAATCAGGTAAAGCCATGATTTATGCAAGCTAAAAATGCTAATTTTAGTTATGATAAAAAATAAAACTTTGGCATGGGTAATCAAATCATTCAAATGATACCAGATTAATTTGACTCAACTGCTCACTACACCTTTATATCAAAGAGAAGATGTAGGAGATACTAGTACTCACACTTGAATTTCAAAATAGGAATTTCTAAAGTTGTCTTCAAGTTTTATTTGTATATTTTGTAAATGGCCAACTTTAGGACTAATTTTGGTTTTAGTAAAAGCCTTAAATTTTTATTAGTTATGGTTAGGCCTTGAAAGTTGGACTTTGTAAAGAATTAGAATTAGTTATGAACCATCCTTAGAACTTTCCAAATTATAACAATTTGCGTGGTTACTAACTCAAGAAGTTGGTTATGCCAGAATGACTTATAAATTCATGAATAACACATGTAAAAGGGACTTTTTTTTTAATTTTTAAGGAAGAAGAGAACACTTATGTTAGAATTTTGTTGCAAGATAATTTTTGGAAATAATTATGAATCTTGTCTTTGTAATTATAATTTTTTCTTGTATAATTAGTATATGAATATGAGAATAAACAAATTTGGAACTCTTTTCCCTAAATCTAAATAATCAAGGCTTTGATTCTTATCATAATTTGTATTTTTATAGAATTCTTATAATTCTCGTAGATAGCTAGATAAAATGTGGTGTTTTTTCTAGCTTTCAAGCATAGGTCTTGATTGTTTTGATTAAGTAAAAATAGGTTTTGATAGGACCCAAAACCATTACAACGAGAAAAACATATAAGCATTAAAAGTCCAAATGAAACCATGCATCAAAACCTAGATTAGTAGCATCCAAAACCAAAGAACCCTCAACGAAAGGGGGAAAAAAAGGAGACAGCAAAAAGACCAAATAAAGACAACAAAAGAATAGCTAGAAAGTCTTCAACAGGTCCACATCCTGATCAGCCAAAATGTTCATTTTAACTGTAGAAGCATTTAGCTTGTCAAGCTCTTTATCTTCCATAGCCTTAGGTTTATTTGAAATTTCCTTGGTATATTTACTAGGTCCTTGATCATCTTTCATCTCCTTATTACCATGGTCCTTTCTCCCCTGTTCCAACTTCTCCAAAAGAATCTTAATATTTTCAACAGTGGCATTTAAAATTGAGCATCTCTATTCGACAATCTTTTTCATTGTGTTCTCAATACCCATGGCTCTTCTACCCAACTTATCAACCTTATTCTACAAATATTTCATGATTTTTTCCATATTTTTGACTATCTCCTCCAGGGGTGGAACTCTTTTCATCATATTTGTTATATCTTCAGTAGTACCAATAAGATCAATATGTCTATCCAAGTGCTAAACCAAAGTTGTCTTCCCCCATTAATTTAACTAAGATGCTCAAATTCCCTCAAGATATCATGCATTTGATCCTTAATCAAATCAATATCCCTCCTCGTCATACCTAGGTTACCGAACACACCAGTCACATTCCCATGGTCTTTAGTATTAAAGCTTTGTCTAAACTTTTCCTCCCCCAGGTTCACATTGACATTCTGAGTGTTATCTTCTAGGTTCAAATTGACATCCCCTTCTTAACCTTAATTTCCATAGCCCCCATATATGAGAGAGTTTCCACATCCAATTTTTTCCCCTTACCCTTCTTACCTTTTTTTCTCCACAATCTCTTCATCAGTACCCAAATTAGTATCATAATCCACCTCATCATTGTTCCTTTTCATTCTCTTAGAAGATGACCCACAATGGATACAAATATTCATCCTATTCTCCACTGGCTAAAACTCCTCATACATCTCATCCTCATAGACATCTTTAGACTCATTCCCTTCTGCATCATTATCCTCAAGAGTCTTCCTACTCATATGAGGCTTTTCCACTTTCTTCATTTTCAAAAAGTTCATGTTTAAAACCATAAGCTCATCATGATAAGCATGGTCCCCATCTAAGTCATTTTGTAAGATTATAATACTACTATCCAAAGATTGCATGAGGTAAAAAGGGAAATTAATCCTAACCCCATGACTAAAATTGTTCACCAACATGAAATGATTACCATAAATTTTGGAATAGTGCCCATCCAGGGTAATGTACTCGATTCAAAAAATAAAAAAATAAAAAAATCTCCAAGGTTTAGAAATACTTTTAGGGATAAAGTAAGAGTTACATATTTTAACCTACCTTTTTCTTTCTTGGTTTCACTCCGAAAAAGCATCGATAGCTCTGTCTGAAACTTTTATGCCTTTGATGAAATTGATCCCCTTAAGCGTAGGTCTTCACTATTCATGTTAGTCACTCAAGTTAATTTGTAGAAGCATTAAATTCATTTGTATATTCTTTGTCAATGGATTTCTTTTAAATTTTCCAAGCTAATGCATTTTAAATTGAAAAATAAAAAATTATATCTTACGAGGGAACTACCCCTCTAAATATAGGGGAAGGTCACATATCAAGGTCCTATCCAATTATTTGTTATAGTTTTCCTCATACACTCCATTGGGATAAATTGTATAATTTGCAAGTGACAAATATGTTTACCAACATACTAAATGTAGAGGTTCAATTTCAATAAAGATCAACGCAACAAGAACCTTGAAAGTATATTTGGAATTTGTCCTGCCAGTTCAAATTTAGGACTAAGGACCACACAAGAGGGTATTTTAAATGAACTAATGGTAGGTCCCACTTGTGTGAAACTAAGGAATTTCATAACAAAACTAGGCATCACATGCACACAACTTTCTACCTAAATAAAAAACTAGGCAAAAGGAAAGGTGACATTGAGATTCAAGGGTATAAGGTGATCCAACAGGAGATGTGAACCAAAGAAAGAATATGTAATACAAGATTATTCAACCTTGAGCACAATTAGCATAAAAAGGATGAATTAAAGATTCATGCATTTTTTGGAGAGGTCAAAATGATAATAACTTGAAGACTTCTCTTTACTTATTTTAGTACATATAGCATCTTATATTTTGTCTATATTTAAAATGTTCTATATAGTCATCAATTTTTTATGTGAATTAGAAATTTTTTGTTAAATTGGTTATTCATTATGATTTCATGTGAAATAGAATATCAATTGGTTATTCATTGTAATCTTATATGAAGTGGGAATGGTTAGTTAATATAGTTATTTACTAAGGTTACTTTAATTTCATTTGTATGATTTGAGAAATATGTTTTCATTATGTTATCCATCTTGCAAGGGCATGACGAAGGAGGTAAGCATTGGCAGAGAGGGGATAGGGCACAAGTACCAACCTGCCACTGAGTTATCCAGTATTTCTATAAACTACTTTGGTTAGGGAGAAGTAGACTAGGATAGACTAGATAATACCAAGTCTCCACTATGAGATTATTAGCTCCTCTAATCTAAAAATGCACACACACACACACATAAACATTAAGTGAAACAAAATTTTTTACCTTTGATTTGGAACATGGATGCTCTTCATTTTCCTTGTGGTGCTAGTTATGACTTATTATGTAAATAAATCTCATAGTACTTATGTACATTTGTACATGTTACACACATAAACACACATATAATGTATATGTATGTATGTATATATTTAAAATATAATATACAAGTATGTATATGTATATTTAAAATATGACAAATATGTAGTATAAATGAAATGTATAAGCATACATAAATATTATGGTATTATTGGTATAATAATTTAAGGAAAGGATTCTAAGTTTATTTTTCAAATAAATTGAACTTGATTCATGAAATTCTACTAGCCTCTTATAAATCCCTTTAATATTTCAGCCTCTATGATTATTTTAATTTTTTAGCCCTTATATTTTTCATAATTTATCAACATTTCAAATGCATGTCTCTCCAAATTGCATTCTTCATGTGTGTAACTCCTTCTTGAACCATATGTTCATGAGATATTCAAACCTCTTTGTATATAGTTTGAAATAACAATTAGGTAGAAGATTGACTTTTGTGAGTCCATTTATTATTGCTAGTTTGCAGATACTCCATTTTTCTACTAGCCTACATAGAGAATAGTGTCATCTAATTGTGTCTTATTAGATATCATAGTTTAAAAGGAGAAGAAAGTGTTATAAAATTAAATCACAACCACTTATCAAGACATTTATCCATGTTATTTTATTATTAATATTTATTAGTTTATTATGCATACATTTCTCAAGATTGTATATTCAAAATTTCTAAGATATATGCAACTAGTTCAAACTGGAGAAAGATTGATATAGAGACTTCCTTCCTTTTTGAAAATAATATCTTTAGCCTATTTTCCAGATCATGTATATATTCATTACCATCTTCTAGGGCTTCTTCTAACTATTTCTAATACTTGTAGCTTTCTATTATTTCAAATCTACTCTAAGTTGTTCAACATTCCCTCCATAGAGGCAAAAGATATGATAACAATTGTTGGAAAGATTTAGGTTGGGGTGGGAGGTATTGAATCAATATCTAAAATAATTCACAAATTTTTTTATCAATCTCAAACTTCAACTCTTACATTCACATGTACCGATATTAGTTTTTCCTTTTACCAATAACTATTATAAGAATAATCGATAACATGTAACTTGCTAATAAATGAATATGCAACACATAAACATTGAAACACGGTATTTTGGTCTAATATAAAATACTTGATTAGAGGGCAAAACTATGGTGGGGATGATACCCACAACTCATCACTGCAACAATAAAAAAAAATTAGTTAAGGCTACAAAGTGTCACCTTCTAAGTGACTCACCCTGTTAGTAGTGATTAATACCCTATTAGAAGTATTTAAGTCTTGTCAAAGACTATTATGTTAAGATATTTAATCCTTCCTATATGGAATTAACCCTATTAAAGGATTTACAATGAGTTCCTAAAAATAACTATTAAGAATGCTTAGATATTACCTGGGTAAGGGATTTCACAATCTTGTTGCTAAATTGTTAGGAATAAATCAACAAGAAATTTGACCTATAGTTTCTTTCTCCTAAAGCTTGTTAGATTCCTTCTCACTTTCCCTATGTTATGTTCTCCTCTTGATCTCTAATCTATCTAATTTCACTAATATCTTATGCAGCTTCATTTTTCTTCTTCTTCCCTTATGTATCACTAAATATCACTCTTATCGTCTTCCCTTAATTTATCTTTTGTTGCTTGCTTGACCTAATTGTGTGGTTAACCTTATTAGGGTTTCCTCAAGTCTTTGTTAGGTTTTTTTTCATCTTTTTATTTCATCCTTGAGTTTAATCTTTAATTTTCCTTTCGCAAGTAAAATTTTCAAACTAACTTTGTAATAAACATGCCTTTATCCTAACAACCTTTGTTTAATTTTGATAACACCTTCTTCTCGATAGTGACTCCAATATGTCTTAACATTATTTTTTGACAATGACAACCTCAATAAAAAACATCTTATAACCAGTGATTGATTTTTCCAAGTAACAACTTTTACAAGTCACATGTGAATCTTATACCTTTTTCCACCCTTGTCCCCTTCACATGTGATTCTTACACAAGACTTACACACACTTACACATTTATCCTCTTGCACATGTGAACTAAATTTTCTCACATGTGTGTGAGTGACCTTGTTCTTCCAATCCTCTTACACTTTTTTATTGACCAATAACTTTTAAAGGTTTCTCACACATGATTGAGCATTTTCCCCTCTTTATTGAATGGTCAAACCCTAATCCACATAGAGTCCACTTGGCCTCCACCTCATGGACACCTTATTAATAATGAGAAATTATATCCCTTCATCTCATGTTGAATCTCAACCATTCATTTTCTTCCAATTCTTATAAAAGAAGAGCCATCTCCTTGTTTCCATAAGCACTATTTAGTCCATTTTTATGTCATGGGATATTTTTGCAATGATAGTTGAATGTTGTAGAGATAAAAGATCTTCAAAAAATATTGAAGAATAGAGTGATTAATTTCATAGAAGGACTAGACCATCTAACATGGGTAAAAGAGAAATCAAGTTAATGTAACATAAAATATGGACAAATGATCTTAAGTAAAGAAAATCAATTGGAGGAACTTCACATCTCGATAAAACTTTGTTGGAATAAGAAATGTGTATCAAAGGTAAAGGTCTTCACATGGGTGGCTTCACACAGAAGGATAATGATAATATAAGTTTTGATAAGAATGTGTCAATCGTATTCTTTTGAGTTACCCTTATTTTTAGGAATGTTGGCAGTAGTTTTGTTCAAAGCATGGATGGTACTTTCTACTCACAAATCATATTTTTTCCTTATTCATAATTTGGTATGATCTCTATAATAATAATATTTATCACAATTTATGGATATGAAGACCATCAAATTTGATATGGGAACTACAAAAATAAATAAATAAATGGATCTTCAAGGAATTATAGATGGAGCTTGAGAAACTTTGTGCAAAGAAATAGGATTCGATTGTTGAAGTGGTGAATAAAATAAACCTTTCTCATGTTAAGATAAATTTAATATTCACATAATGGAACAATCAAGTTAGGATGAATTAATTTTCGGGTAAGTGCACCAAGTTTCTAGTCAAAAAATTGGTCAAATGATGTAAAAAATATAATTTTTTTAGGAAACTCATGCATGTTATTTAAAAGTTAAAATAAGATGTTCAAAATATGCATTGGTAACATCAATACTAAATTTCATAAAACCATTTTGTGTTCTAAGAACTAATATTAATTTTAAGTTTCTTCATAACACATAGACATGGGGAGAGAGAGAGAGAGAGAGAGAGAGAGAGAGAGAGAGAGAGAGATGGTGATAGGGGGAACAAATAGAAATAAGAGAAAGATAAGAAAGGATAAGGAAAGAGAAAGGGAAATATAGAGAGATCGAGAGATGGTGATAGGGTGAACAAATAGGAATAAGAGAGAGAAGATAGGATAAAGAAAAAAGAAAGGGAAACATAGAGAGATGGTGTGTGTGTGTGTGTGTGTGTGTGTGTGTGTGTGTGTGTGTGTGTGTGAGAGAGAGAGAGAGAGAGAGAGAGAGAGAGAGAGAGAGACCAAATAAAGCAAAAGGGTGGGAGAGGGTAGATATATAGATGGGGAGGAGGAGGGAGAGGGAGGGAGATGGAGATAGAGAGGGACATGGAGAGTGAAAGAGGAGGGATGGAGCAAGAGGGGGATAGGGGAGAGGGATGTAGAGAGATAAATATAAGAAGACAGTGGAAGATAGGGATAGAGAGAGGAATGGAAAGATAGAATGAGAAGAAAGTTTGTATAAGAGAGAGAGAGAGAGATATGGAGAGTATAAAGGGGGTAAATAGAGATCAATTCAAAGGGATAGAGGTAGATGGGGAGGGAATAATAATACATAAGGATTGAAAAGGGAATGAAAAGAGGGAGAAAGAAAGAGAAAGAGAGGATGGGATAGGAAGAGAGGAAGAATGGGATTTGGAGAGAGATGAGGGGGAGACACACACACACACACAGGGGGAGGGAGAGAGAGAGAGAGAGAGAGAGAGAGAGAGAGAGAGAGAGAGAGAGAGAAAGAGAGAGAGAGGGGGGGGGGGGTAAGGTATAGGAGGAAAGAAGAGAGAATATGATAAGGGGAGAGAAAGGGAAAATAGGGAGGGATGGAGAGATCTAGAGAGGGAGAGGGAAGGAAAGGGAGAGAGATATTATAGGATAAAGAGAGAGATAGGGTGAGAATTAGTATCCCTCATGGCATTTATGACAAGGATTAACTACCTCTTATGTCTTCTATAAGTCTAGTGGTTGTAATGGACATTACCAATTTGTTATTTTGGTGTCAAAAAACAAGAACCTTAAGTGTGATTAGTAGAGAGAGAGAGAGAGAGAGAAGAGAAAGATCTAAAGAAATGGAATAGGATAAGGGGAGAGAAATAGGGTGGTAGGGAGTAGGATAAGAAGGGGAACAAAGAGGGTGTGACACGAGGAGAAAGGGAGAAAGAGGAGGGAAGGGAGATAGAAAAGTATTGGGGGGGGGGGAGAGAAGAGGAAAATGGGAAGGGAGGGAGGAAAGGATGCATGTATACAAACATATATCTATATAAAAAAATGTGTGTGTCTATATATGTGTGTGTATATGCATTTATACATACATATCCACATATTATATATGACAATATATAAATACATATTCTAAGTGTGCTATTTTATTTCTTCATAACATGTACTCATTAGGTAGAAATAAAAATGATATTTAAGTACACTTTATGTAGAAAATGGAGTCATGTTTTTGGTTTTGCATAACTCATGTGGGTTATTTAGCACATAAGAGCATGTGTGTATTATGGCTCGCTAAGAGGCTTGGAAAGTGATCGCAAATCCTGCAAGATCATTTTTCCTCTATTTTTGTCCCTTTACACATTTTCTTTTTAATATTTCAAGATGATTTTTTAACTCTACCACATTTACAAATGATCAAGTAGGTATCTCTAAAATAACTACCTTAACCTCACATGTCTTCTTATCTTTTTTACCATATAATTTTTTCTATTTTTGGACAACACTAGCATTGTGAGCTTTAATTTTCTTTACCAATGTCTTCACATTCCTTAGAGACATATGTCTACCATTTTTTCAGTATTTTTTTAATATAAACTTGACCAATGCAAAACAAATTGCATATTGGTGTTCTGGATTTCACTCTACATGCATATATATATATATATATATATATATATATATATATATATATATATATATATATATATATATATATATATATATATATATATATATATATATATATATATATATATATATATATATATATTCAATTATGTTGTTGATGCACGAACAAGTACCAAATGTTCAAGGTGCGGTCACTTCAAAAAATTAATTAAAAATACTCAAAAAAATTTATAAAGGAAAATACATAACTTCTACATCTCACTTTCACATTGTTGGAAATATATATGATAGGCTAGGTTACTAAGAGGGGAGGGGTGAATATGTAACCAATAAAACTTAATCTTTATTTACTACTTAATTCTTCATGTGAATCTTGATCTAATTGCATGCATGAAAAATTGAAAGCATTAAAATATTCGTAACAATTTTAACACACAGTTTGGTGACCCAAAAAACCTTCAAAATAGAAAGTAAAATTGGGTTGGGGATGATACCCACAAGATTTAGTATTGCAGTATATTGTCTTGTTAAGGCTTATAATGATCACTTCTGATGATTCTCCCTATTACGAGCAATAAGGACTACTAGGTGCACATTGCAAAAGGATTTACAAACATATAATAAAGTATGCACTTGATAAAGAGATTTACAAAAGACTATTTAGTATACCTTCTAAAAGGATTCAACTGATCCACCTATTAGGATGAAACAATAGTTGATCTTTGATCTACAACTTGGTTTGCTGAATAAGATTGCTTTGAGTTTAATGATCACCTTGTTGTGATAGACAAATCTTTGCTGCTCCTTATACTATTGTAGCCTTTCTACTTCACACTTCTTCTCTTTAGATTTGCATTATACTTCTTGTCATATGTTCTTCACCTTTTGGATGTGATAAAATGTATTACATATACACCAATCCAAATTATAATTCAACAAAGTTAGCTATAACACAAGTTTACACAAAATACACAAAGTTGGCCCAACTACAGAAAATTGAATTCAAAAGACTAGCTTGGTGAGGTTCTGATACTCGACATCCACTGTCCATGCTCAACATCATCATGCATTCGATAGACATAGAAGTTTGATCCATACTAATCACTACCAAGTAGTCTAAACTTGGTATGCACTAGTGACTCGATGAATACTACGAAACTCAACATATAAACTAAATCACTTGATTCACACTGCATAGCTCAATCAATGTTATCACAATGAGCTTGGTATAAATTGAATCACTTGGTTAACACTGAGTGTCTCAGTGAACACTAGATTCACATCACTATAAGTGTGAACTCAGTAAGCACTATACAACTTGATTTGTACTAAGGAAGTTGGTAAACACTAAGAAGCTTGGTTTACATTGCTGATCACAATTATGGTAGAAACTACTCAGTGCAAACTAAATACTATTCCTTGAACTTGGCAGCAATTGTAGAATTTGGTAAAGCCTAAAATGCTTGGTTAACACTGTTAACTATACAATAAGCTTGGAAGATACTATCTGCCTAAGTGTGTGTGTGTGTGTCACTAATAACAAACTTGACTACAATGTCAACAATCACCCCCTTTGGCATTAGTGACAAAAACACTTATCAATCAAAATTGAATTCAAAATAATCTTTATTCTTCATCCTATGTCTTCAACTCAGTAAAGTATACTATTTTTGAGATTTCTCAAAAATTCTTCTATAAGAGATGTTTCTCTAAATATTTGTACATATGTATAATATGATAATGTTTCCCCATTCATATATATACAATATACTTTACATATTCTCACACCTTCTCCCCTGTTACATATGCTATACACATTTTCTCCCCCTTTTTGACATTAATGCCAAAGGATTATTCTATATACTATACAATAATGCCAAAATGTGACAACAAATCTGAATGTACCTTTAAAATCAGTGCCATTGTCTTGTCCCAATTTTCTTGCAACACCTTGCATGTGTGCAATTCAACTTTAACTTCTGCTGAAAGTTCTATCATGTGGTCTACAATAGAGAAGTTTTTATCATGCATAAGTGTTTTAGCATATGTAGGATGTTTCTATAATGCATCCATGTTTGGGAGAATCATGCCCTATATGTCTACCAGTGTAGCACTTATCCTAGCTTCTTCTCTTAGTAATTTTTCCTACATATCAGTTAAGAATTTGATCTTTGTATAGTGGGAAGAGTTGTAACTCAGGTCAAGTTGCAACTGATGTGCACTTGCCTTCAGATCTTCATTAGTCTTAGAAAGTTTATCTTTAATTTTTTTGGTGAAATTTTAAGTGTCACAGAGTTTACTGAATAATGAAATCACACTATTGCAAGAGGTCCCCAATGAGCCTAGAATAGTAGACAAGTTAACTTAATGAATTGCAATCTTTTGTGCAATTAGCACCAATACCTTACTCTCAAATTTCTTCTCTACTCTCTGCAACAATTTCTCCTATGCATTCAAATCTTTATTGAAATTTTGGACTACCTCTACTAATTGAGCCAAAATTTCTTGAGAAGTGTCAACCTCTATGCTAAGTGCCTCTACTAGAATACTCTTTGCATCATCAAGCACTTGAAATTATTTATTCATTTCCTCTCTAAGACTCTACTACTTAGCTTTCTTCTGAAGAAGTTCTTCAATGATGTGCATTTGATCAGCATTAATATTGGAGATATTCCAATTCAGGATAACTATCTCCTCATCAAGATCAATTTCTTCTATCTTCTCTTTGCCTTTATTCAAAAAATTTGTACTTGGTTGAGGCTTGGTCTCAAATATCCTTGTACTTATTAATAGCATGCTTGGAATGGAAACAATGGTAGAAATAGTAGGATTGGAAGAAAAATTAGATACTAAACTTATTGAAGAAATACCTTGTGTGACCAAAACTAATGGAGGAGGAAATACTAATTGCTTGGTAGATGAAGTGCTTGTCACTTTTGTCAATGAAATACTAAGCTAAACAAGTGCAAAAATTGATTGAGTGCTTGTACTTGCAATGTTTGAAATAATCAATTCTATAGTAGCTTTCTCTAATCTTGATGTTTTTAACGCTTCACTCAGAGAATGAGGATGTGAGTCTATGGCCACTGCTACAATTTTCTTTGGGTCAATCTCCTCAATGTTCTAAACTTTAGGTAGATCTTCCTCAGTAGCTTCCTATTCCCGTTCCTCATCATCTATATTGTCATTATTTTTTTACTCTTCATCATTATTTCCTTCTTCTTCCTTTTCATAATCATCATCATCCTTATCACTAACATGAACCAAAAAATCCCTCTTCTTATGAATATTATAGATGTTCTTCCATGTGATGGTAGTATTCTACTTGATGGACTCATTAAGTTCTTTATCACTCAATCTCAACATGAGTTGCCTCAGGGTTTTCTCATATATGTCTTTAGCAGTTTTATTAGCTTGTTCCCATCTTGGCTTAAATTTCTCCATCAATCAACTCAGAATCTGTTAAATAAGGTGGTCTAGAGAATATTTCCATTTGCCTATCTTAGACATAATCATGTCTTACATTTGCTTCCACTCCTCTGCAGTTCTTATCTCATACCTTAGTGATTTGAAAATTTCTATACTAGCTCTAGTGTCAATTTCCTTCAACTTTTCTTGGAATGTTGGTAGTGGCCTTTTGAAGATTGCATCTCCTCCTTGTTTCTTCCTAGATGCCCTCCTTGTGAACACTATAGTAGATGGTCTTGCAAGTTTGGTCATATTAACCTTACCTTTCTTCTTTATTAGCTCTTCTTCCTCTAACTTCTCTTCATCTTCTACTTCATCTTCCTCAATGTCATCACCTTTTCATTCAATCAACATAAGATTGGAGCTAGATTGTTTCAATTTTTCTATCCTCTTCTTCCCTTTGTTGACTACCTAAGGGGTTTTTATTCCAAGTTCTATTCTTGCTTTATCTTCATCTTAAGTGCCAAAGTATGCAACTTTTGGGTCAACAGGCTCATTTAATAATGCTTAAATAATGTCCTTGGTTTCATCAATGTTAACCTCATAACCTAGAGGCTTGATCCATACAATTATCAAATTTACTTCTTGTATAAACACTTTATCACTATCAACTATGAAAAAAACCATCTTTGTAATCATCTACAAGTTTCTTCGAGATTCTAAATCTATTATTCATCTTATCCTTAAATGCATCAAAATAGTTATCCATAATACTAACATAGTTTTCTCCCATTTTCAATATATACTCATTTATTTGGTAAAGAAAAGGTACATCTTTTCCCCATATGATTGTACCTTTTGATGGGAAGAACTTTTGCGCATAGAAAAATAGACAAGTTAAGAGTGAACCGAATTTAGAAGGATTGTTGTTTGAAGTTCTTATGCTCTCCATATTTTTGTTGAATTGATTCAACATCAACTCAACAAGGTCAAATGACATATTATTCTTGACCACTTTTTATGTGATCCACGGCTTCAAATGAAACACGATTGAGTTAGCTCCAACTATATATCTTATGTGTAATGACATGTATCCTAAATTTCAATTCTATATTCATGACATAGCTGATTTTCCTTCCCCTTCCATCCCACTCAGTAAGTGTTTTCTTCTCTAGTTCCACCTGATTTAGGGTTGTAGTCATTTTTTCCTTGGTTAGCATTGGAAGACCTGTGATCTTATGAATCATTTTCTTTGTTATCCCAATAGGTTGCTCCAACCACAACTATCCATTATGCATATGACTAAGGATAAATTTTATCCATTTAATTTGAAAGTCTCATGGCCTGTAATGAATGTGAGTTAAACCCTTAGCTTCAAGGTGTTGATGTTCTAGTTTTAATACACCATTCACACATAGCTTCTCCATAGTTTCATCCATTTCCAAGGTTCTAATATCTTGAATAGAAAATTAAAAATGTAAACAAATATCATTAATCAATAGTACCTTGGATGGAATCTGAGATTGTTGTCTGCTTGGATCTAGAGTTTCTACAACAGCCAGACTCAGCTTGAAGTTTGGTGCCTTCCATTCCACGACTCAAACTGACATCTCTGACCCCTTTCTTAGTCTTTCTATTAGAGGATGCCATTTTCTTGGTAGGGTTTGCAAAGACATAGAAATCTTCAATAGTAATTCACTCATATCACTAGGATGAACTAAAATAGCTCTGCATAGATAGCTCTCAACAATTGACAGTGACAAATGAATTTGATTTTGCCATTTTATCAAATTTTTCCTTTCCATCACCATAAATTCCTAGTACAATCATTCACTCAAATGACAGATTGTCTTCCACTCAACTTGTATTGAATGCTCAGTAGGAACATCCACAACTCAGTTTCTACACAATAAAGAGTTACTCCTGACCTTTCTCGATAGGGTTTTACAACCTGACCTCGCTTGGTAATGACTGCCATCTTGTTGAATGCTGATATGCATCTTTCCTTATAGCTAATTGGAGCTGTTGTGAGATGTCTTGTTTAGAATCCTAGTTCTAGTTCTCTTTATAAGAGATCAAGTGGAAATTCTTGAGTCGCCCAATTCTCGAGTGACAATTGCTTCATTTCTCAAACTTTCATTCTCAAAAGATTTTGGAATCCATTGTTGTCTCATTTAATCTCTAATGTTATCAGCCTTGGCTTTCTTTTCATCTTCAATTCTTCTAATATTCATATAGTTCTTGGCAAGATGACCAAGTTCTGTACAAGTAAAAAATCTTTTTGTGGTGTCTCTTGTCCTCATGTGATTTTTACACAATTCATTCCAATGTGTCCAAATTCTCCATAAGAATGACATATGTACCAAGTATTATAGTCCCAACCAAATATAGCTTTTACAATTTGTTCTGCTAGGTTCAATATCTTAGTTTTTCTTTCTGAGGATTTGTGCCCATGCTTCTTACATTTGTGACATTTTCCTTCAAACTTAGGTTTCTCTTTGCAATCATTAGCTCTATGACCATTTTGATTGCAATTGTAGCATTTTCCATTGAATTTAACCTTCCCATTGCTCCAACATTTGTTTGATGTATGACCAATCTTACCATAGTGGCTGCAAGTAGGTTTGATTCTTTTGAGCTCCTTGCTTCGATGATTCACCTTCTATATATCTAATTCATGCTTTTCCCTTTTTTTTGTATTGTATTTTCTCATTTAGTTGATCCATATCTGCTTGAGATTTCATCATCCTCTTATTGGTTTGCCTTTAATTTTTTAGGTCATTCTGCAATCTTTCATTTTTTTAATCTTGGACTCTTGATTTCTTCATTTGCATTGGTGAGTTGATCAATTATGAAGTCTTCTTGTTGAAGGGATAGGTGCTAAATTTCATTGTTCTTTCCTTCTATCTCTTCTTTTATCTTATTTTTCTCTTCCATGATGTCACATAATCTTACTGACTAGTTTTCTTTCTCTCTTCTTATCTTTCTTACTTCTTCTTGAAGTGTACTATTATTTTCTAATAGTTCTTTGATTGCCTCATTTTCTTCATCTAAATTTCTTTTTGAATGGATGTGTTCAATTTTTTCTTCAATATAGAGTTTGGTCATTCATCAATACTACAAAATATATTCTCCTTTTCAAGGATTGAGAGAGTTTCACCTTTTCTTTTTTGAGTTGTCTAATAGCTAATTTCAAATCTAGCTTTTCATTGTCAATAGCCTTGTCAAGTTTGAATACCTTCATAGCCTTTGATCTTTGCTCAAGTTGTTAAACTTCTTTCCTCAAAACCACAAAGCTCTGATACCAATAGTTGAAAATATATATGATAGGCTAAGTTACTAAGAGGGGAGGGGTGAATTAGTAACCAATAAAACATAATATTTATTTACCAATTTGTTCTTCATGTGAATCTTGATCTAATTGCATGCCTGAAAAATTGAAAGCATTAAAATATTCATAACACTTTTAACACACAATTTGGTGACCCAAAAACCTTCCAAATAGAAAGTAAAACTAGGGTTGGGATGATACCCACAAGCTTTAGTACTATAGTATAAAGTGGGCTTGTTAAGGCTTATAATGATCACTTTTGATGATTTGCCCTATTAGGAGCAATGAGGACTACTAGGTCCACCTTGCCAAAGGACTTACAAATATACAATAAAGTATGCACTCGGTGAAGAGATTTAGAAAAGACTATTAAGTCTACCTTATAAAAGAATTTATCTAATCCACCTATTTAGATGAAACAGTGGTTGAACTTTGATTTGCAACTTGATTTGCTAAATGAGATTCCTTTGAGTGTAATGATCACCTTATTGTGATAGATAAATCTTTGTTGTTCCTTATACTGTTGTATCCTTTTTACTTCAGACTTCTTCTCTTCAAATTTTCATTATAATTCTTATCATATGTTCTTCACCTTTTGGATGTGATAAAATGTATTACATATATACCAATCCAAATTATAATTCAACAAAGTTGGCTATAATACAAGTTTACACAAAATACACAAAGTTAGCCCAACTATAGGAACTTAGGTTTAGAAAATAAGCTCAGTGAGGTTTTAATACTTGACATCCACTATCCATGCTCGACATCATCATGCATTTGGTAGACATAGAAGCTCGGTCCATATTGATCACTTCCAAGTAGTCTGAACTCAGCCTACACTAGTGACTCAGTGAATACTATGAAACTTGGCATATAAACTGAATCACTTGATTCACACTACATAGCTTGGTCAATGCTATCAAAATGAGCTCGGTATAAATTGAATCACTTGATTAACACTGAGTGTCTCAGAAAATACTAGATTCACATCACTGTAACTATGAACTTGGTAAGCACCACACAACTCAATTTGCGCTGAGGAACTCAATAAACACTAAGAATCCTAGTTTACACTACTAATCACCATTATGGTAGAAAGTATTTGGCACAAACTGAATACTATTATTTGAACTTGGTAGCAACTGTAGAACTCAGTAAAGCCTGAAATGCTTGGTTAACACTGTTAGCTATACAATAAGGTCAAAAGATACTATCTATCTTTGTAAGTGTGTGTCACTAATAACAAACTTGACTACAATGTCAACACACATATCATCCTATCAAAGAGTTTTTCCAAATACTAAATATGACTATATCTTGTATGAAGCAAATGGAAACAACTATATTATGTTTTTATGAAAAAATTAAATCGATGAACCTTGGATGATTTTGTTGTGTTTGTTTTCTTACATGTACATTTTATGACCAAATTCAGCATTAGAAAATAATTAAACTGATCTATGTGGTTGAAATGTTTATGTTATAAATGGTTGTTTGTAAAATTTAAATGAGGTTTTATTTTATGATGTCTATTGAAAAAGTCAGTTGGCCATTTAGGTTTGTGCACCAGAGGCTTGAGAAGTATATCTTTTATGATGAATTGATATAGTTACTTATGTATTTTTTAATTTGAGGCTTATGTTTATGGCATATGATTTTGAGAGCATTTGTGATAGTTTTAGTTTGAGAACAAGTGTGAGTTTTGGTTACCTTTTATGGAACTGAAATTGATTATCATTTTTTTGTGATTATGGGACATATGTGTGATTATGAACTTAGGAGAGGTTTTCTAGGCACATCCTATGGGAGTGGCTTACTATAGGGATCTAGGGGCCAAAGTGGTGAGCATCAGGGTAACCTATCATTGGTTTGTTAATAAGTGATAATATAGTAATTAAATTTGGGATGAAATATTAAAAAGGATAAATTGTGATGATGTCTCACTCATTCCTTGAGCCCTTGTATAGGATAAGGATGGGAATGGGATGATACTAACTGAGAGGTATGTCTAGTATTCCTCATCTTAATGAGAGGGTATTATGGTTCTATATGGGTCATGTTGAGGTCATAGGGTCTAGTGAGAGACAATTCTAAGGTAACTTAAGTAGTTTTACCATGTGGTTACACTCCCTAACTTTAAGCCTAACTCTCCTCTATAGATATTGTATTTTCCTCTAGCAAATGTTATTTACTATTATTGTTTGACACTCATTTGTAGTTTTTGTATATTTGTTGGTTATTATTATTTTGGTGATTGTTTTTTTATTTCAGAATTTGATGTTCATTCATTGGTTTTTTTCATTGGCATTGGTACAGTTTTTTCTGGAATTGGTATCTGGTTGTCTATTTTGGTAATGGTTGGTTGTTGTTTTTGACATTTTTAATCTTTTCTTATTAGTAGTTTTAGTAACCTTAAGGCAGAGAGCTTTCAAGATCCCTTGCCTAGGAATTTTTTTGTAGTTTGATATCCATATGTGGAGTGCACATTATCTCCATAGAATTGTTGGAGTAGGCTTGACTAGTTACCATAAGGTTGGGAGGTAATGATTTTGTTACCATTCAATTCCTCACAAATTCATACTGGTGTGGATGTTCCACTAATGTAGTTGTATCATTATCATTCTTTGTTGATGTATGTATGCATTTATGTAATTTTTTTTTTTTGAGGTTGTTATGAAACAATGTATTTTATTTGTTTTATCATTACATACCCTATGACATGTGCAATGGATGTTATGTATTTGTCACTACTTTATTGTATCAGTTGTACTAATGAATTCATTGTGAGATATGTAATTGATATTTTATTATGATTATGGGCATTATAATTATGATTAAATATGGTCAATAATAAATTTATACAAATGTGATTCAATGTTAAGAAACCCTTGAGAAATGTAAACTATTATTGTATTCATTAATATGTACATGATGTGTATGTCTTATATTGCTTCTGCATTATCATCTTGAAGTTGCTTAAACTCTTAAGATAAAAATGATCAGTAAAATTAGTGTTATATTTAGGTTGATTTCTCTTGGACTCCCTAGAGGGACTTTACATAGAGATATATGTATACATACATACATCTAGCATATATGTGTGTGTATAGATTTGAATATAGATATAATTATATAGATACATATACACATATTATATATGCGAGTATATAAATATGTGTTGTGTATGTTAAGTTTATAAGTATGCAATTTTATTTATTCATAATACATACGTGTTATCTAGAACTCAAAATGATGCTTTTAATTTATCATAACATCTGTGATTTATGTAGAACACGGATCTGTGATTTTATTTTGCATAATGCATGGGGGTTATTTAGCACATGGGAACTCGTGTGTATTATGGCTTGCTAAGAGGCTTAGAAAATGACCACAAGTCTTTCACGATCAGTTCTCCTCTATTGTTTTCTCCTTACACATTTTCAAGCTTCCAATATGATTTTTCAATTCCATCAACTTTACAAATGATAAAGTGGGTATCTCTAAAATTACCACCATAACCTCCAATGTCTTCTCATCTTTTAATAAATATATTTTTTTCTATTTTTGGAAGACATTAGCTTAGTGAGATTTTATTTTCTTTACTAGTGTTTTGAGAGTATTTAGAGACATATGTCTACCATTTTTTCAATAACTTTTTATCTACTTGACCAAATGCAAAAAAAATTACATATTTATGGTCTAGATTTGATTCTATACACTTTTAAAAGAAAGTTTACATTTTAAATTATTTTGATGCAAGTTATTCCTAAAGCACAAACAAGTACTAGATGTTCGAGATGTGATCACTTCAAAAAATTATTTAAAAAATTCTCAATGAAAAATTACAAAAAAATACACAACTTCTAGATCCCACCTTCATCTATCATCCTACCAAAGGGTTTTGCAAAATACTAAATATAACTATATCCTTTATGAAGCACACATAAATAACTATATTATATTTTTGTTAAAAAATAAGAAAATTCTTGTGTGTGCAGTAGGTTTGATCCTCTTAATATTATCTATTTTTGAAAAACTTTCTTAGTTTAGAAACTAGATTGAAACTACTACAATTATGATTCTTTGCACATCTTCTAATTTTTAGTGCATGACTTCCAAATTTCTCTTTGAAGTTTGGGTTTACCTGACTTGAGGGGGAAAAAAAGTGGCCACTTGTACCCTCTTTTTGCAAACCATCTTGGTCAAATTACACTTGGAAAAAAGCTCCCTCCCTTTTTGAATATAGAAGCTCAGAAAGAGAATTGGTAAAAGCTTTGCCAAAATAGAGTTTTCCTAAATATGGTTGGTTTATGTTGAATTTTTGTAGTTCTTCTTGTGAAAACTCAAGGATGGTAGGGACAAGTAAAATCATCCATAATTGGAATGACAAGGCCATCATGGAATTCACTTTTCTATTAGGTAATAATGAAACCAATTTTTAGGCCCTTGTTAATGGCTTAAATTTGTGTCATTAGTTAAGAAATATTAACATAGAGATTGAGAGGGATTGAGCATTGATATTTAATGTTGTCAAGTTGTAAGGTATTCCAAATTGTAAGATAAAAGGATTCTTAGATCAAAAGTTGTAGTTAATTGATGTCTTTAAGGAATTTAGCATAAATCACGTCTATTGGGAAATCAATCATGAGGTGGACAAAATAGGACACATGGGAGCTTACAGTTTGGACTTCAAGAACTTAAGTTGATTGGACAATGAGCCATAATATGAATCATGCATGACACTTAGTAAGACTATGAAGATTAGGATGGAAAATTAAAAATTGCTAATATCTTGTCACTATGAGTGTAGCCTATACATTATACACACTAATATACAAAGCAAATCAAAATAAATATAATTTAGAAGATAAAATCACTCCAAAAATGTGACAACTATAAGACCATAATTATGATGAGTATTGCCAAATTAATGTTGGATAAAATCTAATAAGCTTATATTACACCTAGACACGTGAAAATTTAAACCATTGTATATGTCACACTTGAACTTGTTATTTATTGTAATGATCAATTAGTTAAAAATATTATATAAATCATATTTCTATTTCTTAATTAGTTAATTTGATTTAGCTAATGGGCTATTAACTAGATAGATCTTTGATGGAAAAACATCCTGTTGTTGTCAGAAAGGTTCGACACTAAGAATTTTCAAAACCAAAAATATGATTTGGTTAACAACTTTTAACTGAATTCATAGCTAGAAAATGGTCCATGTTGTATGTCTCAAAATTTATGTCAATAAAAAAGAGTATTTTGTTGTGGGTATTTTCATCTAAACTAATAGCATGTTCTAAGTCCAATTCATCTCATGTAGATATGCATTTCTCCTATGTACACAATTTGTTCGTATTTTCAATGATTTTTTGCATTTTGTCGAAAAAAAATATATTTCTTGATCGATAGAGGACTCACCATAGCCACAATGCAGATTGGGATTTCATGAAAGAAGATTACACAATTTTCCTAAAAAGACCAATTTTGAGATTTGGTGAAAATGAATCTTACTAAATTATTTTTTAAAATTATTAATTTTATAATTAATGTAAAGCTAATATATTGTGAGATTCGATATGCAACATTAATTTCATCCAATAGAGACCTAGATTAGCATGTATCTTAATATAATTTCATAATTCCCAAACAACTGCTCTATGGGTTGTGTAAAAATATTTTGTTAAGCTCAAAATGACCACAATTTATCATAAATTTATTTAAATTTGTTAAACATGTTTTTCAATGAAAAATTGGACTTATTTTTACCAAAATAAACTTTCAATTATGTATTTATATATTTAGTTAAATAATTTGTACTTTAAATAATGAATGCAGTTTCATAGTATTTGAGGTTTATATTGATTAAGATTGGGAAAGTTTTAGTTTTTTTTAAAATTGATGTGATTAGAAAAGTGGGATCATTTTTTTAAAAATATAATATATTTATGCTAACTTGTAGCCATTAATTAATAAAATTTAAAATTATTTAAGATGAAAATATATTTGAATCTTGAGTACTTTTAGATAATTTTATAAACTATGGAACAAACTTTTATTGGTTATATAATAAATTTTTATTTTAAATTGTAGTAATATTTACCTATTAGTGGAAGAGATTATTTAGATAAATCGATAATTAAAATTTAAATAGTTGAATTGTTTTTTTAGTGTTTTGAATTCTGTTTTTCTTGATCATTTGAAGTAGGATTGGAATGCAATTTTTTGGATTTAAATTTAACATTATTGAATATACATATTTGTATTGTTATTTCTAGATTCAATTGAAGGTGTTTTTGGAACATTCATATTCAGTGATCTTCATATGGTGGATTATTGAATATACATATTTGTATTGTTATTTCTAGATTCAATTGAAGGTGTTTTTGGAACATTCATATTCAGTGATCTTCATATGGTGGATTAATTTGCATGTGGCTTTCTTGACATCCATTTATATCAGAATCTAAAACATGAATGAAAATACACATAATTGAATGCACATAAAACATAGGAATACATCAACCTCATCAATTATAACTAACCAATTAAACCATGTTAGAGTTAACAATAGATGTTAAGAACTTGTGAACTTATCTTATTCATATACAATGTTATGTTAGATGGTAATCATTTATTAAAATGTTATAAAGTATAAAAAATCAGCTTTAAAAAAAAAAAAGAGCCAAACCATTGTGTTTACATTATCATCTGAGAAACAACACACAAAAATCACACTTGATCACATGCGTAAGATATGCTCTCAACAAAAAAAGTCCAAAACATATAACACAACTACTTAGTAACGAACATATAAAAAATTAGAATACTTCCCTACTTCACTCAAATAAGTCCACTACTATATTCAAGGTGACTATCTCATCAAAATAGGACAACTCATAAATTGTATTGGTAAAATTCTTCAAGGTGACTTTCTCATCAAAATAGGACAACTCATAATCCAAGTTGACTAAAACCTTGCACTAATTGATACAAGTGTTGGTTTTTAAATAATTAATAATTAATATAAATGGATTATTTTTGGTGTTTTGTAGACGCTACCAAAGTTTAATACGAACCAAGATTTTGCATTCTTGAAAAGATTAGGACAAGAAGCTTGCCTATCATGACATGCATAGGAAATGAGTGCATTGAAGGATGAAAGCAATAAATGAGCATGCTTTGAAAAATTGCAACAAAAATAAAATATAATGTGAATTAAGAGGTGGCGTAGCTAGGTTTTTCTAAGTAACAAATTATGCTTTGTATCGTAAGACCCAAAAATTAATGCGACAAATGACTTTTCTAGACAAAATAACACATGAAAATTGGTGTAGGATCCACAATGACCTAGATGATTTGGAAATTCAAGTAATTCAATATATTTTGGGTGATGAATGTATTCACATGGATCAGAAAATCATGGTTAACAATGACATAAGTGTAATCTTTATTTCAATCTTGTTGGTCCTAGAATAGCCAAAGTTTGAGGCTCTAATATTTTGGAAAAGGGTGTTTAAGGAGGAACCTCTTGGGAACATGAATATTATAGTGGGGAATGTGGATGAAATGCTTATGCTTCCTTACCCTATGGACTATTATATCTATGTTGGGACAAGAGATGTTTATGGGGTCTGAGTGGAGGTTCTAAAAAACCCAATAGTCTTGATGAGAGATTGTTGGGCCTTTGAAGAGAGAAAACCTTATTATCTCAAGAAATATTGGCTTTATTCAAAAGTGGCTTGGTTAGAAGGTAGTCTTTGTTGATGACTAGTGGAAGAATTATCTAGATTTGTTAAAAGCATACCATCCCTTTTGGGAAAGCCTAGAAAATATGCTTTATAAGAGAAGGAAGAGTCACAATCCTTAAAGAAAAGGGGAAAGACCTAGGCAACCTTATAGTTCAAATAGGTGATTCTTAAATGTTACAATAGATTACACACTATGGAAGAAATTAAGCTTGAACAAACAAGTCAATCTTGATTATTTAACACTTTAGCCTAGGAATCAAGCCTTAGTGTTGGATGTTTAAGTCATCTGACTCAAATAAGGAAAAATTTGGTCATTCCTCTATTCTAGAATATTGCCACCCTCCTATATGGGGAATTGTGTCTTCATGGATAAAAGCTTGTTGTACCAAAAAAGTGGGGAGGTAAGGTACATGTAGGATTATGAAGGTCTCCAAGTTTAGGATGTAAATTTTGAGCTCAAATAGATATATGTTAACCTACACGATTTTTGTTTATTATTTCATGTTAAATAGTAGTTACTAGATATAGAGTCAATGTTTAGTCCTATAATGTCCCCACTAATAGGGTTAGTTAGGGACAAGTAATACCTACAAAATAAAGGTTAGAATCATTATAATAATAAATCTAACAATATTATTCTACCCTCTAAGTTAACCCCAATCTTAAGGACATCTCTAGATCGGTCTTCATAACTCAAAGCTACTTCGCCATCTTCATGGGAGCACACCCCTTAAGATTTTTCCTAGATGGGCATCCTCTATCTAAGGCCAAAAACATATGCATATGTTTGACAACATCAGAATATTCTAGCATATCGATTATTAGCCATGGCAGACAATGGAGGTCTTAATATCTCCATGCTCCCTACTTTGATATTGATTCTCGTTCATGGCATACAATGTAGATATTAATATCTCACATGCTCCATGATTTGAGTTCACATTGATTCTAGGCCATGCTGAACAATGTAGATCTTAATATCTCACATGCTACATGCTTCAACTCTCGTTAATATCCATGGTGTTAACCCCATGAGCTAACACAATATTATCCACAAATATGATTCATTGATATAAATAAATTCATAAACATAATTAAACAAATATAATTTATAAACATGCCTTTCTTACCTTCTTCTTTTCCAAGAGTCACATCCTTTCATAATAAAAATCCTTTTGAAAAGTCACAACACTTCATAGTTATAATACTTTCAAAAAGTCAAAACACTTCATAACAAAAATCCTTTGAAAAAGTCCCACTACTTTATAATCACAATATTTTTGAAGAGTCACAACTATTCATAATTATGACACTTTCAAAGGTTCACATCTTTTCAATATCATTGATACCTTTTCAAAAAGTCACTTACTTATTTTCTTCATATTACTTTCCTCTTCCATTTTTCTACTCTCTAAAATAAACTCTTCTCCCTTTTATATCTTAATTTTTAGGAGTCACGTCTATTTGTTAAACATCTCTTAAGTTTTCATTAGATTTAGTTAATTTATATTATTCAATGTTATATTATTTATTTACTTACTTATTTGTGTTTATTTTATTTACTATTAAGTTCTATTTAGAAACTTAACATACTTTCTACAATATTGTCTCTTGTATTTAATTTTCTTTCTTTCTTTACTCATTGAAATTTTATTATTTTTTAATTATTTAAAATATTGCACTAAATATTATTTTATTTATAATATAGATTAAATAATTATTATTTTCTTATTTTATATTTTAGTTTTATTTTTAATATAACTTTATTATTTATTTAGTAACATTGTATTATCTAATTATTATTAAAATTCTATCTTTAAATGAGGATATGACAGTCCGCTCTTCCTCAAATTACTTGTCCTCAAGCAATTAGATTAAAAAAATTGTTGAGTTGAAATATATATTTCTTTTAGTTAAAATTATTAGGTTGCTATCATGGATATGTTTGGATCCTTTCTAATATTTATTAACTTTCTACATTAGTGTTTCATATAAATTATTTTTCTAGATCCTCTTTAACCTTACAGGATGACAAGATCATGCTCTGATACCACTGTAATGTCCCTGCTAATAGGGTTAGTTAGGGACAAGTAACACCTGCAAAATAAAGGTTAGAATCATAATAATAATAAAACTAACTACATTATAGATACCCTCTAATTTAACTCCAATCTTAAGGACATCTCTAGATTAGGCTTCATAACTCATAGCTACTTTGTCGTCATTCTGAGAGCGTACCCCTTAAGATTCTTCTTAGACGAGCATCCTCTATCCAAGGCCAATGACATATGCATATGTTTGACAACATCAAAATATTTTGGCACATCAATTATTAGCCATGGTGGACAATGAAGATCTTAATATCTTCATGCTCCATGCTTCGATATTGATTCTTGGTGATGGCAAACAATGTAGATAATAATATCTCACATGCTCCATGCTTCGAGTTCACATTGATTTTTGGCCATGGTGAACAATGGGAATCTTAATATCTCACATGTTTCATGCTTCAAGTCTCATTAATATCCATGGTGTCAACCGCATGAGCTAACACAATATTATCCACAAATATGATTCATTAATATAAATAAATTCCTAAACATAATTAAACAAATATAATTCATAAACATACCTTTCTTACCTTCTTCTTTTCCAAGAGTCACACTCTTTCATAATACATATCCTTTGAAAATTCACAACACGTCATAGTTATAATACTTTCAAAAAGTCACAACACATCATAACTAAAATCCTTTGGAAAAGTTCCACTACTTTATAATAACAATATTTTTTAAGAATCACAACTATTCATAATTATGACCCTTTTGAAGGTTCACATCCTTTCAATATCATTGACACCTTTTCAAAAAGTCACTTCCTTATTTTCTTCATATTACTTTCCTCTTCCTTTTTCCCTTTTTGAACTCCTCTCTTCTCCTCCTTTTTTCTACTCTCTAAAATAAACTCTTCTCCCTTTTGTGTCTTAATTTTTAGAAGTCATGTATATTTTTTAAACATCTCTTAACTTTTCATTAGATTTAGTTAATTTATATTATTCTAGGTTATATTATTTATTTGTTTACTTATTTGTGTTTATTTTATTTACTATTAAGTTATATTTAGAATGTTAACATACTTTCTACAATATTGTCTCTTGTATTTAATTTTATTTCTTTCTTTACTCATTGAAATTTTATTATTTTTACTTATTTAAAATATCACACTAAATATTATTTTATTAATAATATAGATTAATTGATCATTATTTCCTTGTTTTATATTTTAGTTTTAGTTTTAATATAACTTTATTATTTATTTAGTAACATTGTATTATCTATCTAACACTAATTGTGCACAACTTTGCAACCCTATCTTTTTTTGAAATGGTCGGGGCTCTGCTATGTGGGAAACTGGAAGGAGGAAACTTAGTGGTAGGGACTGGTCCTGGAGGGATAGGGAATCAAAATGTGGAGATTTCAACAAGTTCTACAGGATCTGATGGAACATTGGGAGAAAAAGACAATCTTTTGGGTTCTTGCTCCACAAGCTGTGGGGTCAGGAATGCTCTTTCTATTCCCCTACCTACCCATCATGTGCTTAGTAGGGACCTAGAGTAGGAAAATAATTTTTTTGGAGATTGTGAAAGAGAATACAAATGTTTGTAGGATAGAGGACTAGATGAAGGAGAAAATGCCAGATGATCAAAGAAAGTGGTCTTCATTGTTCAGGAGAAAACCTAGAGGAAAATCATCTTTCCCTTTGGTCACATCAAAATCATGTTCCAAATCTTTTTTCTAGATTTGATTTTTGATGTCTCTATCTTGACTATGGATTGTACTCTAGTTGGGAAATTTATGGGGGCTAGGCTTGATATTGATGCCTAAAGAAGCATGATCAAAAGAAAATGAATCATCTGTGGTCAAGTTGACATAACACCTATGATGAATGGTTTCTTTTCCTTTTTTTTCAAACTATAAGGAAGTTGTGAATATTTTCCTTTGTGGTGGAACTTGGTCATTTGGTAATAGTACTCTTACTATCAAAAAATGGGAGCCAAATATGGATCTATTTGATGCCTTCTTCCTTACTACCTGGTATGAGTTAGACTTCCTGGATTACCTATGGAGTTTTGCCATGAAGATATTTTCAAGGATATAGCTGGCTCTTTTGGTGAAATTGTTGTAGCTCATTTGAAAAACCTTCTTGAGAAGGTGGAATTGATTTCAAAACTTGGAAAAAGGATGCAAGAGATCATTTTTGAAGATCTTCCAAATGCTTATTTTTTCTATAAAAATAGGACCACTGGATGAAAAATTTCCCTTACAAAAGCAAAAATCAACCTAAGTTTTCCAACGTGGAGAAAAAGAAAGAAGTAAAGAGTTAGAAAAAGGTATGGAAACCTAAAGCTATACCTAAGAAGGAGACTAAGGATAAAGATATCCTAGAAAATTAGGATTCAAGAATGCAGATAGACCCAGATTTAACCTCTCTTGTGTAGAGTAAAGAGAAAATGGCAAATCCTATGAATCAGTTGGTTATCTATCAAAAAAATGAATTAGAATGGGAAAATCTAGAAGAATTAGAAGAGATAGAGGAAGGTGAAATTCTTGAGGAAAGGAGTAGAACTCTAGCATTAGAGGAAATGCATATCGTTGTAATCTAGTCCCTTGAGTCTCCCCTATGTAAAGAGATTATATATCTTAAGGATGCCTTTCAATCCAAAGAAGTGAATGGAAAATCTAAAAATAAGGAACCTAAACAAAAACAAACTCAAAGGGAAAAAAAATAGAGAAGAAAGGTAATATTGTTTCTAAAGGAGTGGAGACTCGAAGTAGTAAATTGGAGTTGTTCCCAAAATTGAAGCTAAATGTAGGTACCCTAGAGAAACATGGAAGGAAAAATTCTAAACAAACTAGAGAAAGTGAAAGCTTACATAGTATTGTTGATGGGAAGCAGGCAACTATTCTAGATTTTACCCCTAAGAAATTATGATGATAATTATCACTTGGAATATTAGGGGGTTGAATAGTATCCATAAATTAGATAATGTTTGAAATTTTGTTAGAGAGCATAAACTGGATATTTTATTGCTCCAAGAAACCAAAATGGATAAAGAGAAGGTTGAGAAGATCTAATCTTTTAACAATTATTTCATTATGGCTAGTAGTTCAAAAGGAGCTTTTGGGGGAATGATGATTTTATGGAAGCGATCTGTGTTCTTAGGTATTTTGTTGAATTCTAATAAACATTTTATGGTGATCAAAATTAAAAGTATTGACCATAATAATAATTTCTATATTGTCAATATGTATGCACCTAACATCAGGAATGCTAGAAACAAGCTGTGGGAAACTCTTTCTAACATAAAGAGTAAAAAGCCATAAATTTTTGGATGATGAGTGGGAGTGCGAGTGGGAGTGGTTAGGGGAAAGGACAGGGTAGCATGCCTTTTCAAAATTTGAAAATTTTTCTGGGTGGGATTCCACAGGGAGGAGGAAATTTGGAAACTAGGATCGAAGGAGGGATTTGCGAACTATCAAGGGTCTGTAGAGTTTGGAGATGAATTGAAGAATGGAGATGGGGACTCACATGAGTAGTACAAAGGTCCAGACAAGTTTATTCCACTACCCAAGGTGGACTAACTGGTTTTTTGGTGGAATGGTTGTCTCCTTTTGGTGTTAAGCCCTCTGGTAATTGTTCCTTCCCTTTGGTTAAGATTCTTTCTAGTTTGGATAAGGGGTCTTGCATGATTGCTCTTCTAAATGAGCTAGTAGATTATTGTATTGCCTCAATGGCTTCTACTCTAGTGGGAAATAATTTTGGGCAAAGGCCAAACATAGACATAGTGAGATCTTTCACTCAAAAGAAATGGTAGCTTAAAGGACAGGTCAATGTTATGAATATAGGAAAAGGCTTCCTCTCTTTTGCTTTTATTTTTTAAGAGGACTTGTCAAACATCCTATATGGAGGACCTTCGAGTATAGGTTGGTCTACCCTAGTGCCTAAAAAATGCTCATTAAAACTTGATTTGAATGAATCATTCTTTGTGCGAGCACCAGTATGGGCCAGACTCCCAAAACTACCATTGGAATCCTGGAATGAGGATATATTTGTGGGAGATGTTAATTCCTTTAGGGAACTTCTATCCATAGACCAGTTATAGCTTCTAGAAGTAGACTAATGTATGAAAGGATATGTATTGGTGTTAGAGAAGGGGATGATATGCCAGAAGTTGTGAGCTTTCACTAAAAGCTGGGAACTCATACTCAACAGCTTGTCTATGAAAGCATCCCTTTTGCTTGTTTTCATTGTCTAAAATCTGGTTGCAAGGTGAATCAATGCCCAAAGGTTAAAGCTGAAGAGAAAAATTTATCATCCTATTCTCAAGGAAAGGAGAAAAAGATCTAGAAATGGAAGGGATCCAAGGGGGACTAGAAAGTTGAGGTTAATGCTGCTACCAAAGGAGGTAATATTTTTTTGAAAATGCCTTCTATAGTAGACAAGGATGTCCTCTCATAATCTAAGACTAATGTTCTAGTTGAACCAACACCAAAGATTAATGGGTCTGTAGAACTAGCAAGGACAGTGGAAGATCTAGATAAGATAGCGATAGTCCTTGTTGATGGAAAAAAAGAGATGATTATTGGAGAAGCTAAGGCAAATGAGATAGGGATTTTTTTTGTAGGAGAGGAGGAAGATCTAAGGATAGTGGAATATTCAGATGAGATTGTGGAAGTCCCTATTGATGGTAGAAATGAGACTATCCCTAGAGAATCAAAGGTTGATGAGATAGTTATTTTTTTTGATAGAGAGGAAGAAGATCTATTAAAGAATCTTGGATTTTTAGAGATGGAAAATCCTAGTTTTTTAAAAGATGAGGCAAAGGGGGCTAATTCGATTACTACTCATATTATGAGGGAGGACTCTAGGGCTGAGGAGGAAAGTCAACCTCAGGAAATGATGGAGTCAGATTCTCAAATGCAAGAAGTGGAGGAAAAAGCCTCTCTTGAGGAGGAGAAAGTGAGGGAATTTCAAAAGGATGTCAAGGCTCTCCCCTCATCACCTAAGAAGGATCCAAATGCAACATGCATCCTGGATAAGGGATTAGAAAAGGATAAATCATTATCTCCAAAGCCTAAAAAGAAAAGCAATTGGGAACCCTCCCCGGTTTCACTAGCAAAGACCAAGAGTCATAGTAAACCAGACTTGGGTATAAGATCTAGATCAAGAGGAAGGATACATGCTAGCCAAGTTAGAGAAGATGAGATCAGAAGATGTTTGGCTGATGGAAGTCAAAGAACACTTCTGGAGTGGTCCCCAATTCTAAATGAAGATAATATCTTGGAATATAAGGGTCCTTAATGGTGCCCATAAGCAAGAAATTATTAGGAATATGATTAGAGATCACAGACCCGATACTCTGATGATTCAAGAAACTAAGATGAAAAAATAGAGTTTGGGTAATATTTATTTTAGTAGTAACATGAGTGGGGAACCTGAAGGAGCATCTGGACGATTGCTAACCCTTTTTAATAATAAGAAGTTCAGATTCACTACCTTGTATATGTTGGAATGTCTTAATGGGAAGAGATCTTCCGAGAGGGGGGTGAATCAAAAGTACTAGCCTTTTACTAACTTTTAAACCCTTAATAACATATAACTAAAATTAACATGCATGCATATAAACATTAAACAATCATGAGAGACAAACATGCATCACCACATAACACTTGAGACTTTGGTGACCCAGAAACCCTTCAGGAATAACAAGGTAAAACTGGGGTGGGGATGATACCCACAAAATTACTGCAGCAATTGATTTCAACCACTTTTGATGGTTTTCCCTGTTAGAGGCCTACCTTGTTAAAGGCTACAACACACTATTAAATGTGACCCTATTAAAGGATTTCTACACCCTATTAGGAGTGTGCCTTGTTAGAGGACTTAAGAAAATTCAACTTAGAATGCCACCCTGTTAAAGGATTTACATAAGGCTATTAAATCTACCTAACTCAATAGGATTTCCAAATTCCTAATACAATTGTGAGAGAGTATTATAATAATACACTTGAACTAATGCAATCTCTAATGCTAATCTTAGGCTCTTGATCTGCTCGTCTATCGTTGATCTCTACTAGATCTGATATATTGATTGTGTTCCTTGTTCTATTCTGATCAACTAGATGTGTAAATGGTGTTCTTTCCACTAAATCTTTGACACCAATGCTCTACAATGACCTCAATAAAAGGCTCTACTATTCCTTCTTCTCACCAACTCTCATTCAATGGTGTTAGGACTCCCTTATAAAGATTAGTGGATCATTATGCATGCTTGGATAAAATGTTCCCACTCAAACCCTTGAAATTCACCCATTGGCTGCATACAATTCCAATTTTCTAATTGGCTACATGAGGATCGCATAGGTGGATGGGAGGATTTGATCTTATCTCCTTATTCTGTCATGAGTCATGCATAATTGTTTTACATCTTGGTTTGTATTGGCACAAAATCTTATGCTAATCCTACGTTGCTCGGTACATGAAGTAATACTGATGCTTGGCACCATCTATTTTGGATTTCTCAGCATCCACTATGTTTCCTACATTACTCAGCTCCTGTTAGTTTTCCTGCATTGCTTGGCTTCTACTAATTCCTAAATCACTCAATTAACTTCACAATGCTCAGCACACACTATCTTCTAATCTACTCGGTACATCTATAGCTCAGTATATACTATAATGTGTTCTGCTCAACATCAACTGTAGTGTGTTCTTCTAGACACTATATGTGACTTGGCACATAAAGAAATTCTAGCTCAACTTCCATTGTGTAATCAGCATGTATAGTGAAAATGGTTAAGTGTGTTGAAACTCATTTGTCAATCTTATTTATTTGATCAACAATCTCCTCCTTTGACATGAGTGTCAAAAACACTTAACTGATCCACTACTACTTTTTACCTCAATTTTTGACCAAAATTTTCAACCATCAATTGAAAAGGTAAATGTTGGTCAGATTATAAAAGGAAAAATTTTATTTTTCTTATATCTAAGCCCGTGTTGGTCAAAATTTTGACCAACACGGGCTTAACTTCAAAATCAAAATTCATTTTCAATTTCATTAATGTCCATGGAGTGGGCAGGAAGGAGCTCAACCTGGAGCATGGTGTAGTGTAGGGGTTTCCTTGAGTTTTCCTAAAATATTTGGAATCTCCACACTTGAATCTCCCTTTGAATATATTCATGGCGTGCAAGCCATCACATTTGTTATGCAACATATAGGTGATGACCGCTAGAATGGAGGGATTTGAAAGATTTCATGAACGAAATTGGTAAAGATGTTTGTTTGAAGATTGCACGAAAGGCCATCCTCAAAGGAAACTTGAAGTGTCTGCAGAATATGGTAAATTTATTAAAGGGAAAGCTTCTACAAGATGAACATGGAAAAACCCTCTTTGATTATGCAACCAAATCAGAAAATGGAGAAATCTCCCAAATGGTCGGTGAAGCATATATGGAATGGTACAAAGTTAACAGAAGGGATAAATGGGGAAGAACCTTTCTTCACTAGGCAGCACTTATTCGACAAGCTGATTCATGCAATGATTGTATCGAGAACTGGAAGTTAAAAGCAGTTACCCTGGATAAGTTGAACCAAAACTCTTTACATTTAACAGCAAAAGTAATTAATGGGTACCTAGTTGTGGATATTTTACTCAAATCATCCTCTGTGGACTTAGTTTCTGCAATCGATTGTGAGGGAAGAACACCTTTGCACTTGGCATCTACGAAAGGCAACATAATAATGGTTGAGAAATTACTGGGGAGATTGCTCAGCAACTAGCTCATAGCCCGAATACTACAACAAACCCACTGGTAAGCTAAAGATTTTATTTTTACCATTAATGGGTATCCTCTAGTAAGAAAGGCAATAGAAATAGTGGATGGAGATCAAGCACAAACTTTGAGCTTATACTTCTATGCTTGGACGCATAATGCCTTCAAAATGATTGAAAAGGAAAGTTTTGCTATGAATTATCTAATATTAGACTACAAACTTCTTTCACTCGACTAAGTAGTAGTCTGAAGATGTACACTGTAAGAAAACAATACTATCTATTATACAAATAGGACTTTACATAGCACTTAAATTAATTTTTGCAATTTTTCTTGTATACAATGAAAGTTCTCTGAGTTGCTTCCATTTGGTGAGGTTGAATGTTCTTTGTGTTTGAGATAGCTGGTAATATCTATGAATAACCTGATCAACATAGTTGTATAAAGGATTTTACACTTCATATGTTTACAAACTTGTTATGTATCCATGATGTTTTGTTTGTTGTCTTTGGCTCTTCTATTGGTTACATAGTTTGTCTCAGGTTGTCAAGGTTCATTTTTTAAATCTTCTTAGAAGAGGTCAGTTAAATATTATTCTATTTCTAAACCATTATTCAGAACCTTTTACTTTGCAAGCCACCATTTTTTTTGCAAACCTAGCTGCAAAACAAATTGGTTTGGAAAATCAATTCATTCTTGGCCTTCCCCTATAGTAGAAGTCTACTAGTTTTGCTTTAAAAATATATGTGGTTGCAATAGATTTATTCATAATACAATTTTTTTATAAGTATTATATGTTTTTCATTTAGCTTTATTAAGCCCAAGATCCACTGGAATCGTAAATGCTCTATTACGTGGTTGGTCAAGCTTATGATAGGTTTTCAAGATGAAATGTTTCTTTGGGGTCTTAGCTGTACAAGATTGGAAATTATTAAGATTAATTCAATTAAATTATATTGCCATAGTGGGTTGGAGATGGACATCAGAAAGTTCAAGTAATTTGAAGATGGACTATTTTAACCATATGCCATGATGGTAGGAATTGAAAAATCTTTGCTGATATTGGAAATTGGATGACAACCTACAGAAGAGTTAGTAACTAACAAAGAAATAAGTAATTTAAATGCTCTTCATATATTATTACAAAATAACAACTTTCCTTATTCTAGGAAAAGTAGTAGATAATAGGGTAGAGCTATTAAAATTAGTGAATGTCATCAAATATTACTTTCTTACGAATGCACTACATACTCCAGACCTGTGGCTCAAAAAATAGTGGCAGATAGCCAAATATCAAACAACCACATTAGCCTTATAAGGGTTTGATTACAAAGAAAACAAAATACATTTTTTTGAAAATTTCAAAAGACATATTTCTTATAACATAAAACTTCTAGAAAGTATGACTGCTCAACACAACTCAGCTCACTTTGCATTATAGCAATTTGGTGATTGATACCATGCTAGTCAAAGCTATACATCTTGATTGTGGGGAATTTTTTTCATGTTGTAATATGAATTTTATTGCACCTCTAAAAGATCTCGAAGCTATTGAGGAAACCATAGTCCAAATTCTTCAGCCTGCTGGCCAGCAATATAAAAATTATTTTCTTTATAATAGGATCCTCCAATATCATCAAAAAATGATACATTTCCTACAGTTGCAGTAAGACTTTCACTATATCCTAATGGTGTTGTGGTATAGTTACCATAACTTGCAAGAATGCCAATATGGGGAGAGTTCGCAATAGCCATCCTTGGCTTATACTATGATGACATAGAGAATTTCACACTAGTAGCTACTTGTGGATATGACCTACCAATAGGAAGCTATGTAAAACCACTATTGCCTCCTAAATTGTGCATTTTTAGGATGGCACATACACATATGGAATATATGGATGGTATAGGATATAGCTAGGAGGATAGTGTTGAATATGTATACTAGCAGGTTGATGAAAGAGAAGCATGGTCTGCTATGCCAATGGTATTGTTATTTGCACAATTCTAGTTGTTTGGGTTGCTAAAGCTGGGGACCTACATTAGAGAGTACCAAAGATTTTCCACACTCTTGTGATGATGACCCGTTCTAACTAGATAAAATTCTAAGATTCCCAATATACTTGGTAGCAGCAATAGATCCAAGAAATGTACAGAAACTAATATCTCCATCAGAACTAGGTCTCATTATTGGAGTATAAAAGCTTGTTGAAGGATCATATGTTGCCTAGGAAAAATTTGGCAATTGTTCACATAGATGAGACTCAGAATGTTCACAAGAAGGGTACTGGCTTTACGATATCACCAAACAAATTCTATGATAGTTTGGATCAGTCTAAATAGGAGGATACTAAGGACCAAGTAGATCTACCACCTCTTTCTTTGTTGGATTAGATTGTGAAGACATGATTGGATTAGTGGGGATTGCAACATCATTATTTGATGACTGATGGAATGTCATCCAATGTGGTTTTATTGTACTATTTGTACCCAAATTAGTAGTATACTCTACAACAATACAATACCAGCCAGCAAAGAGTGCATACATTTGAGTCTATGTGTGTGGAAATATTTGAAACCACTGAAAAATAATTAATAGAGGAGTGGGTACCTTGGGTGAAAAATCCATTTTGGCCTTTTGATTACAGATCCATTCTCTCAGTCATTTTAGCAACCTCCGTATTGTTCACCTGTTGTTGATGGTTGTTACCCCACCTTTTCGTGTCTTCTGTTGGTAGTAATAAGATTGTCAATTATGACTTCTCTAAAACATTTTAATGAGACTACTCATTATGACCTCTCTAAAACTTTTTGGAAATGATTTCAGCTCTGGAAAAGTTTCCAAGGCTCAATCTGCTTGATCTAAGGTGTAGGCATTAGACATTAAAATTTGGTGATTCCTTGGGCTTAGACTTGGCTCATCTCTTTGGAAAGAATTTTCAAAAAAAAATTAAAATTATTTAATAATAAGAGTCTTATATTTTCAGTCGCTAAACATACACTCTGCATCGCTAGCCGCCAAATTGTAGTGTCCCATAAAACATGTTGAGAAATAAAGCTTGTAAAATATGTATTCTATTGAAGTTTATTGGCATTTAAAACTTTAAAATCTTACTATATAAATGCTTATATATTTCATCATTTAAAATAGAGAATTAAATAGGTCTCAGAGATAAAGCTTGGAGATGGTGATGAATGCCCATGCATTGATGAAAACTTCCACATTTGTACGGACAAGAGGGATGCTAGAGGTCACAGAGTTTTGATTGAGATTTGCTTGTATAATAGTTTTGAATTTTGAATGCTTTGCAAGAAATATTAAATTTTGTCTAGGAATTGCCTGAACTGAAGTTTAGAGCTAGCTAACACCTTATGTGAATTATTTTCCAGGGATTTTGAAGTTCCATCATCTAAGATTGTTATGTTTCAGAGACTGATCAAAGGTAGTATTTTATGATGGCTTTTAATGTTTCTTTTGCATATGGTACCCATGTGGTGATACATGACATAATTAATTATACTTGGCACAAATACAAATGTCAATTTCACTGCCATTTCTGTGAACAATATATTTGTTGTGCTTGCAATCAATGTCCCTTACTAATGTTTTTCATCTTAATTGTATAAACTGAGTCTTTTCTTGTGAACCATATTGAATTAAAGGATGCTTTTCCTTGAACAGGGTTGTTATGATTTTAGCAGATGTATAAACTATCAATGTTGGGGCTCTATTTCTCATGACAAATTTTGAGTTTTTGATCATTTCATGTATAAATCTTTTAGGCTCTGAAGAAATTTCTGGATGGAGATGCCATATTAATGTTAAATCCAAAAATAAACAAAAACCCTGCTGCAAACTTGGTGATAGAGAAAGTGCTATTAAGGAGTGGTTAAAAGGCTTGGCAGTGATTTGATTTTGATCAATCAAGTATGCTTCATGTGTTCGAAGTTTGTCTACTCAAAATTTAGCTCTTGTTTATGGCCTTTTATTATTATGAGCTTTATAAGTTTATATAGTTCATTTCTTTGTTAAAATTTGCTATTACATATTGGTTTTCTTTGTGTTGTACATAATCCAAATTAAACCCATTTATTTCTTATTACAGGGCCACATCAGCCTTATGCTTGAAAAAAGAAGAGGAAGCCTCATGTTATAAGAGTAGAACCACAAGAGCCATAGGAGAATGTCGAAGATAGTCACGATGTGCCTATTAGCATCATGAATATCTTCGACATTCTCCTATGGTTTGTAAGAAAGATCAGCTAGCGAAGATGCTCTATTAGCTTTTAATATGCTTCATAGATGAGATTTCATTATATGAGATTCATTACTACACTTGGGAATGGGCTCATCTTCAATCTTCAGAAGATTGAAGATGAGCCCATTCCCGATTGTAGTAATGAATCTCAAAGCTCCTTCAACCTGAGCATAGGATGTCTTTCAGACGATCTTTCTGAAGGTGCATCAACATTGTATCCTTCAAGTGTTTGATTCTTCATCTTTCTTCTTTATTATTCTACAGAACAATTCTTATGGTTTAAGTTTTTTAGCATCAATTTATAATTTCAGTTAGAATTCTCTATATATCTTTTCCTGCCAAATAGGGTTGCTTAGTTTTTATGTAAATGTCTTTGCTTTTGTAGCTTGGACATGAATTCACCACCAATGTTCTTTATACTCAGCCAACAATATATTTGTACCAAGTATAATGCATTGTAATGGTATTTTTCATACAATGTTGATGTTTACTCAAGAAGACTATTTTTATTTAGTTTTATTCGCCAAGTTTCCTTTTCAGTTTGATTTTGAGCTGGTGATGCTTGAGACTCAAATGCCTAAAAATGCTTCATGCAGTGTCCAGTTTCAAGCCCTGATCACTAGGCAAGCTCCTAGCTCTTATTATAGTTTGCTTACTGCAATGTCACATCCAGTTTTCATGTGATTCTACTGACCTAAAGGATCCTTAACCACAAACAACAGTAGTCTCCTCTACCCAAGATAATACAACTTTGTTTGGATTTAAATAAGAAAATCACAGCAGCATTATTAGTGAGGATTTGTGTCTGCTTAGAAAATTCTTATCTAAGAAAGCCTTCCTGAGGGTTGTGAGCTTGTGTACTTCTCCTTTACATCAAAGGTTCAATCTGAGTATGTTGCTAAGACCCTGCCCAAGGTTACAAATGCAAAGTGAACTAGTTTTTAATGCTTCTCACTAGCAATAAAGCATGTTTTATTAGCCCATTATCTAGTTGGTTCACCTTTATTTCAAATTTAATGTAGGGACGAGGAGCTTCTTGGTCAGGTTCTTGCATTGAATGATGAATTAGATCGTGTGCTAGGGAAACACGACTCCATTACTACAGGGTCTCCTGTTACATGAAAAAGAACATCAACTCATGTAGCTCCTCTTGTCAGTGTCAACCATGAGGAAGATGATATTGAGGATAATTTAACAAAACTAGCTCATAGGTAGCTTATCTGTGGATGGCTAGTTCTTATAGAAATGTGATTGTTGATTTAAACAAGTGGTAATTTATTATTTTTGAAAGTGTCTATAGAAGCTTTGCCAAGATGTTTCTTACACATGCCATGGGTTTGTGTAATTTTTAAATAATGTAGTTACTCATCAAATTCTTTCAACTAGTTCCTTTCATCTATTAAATCCATGTACTATGATTTGACAGTCTTCTATAGAGAAAAATCAAAAGAGAAATAACAATATTTTATTCATTGTAGGTCAAGATCTAGTGCACAAGCTCATCAAAGAGTTGATAACATAGAAAAGAATCAGTGAACAGGTTGACTCCCATTGATACCTCCACCACCAGGACTTTAAAATATTGATACTCACCGCCAGCAAACTGAGCAGACAATGGTGTGACATGGAGAGGCATTCTGGTAGGCATTCTGGTAGAGGCATTTTGGCAGGCAAGAGTTGCTTGTATCTGATCAAAAAAATTAAGAATGCAAGTACTAATGGCTTACCATTTATGGAATGGAGTTGTTCCATATGGATGCATTTGAGCACACATGTTGACAAGGTAATATTTTTTTCAACACGTGGTGGAAAGTTAACAAATTTGTAAACTCTATGAATAATTCCTTTAGAATATGTAAAAATGTATTTAAATAGGTTCATGTAACTTCATCTTCTAATTACAACCTTACTCAAGATCCTAAGGTGATTGAAGGTTTACATAAAGATCAATATGTCCTCTCCTTATGCCTGCCTCTCATTCTTTTCTCATTATCGAGCTTCTTGGCATTAAACAACAGCAGAGCCTTATGGAGAGTCCATATGCCCTTGATATAACCCCTCCCTCCTCTTTCTCCTACCATCTCTAGATTGTCCACTTAATTTTTGGTGATGGCATATCATGAATAAAGAATCATCGCTCCTCATTGACCTGATTAGGGTTTTCAGATCTCCATGTCCCACATTTACTATTTCATCCCACCATGGCTGCAATTTTTTCTCTTCAAACAAAAGCATCATCCATTTTAGAATGTAACGTTTTCACATGAACTAAAATTGGAATCAAATTACTAGAGAGTACTTCTAGTTTTTGGGAAAAGGACCTAACGGTAGCCATGCTTGTTCCATGTAGAATATCACTGCGCTCATTTAAAATATATTATTATAATTGTCATTACAGATTGTATATGATTCTATTTTTTTATGATAAGATTTGAATAAGTTTCTTTTAACTTCTTTTCTTTTCATTTGGACAAAATTTATATCTAGGGTCTCTAATATCTATTTAGTATTTTAATGATACGATTGTCCAACTTAAACTCTCTATCAATGCTTTCATGATCACAAAAAGAGATAACAATAAAGGTGTTTAGAATGAGATATGCAATCATTTTTTGGGAGCTATTTTGGCAGATCACTTTATGCAATTTTCCTTAAAACCCTTACGTTTGTTTGATGTTTTGTCAACATGAAATAATGGTTCCATTTCTATTACTAGCTAATTAATTGCCCATTTGGACAAAATTTATATCTAGGGTGGCTTTGAGTTCAGTTTAATCAACTTAAAAGTGGAGTCAGAATGTCACATCCAAAGTAACTGAATGACATGCTAGTTTTATCAGAAGGCTAACCAGAAAATAATAGAATAATTGATTTTTAGATGTCAAGTGCATGAGGAGTTTCTTGTTTAATAGCATTATAGAGTATCATTGTGGCAGCAATCTAAAGATCAGATAAAACATCTTTTGTCATTCTATGATGTTTATATCTATAACTGTCCACACTAAAACCTATAAAAAAACCATAAAATTTAAGTGAAATTTAATTTCAAATTTTGGAGCTTGACTAATTTGCTGCATATCAAGCCTGACTCTACAGCCCATTGTTGACCTGCTCCAGCTTTTACTTGCCAGCTACTCAACCATGCACCCTATCTTTTTATAATTCCATGACTTATGTCCTAGTTTTTGAGAAATATCAGACCTTTAATTTACCTGACAATCTTCATATGTTTTATCTTTTGGCAATCAGACAAGAACCTTTATGTCTAATGCGACTTCCTTTATATTGTGCATGGATGCTAAGTTCTCTTATGAAGTCCCTCTTTAGTTCTTTATTACTTATTGTTGCATATTCCAATGATATCTTTATTTCAAGCATTTATTTTACCAAAACTAATGACATGTGTATTTGATTATTTGTGGAGCATCCTGAAACAAACTTGATTAAAAATAACAACTCATTCTCTTTGTACCAAGACTGGCATTGTCTGTCACAAAAAATAAGAAAAATGTGCATACGCATCCATATAGGGAATCACTTTTCTCACTCTTAACATAAACATTTGAAGACAGACCAAATGAAGGAAATGTACTTTAATCTTAACCAAGAATCACAATTTTTCAACAGTTCAAATTGAATTTATATCCAAACCCTTTCTGATGGGTCTGTGGCAAAGGTTTTTATAGAAATTTTAAGAAAATATATTAGGTCTCTTTGTACATATCATGAAAAGTACCCAATATTGATTCAAAAAATATATTATTCATCATACATCATTCCTACATCAGTTTTAATGCTCATTCAATCCATTTACATATAAATGAATATTCTAAGACAAGCTAAAATGCAACTTTTACTACAAATTACAAGGACTATTAAATAAAAACTTATAAATGTTTCATTTATTCTTCAAATCCAATACATTACAATTGAACCTCACAATTTCTACATTTCTCCATTAACCCTCAATAACTTTTACATAAAAGATCCATAACAAAAATGACAGATACATTGAATTCAAAGTTCCCTCCGACATCAAATTTGTCTGATGGCGAATGGGGTGCTGCAAGTGAGGATGTTAGAGGTGATAATAACATTTTACATGAAAAAATAGCTGAAGTAGAAGATGAGGATTCCACAATAATTAAGAGTTCCATACTAAATCACAATTCAGATAATGATGAAGCTAGAATTGAAGATTCAGATAAGGAAAAAGTTGTCAGTGATGTAGTAATTGCTGAATTTGAAGCTATAGCTCATGGATTATAGATTATAAAGAATAATGACCTTGAAGAACTATGAGAACTTCAATCTAGATCTTTCAGAACAATGTACCATGGAAAATTGAGGGGATTTGATATTACAATTAAATGAGTTATTTGATATGCAACTAAAAGGAGGAGTGCAGACATTAAAGTTGAAGTTTTGGGATCATTGATGTCATGATCACCATTAAAATTTAATGATAAGATGTTTGATACACAATGATCATACCCCTAGGCTAGTAGGCCATGACACTCAATAAGGACTAAAATATTCGATTGCAAAATAGGCATGTTGAACTAGTTTGAGACTAGGCAAAAATGCAGATTGAGACAAGCTAGAAATGACTCATTACCAAACAACTTCAATCTGAAGTATAGGGACATGCAATTTATGGGTTGAATGCAAGGTGGGGAAACATATTTCACTTGATATAGCATGAAACTCATGGGGCATTAATGCTCAAAAGTGAAAACAGGGCATCTGTAGCCAGATGTCAACATGTTACTCTCAAGAAATTGAGAGTACCAATAGTCAGAGTGGTCCTTTCTCAAATTACCATTGAGGACCTCTGAATTCATATCCTTGAAGAGATCTTAGCTAGAGACTAGTTGACATACCCCATTCATCAGTGTGACTCAAACAAGGTTCAAAAAATGGAGATATATTTTTGAAAACCTCCTAACCACTTTGGAGGCTATGTGATGGGGCTAGATATTTCAAACAGAACTCTTTTGTCCTTCCTCTGGGCTTTGAAAAAACATATCATGGGGCATAGTGATCCTTTCTCAAGGTTACTCTTGAGGAATTTGAATTTTCTAAAAGAAATTGTCAGATGGCTAACACTATTGAAAGATGATGTAGCTGATGTAGAGGTTAATGGATCCCTTTCAAATAAATTATCTTTAGAGAGGTCAATTAGAAAGATGGTTAAAACTATTGAAAGATGATGTAGCTCAAGTAGAGGTTAATGGATCCCTTTTCAGAGAAATTCTCTTTGGAGAGGTCAATTAGGTAGGAATGTCCTCTTGCCTCTACACTCTTTGTTATTGCATCTGATGCTATATTCTATCTTTTGAGATAATCAACTTTGACTGCTAAGATCATAGGTTTATCCCTACCCAACAATGACAATAATGAAAATCCAATTTGGAGATGACACTGCACTATATGTTGAGCTTGAAGAGAATAATGTGGATAACTTGATTTAGAGATTGTACCTCTTCTATACAGCTTCAGGGTCAGAAGTAACTACTTCTAACTCTATTATGCTTGGTTAGCTGGACAAACACAATCAATTTAATGAGAAATGATGAAGTATGGTTCAACAATTTCAACTAATCTTTACTTAGTTCACTTCAAACACTTGTCTAAGAAAACCTGTTTACTATGATTGAAGAATGTTATTTCAAGGAAAACAGATTTATTATGTCATAAAGATCTTTGCCAAGTTTTTTTTTAAAAAGATAGTTATCGGTTTTAAAAGAATTTGGTTTTCATAACTGATTTGAAAGTAAAAGAAGACAAAGGCATGGTAAAGATTTGGATTATCTAGAGGAAGCTTCATACATTGGCAAAAAATAATAAGAGGTGATAATATTGATTGAAACAAGAAAGATGGCTCACATTTTTCTATGATGCAGATTTCATTTTTCTTTAAAAAGAAGAGCATGCCGAAAGATTTAATGCAAGAGTAGATTAAGAATTGAATTGTATTGAACAACTCAGACAAAACAATAAGATTGAGTCATGAAAGAAGAATTATGTGTGCACATGAAAATTGATCAATGAAGAAGATACTTTACAAAAAAGACTGTTGAAAGGTTTGGTTGACATGAGGATAATTGTTGATTGCATTGTTTTAGAAACAATAGTAAGATTAATCATCAAATATGATTTATTCTTGAAAAGTATATGTCAATCTACATTTTTTATTATATGATTTGATGATGGTTAGATATTTAAAAGAAACACTCATTCATTTTTGACTGAATCAGAGTTATGAGGGAGGTATGGTCACAGTTTGTTTTTTTGGAAGATTATTGATATTCTTATGCATTTATTTTAGAGTAATCTTATGCACTATACTTATCTTATAAGTTTTCTAATGTTTCTCTTATGTCTGGAAAATTTGATTAATCAATTTACCCTTGACAATACTACAAATATGATTCATTACATCTGGTAAATGTATTTGACAGTATTTGTGCTGACATTTGTGCCCATGGACACCATATAGCAGGGAAAGATATCCAGACATAGCTTTCAGGCTTGAGGTAGGTATTGCCTATGAACCAACTATTTTTGTCTTTTTGTGAGCTATAATTGGGTCAGACCTTATGATGCTTTTATTCAATATTTTATCTTTACTCTCTATTTGTTATGTATAGCAACTTTATTTGTTCTAAGAAAATAGATTGTGTAGTTTTATTGCATGTTTATTTTTGGGGAAGTTAAATGCATTGACATATTGATTGCATGGGTCACTTCATTGATGGATTATAATTTTGTGCTGCATATTTTTTATGATTATACAGTAGTATGGTTACTCAGGTAGAATCTGTTATCACTTTTTACTGCTAGCACTTTATTTGAACTCCTATTCAAGAAATTTAATTTAGGGCTCTCACTTAGCTTCTCTTATTGATTCTTCTCATATATAGTCTACATTTACTTGTATTTCACCCTTAAAGATCAATTCCTCTGAACTTTTTGTCATAACTGAATATAGAATTTTTGTTGGACAAATAAATAGTTCCAGAAAGGCTTATACCTAATAGATGCAAGCAAAAGTAAATTCGCGATTGAAGGTAACAACCAGGAACACAAAATTATCAGATTTTGCATGCCTAAAAAATATAAGGCATGCAGATGGTACTATTTTAAGCCAAAAGCACATAAGTGAAGTAGAGAGAGAGATGACAAAGAACAAGAGAGAGCTCGATGTGTAGTGTCATTCCACACAAACAGGGACATGTGCTATGGAAAATCACACAAGTCTAGATGACAATCCATCTTCATTAGATCTGTCTTTAGCTACAAGCCAGTTTGCCAGTTTCAAGCATGTGCTGAAGCTGATAGGGCAAAATACTTAGCAACATCTTCCTATTTCTTTTATAGTAGATAATAAAGATGAGTCAGCGGAAGTAAGTCTGAAAGCTTCAAAAGTGAACATAACAGATTCAAAAAAGAAGCTAAAAGTAGAAAACCAACTCCCTAAGATACATAACTCTTATAACCTTCAAGCTATAGGAAATTACATAAAATGGGGAAAACTCAATGCTGAGCTGCCAACATTGCATGCTTCATTTTCAAAAAATGGTGCAGGCATGCCATTTTAGACTAAAATAGATCAAAATGGTAATTTTATGAATTCCTCTGACTCAGGAATACATCCAGACGTGGTTGAATTGGACAATGACATGCTTGGGGCTGCTATGTCCAGAACAAGCCCCTCTACATTTCCTTCACATGTTTCAAATACCCAAATTGTTACTTCATCATGTTCCAGCAATACCAACATTGGTATTCAACATCATCTCAATATGTTTAATCCAGTATGTTCAGATGTAAACATTATGTTGGGCCTATTGAAACCACTAGGGATGTCTGAACAACATGGACTATTATGTCAAATATAGGAGTATGTTGACAAATCAAAACTTTATGTATCCTCATTTATTGATGCGGATAATCCACTTTCTGCTTGCTTCGATTCTTAAATTAAAAAAAACTTGATCACTTAATCTTGAATTCCCGACGGAGGTTTAAAAGAAGAGATGTAATAAAGTGTCATTTTCAAAATACGGGAGCTGTTATCATATGACCAATTTGAATAGTTACAATCCTCTTATAGCTCTGAGCAAATGGATGATGGATGTTTTCCACAATCCATATAACCACACTGGACAATCCAAATTGTAGAAAGGTTTTTCTTGTCCAAATCTTCGCCAACCCATTGAACATGCTGCTATATTGAACTGGAAGCGGGTAGCGGGTGGTGGATAATTTTGCATTTTTTATCCAATGACAATCAGTTAATGGAGAAGGATCTTGTTCATTGCCAATAATTGTTTGTGGACAAATTGTTTGTTTACAAAATAGCAAGGTGACTTTCATGTGCTTATGTTAGACAGTAATTTATTCAACACTGTTCCAATAAACTTTTACAATATATTTGACTCCAATGTTAAAGAGACTTTTAAAAAATCATTGATATTCTTCAATCAACCTTAAATCTTAAAAAACACCAACTTTATATGCCAAGAAACTTGTAAATACTTTGAAATCAAACAATAATGGACATCACTGTTATGACAGTCAGAAAAAAATACTGAAATGATAGAGATTTTATTTATTCTTTCTTTCAAACTGCTTCCTCCTCGACCACCACTATCTCTTACATTCAAAATGCATTCTTTTTAAAGACCTCTTGCCCTCTAACTACCCTAAAACTGACTCCTATCGACCAAACTCCCATATAACTTTCAGATGACAATAAACAAGCATTTTTTATAACTTTTAAATGACAGTCATTACTTATTTGGTTTCCCTTTGCCACTTTCTTCGCTTAAGATCTTGGGAACATTTATTATTGTGCCTAAATGACTTTATGACACCTAAGTCACCTAAAGACTCCACCTTTATCCTTAATTTCCTCTAAGGTGCCGCATTTGGCTTACATTGTCAATGTTAACAATTTTACCACATCTTGCAATTTGAGTGCATTTTACATCATATAGAGGCTTTAATAGCCTATTACATTATTCATGACCTTGGACATATTTAATAACACCTAAATGACCCTTTATGACTCTTGACTCCTTATTTATGCTAATCTGCCCATTCTTGGGAAGGCATTACATTTTGACAACTTTATTATATTTCTTACATTTAATGGCTTCAATAGCCATGATTCCTCATCAATTGACTTGATATGTCTTCATTAGGCATGGGTTTCCCTTGGTACCTTCATGGTCTCCTTCATAGATCTTGGTGTACCCTGTAGTTTCCTATGTCCGTTGGGTGCCCCTGCACCAAACTCCCTGACTTCAAATGTTTCCCAGTCTGTGGGAAACTGTGTACCTACAAAATAAACATTAGAAAACATATCTCAATGTCTTTGCAATGTGTTCCTCTTCTTCATGCACTTGCATGTGTCTTGTAGACACCTTGTGTCCTCTTGTGTCCTAAAACTCTTCAAGACTATCCTTTCCTTCTTCATATGCTGATTCATCTGCTCCCACATCCCTTTGTGAGCTGTAACATGCCCATTCTTCTTGCCCCTTCTCTTCTTCTTTTTGGGCTTAGTAGTCATCAACCCAATAAGTAGAAACAAGAAGCAATAACAAGCTCCTTCTAGAACATAACTCTTACCAATTATTGCTATCTTCCCCACACTAGGAATCTCCATCATATTCTCATATGCCTGCAACAAAATCAGAATAACAAACCAAAAATAACTCATATTTTCATACTTCTCCATGCTTGGAATATAATCACCTTGTTTAGCCTTCCCTTGGCTCTTCATCTCCATTGTTTTCTCATCCTTAGTCTCTTTGCACCTTGAGACCTCTACTTCTGTCTGCAACATGTCTTCACGCCCTTGCCATTTGCCTTGGTATACCAACTCCTTGCTGGTGGTTGTTCTATCAGATTCAGTCATCATTGTCTTTGTGAATTTTCATTGTCCAACTTTCAATGGACACCATATAGAACCAATCAATATCATATCTTCTTCTCCAAGCCTTGTTTCTTTGCTATTTACATCAGCATTTGCACTTTTCATCTTTGTTCCAATCATCTCCTTTAGCCCTTCAAGACCTAATCTTTTTCTGTCTTCATCAGCATCCCTTCTCTTTACCTTTGCTACAACCTTTTGAACCTTTTTGGTGTTAGGTTCTCCTTGCTCTTCAACACTTGACTACTGCTCATTTGTTATTTGTCCTCCAAATGGACAACTTGTCTTCATATCATCCTTTTCTAGGTTCTTTTTCTCAACCTCATTCTCATTAGTTGTTTGCTTCAAAGCATCATCCTTCTTCATCAAAACATCTTCCATTGCTTCACCATGTTCCTCTTTTCTTAGGAACCTTTCCCTCTCAAAGATGCCAATGCTCGCTGACACCTTCCAAGTTGTCTTGTGCTCCTCCAATGGTGTTAATACCATCTTCTCTCCATGATATTAGTATCTTTAGTTCTGCCATTTCGAGCATCAATGTCCCTTTTATTCAGATTTATACTAGCTTAGGTTCAGAAGGAGCTTTGCTAATCGGTGATCTTGGTTCTAGCTCATTATTGAATTTCATTAAGTTCCAAAGTTAGGAGCCAAATGAATCCAATACAAAAATTTCAAAAGATGAACTCCAAAGTTCAAGCACTTCTATATCTAATAGCATGAAAGAAATGTCTCCTCAAACTGTTGTTTGTTCCTCTCAAAATAAAAAAAGGACTTCAGGTTGCACCATTTCTAATAAAGATGATTCCAACATTGATGATGACTCAATTATTATGCATAATCAGGATCCCACTGCCAATGGTTTGAATATAACTGAAAAGAAATCTGCATGGAATTCTAGATCTCCAAAACCTATGACAGAAAATACTCCAAAAAGAACACATGATTTTTTAGTAAAACATGCCAAGGTAACTCAGATTCTGCTTGAAGTGTTCATTGTTATAATTTTTGAATAAGTATAGTTGGTAAATTACAAAAAGATCAAAGTAGAACCATTTTGTTCTGAAACAATGTCCTTCATTGTCATGGATTTTATCTTCAATTGTAATGTTTTTTCATTTTGTTTAAATCACTATTTTCTAAATCAGAAGCTAGATGAGTATAATGCTACAATTCCAGAAGATGAACTTCAGGGTCATAGCACTTCCATGTCTAATGGTGCAATGGAAATGTCTCCTCACACTGCGATTAGTTCTTCTCAAAATAAGGAAAGGGCTTCAGGTTGCACCGTTTCTAACAAAGATGATTCTAACATTAATGATGACTCAATTTCCATGCATAAATCAGATCCCACTACCAATTTTTTGAATAGAACTAAAGAGAAATCTTCATGGCACTCTAGATCTCCAAAACTTGCGACAGAAAACATTGCAAAAAGAACACATGAATTTCTACTAGAACCTCACAAGGTAATCCAGACTCTGCTTGGAGTTTTCACTTTTAAAAGTTGCGAATAAATATACTTGGCAAATTAAGAAAAGATCAAAGTAGACCCAATTTGTCTTTTCAAACAAAGTCCTCCATTATCATGAATTTTATCTGCAATCATAATGTTTTTATTTTATTTTAATCACTGCTTCTCTGAATAAGTTTATCATTTTATCAGTTACTCTTCTCATATGAATATTATACCAAGTTTTTGTTTATGTCTGAAATCCTTGAAGTGGCATGCTGCAGAATATGTCAGATGCTAAATGCTATTTTACAATAGTGCTAAATTCTAATTGATAATGGTTCAAATAGAGCAGTTCAAATAATAAATTATTGTCATGTAATTCTTTCTCTCCTAGTTTTCATTTCTTTTTCTCAATTGTTTCCAGAGTAAATGTACAATAATATTGTTTGCCAAACTGGTATTGTCATTAATTTTATTCAAGGTGATTATCAGGAGTATTATTTGTTCAAAATATTCATGTCTTTGAATAGAGACAAGTAACTGTGATGATCTGGTGTACATCTTACCTAGACATTAGTCAGAAGTCACACTGGCGTATAAAGACTCATTTTGCTATCAGCCATTTAGATGTGAACAAAATTTGAGTAAGTAGACTTGACTTATTTTCCTTCTAGCTTGTGTGATCATGATATGCAAAAGTGTCTTCTGAGTTTATGTAACGAAGTATTTTTTTGATTATGGCATGTGGGAGAATGTGTAAGTTACTAAGACACTTATGATTTTGAAGTTTGGTGCAGTTTTCCTTTTCTCTAGCATTAATTGCTAAGTTTATTTTCCTTATTTCAAGAAACTTTATTTCTATTAGGCTCGTAGGCAGGATTAAAAAATTGAACCCAGCCACTCCATATCTTCCATCTCCTTGTCTACGTGTGCCCAGATTCTGTGCTATTAAGCTTGAAAGTATTTTGAATAGAGGCAAGTTGAGTTCATTGTTTGTTGACAGATCCTCTGAGATCATCAATGAAAAGTGATAGTGGCATCCTGATAAGGCATGATGTTGCCCTTTCTCCTTCTTTCTAGTTGTTTGATCAGTACCAATATCTGTTTGGCATGAGGTTTTTGAATCTTAACATATGGTTGTTCAAATTTTGTATCTCCTAAATGATTTCCTTTTAGCGTATAACTTGTTGTGCATAGTTTCCAAGTTTGCTTATTGTATCAGGCATATTAATGAAGAAGCATATTAGTTACTATTGGTGTTTACGATAGTTTGATTAGTTACTGTCAATGTTTTTCAGGTATTCTATAAAATAGTTCACATGCCTTGCATATGATATGACATTGCATGCATGCAAAATTAACAATATCAAATTTCCACAATCCATTTGTAATGCAAGTTCATTTTAGATTTGATTGTGTGTGTTTTTTAGCATCATCGTTTCAGATCACTCTCCGTAATCCATCATCAGCCGGATGAGAGAGTGTAGGATCCATGCAAAATGTCATATCATACGCAAGGTATGTGAAATGTTTTATAGAATGCTTGAAAAAAAATTTACACCAAGGCGTTGGTAAAAATTTCTACCTTCATTGGTCGAAATTTCTACCTTTATTGGTCAAAATTTTTGACCTTCATTGGTCGAAATTGCTACCTTTATTGGTCAAAATTTTTGACCTTCATTGGTCAAAATTTCCACCTTCATTGGTCAAAATTTTCTTCCTTCATTGGTCAAAATTTCTACCTTTATTGGTCAAAATTTCTACCTTTATTGGTCAAAATTTTCTACATTCATTGGTCAAAATTTCTACCTTTATTGGTCAAAATTTTCTACCTTTATTGGTCGAAATTTTGACCAATTCCTGGCAAAACTTGCACCAAGGCTATCGGAGTTTTTCGACCAACGTATTGGTCGAAATTTTGACCAACCTTCTGGTTGGTTGAAATTCTGATCGAAAAAATTCCGACCAATGGGTTGGTCAATTTTGGTCGAAGTTTGGTCGAAAACTGGGTCGAAATTTCAACCAATAATGGTTGAAAAATGGTCTCAAATGTACTAGTGATCATTCATGATCTAAACCTTATGTGTACATTCTTCACTTTCAAAATTTCAAAAAGATATTGTGAACAACAATATACCTTATGACTCCCCCTGAGTTGATTATGCCTTGTCATGTCATGAATTCTGATGTCTTGTGCCATTGTGCCTAATGTTCTCTGTTTATGATCCTGTTATCTTTTTATCTTCTCCTTTAATATATCTCTCCCCTTATAGTATTATCTCCCCCTTAGAATATTAATATTATCTCCCCCTTTTTGATACTGATGTTAAAGGGTCCTAAATGGTAATTCCATGCTTGGCCAAAAATGTCTTATTTCCTCAAGGAGCATTTTGAGAGCTGCATCCCAGTTCTTCAGTGCAATATCCAATAACTTGTTTTGGATTGCAAGCTCTGCTGCTAGATCAATAAGTCCTTCATGAGTAGAAATATTTGGATCTTTCTTCAGGACTATTTCTACATACATTTTATCCTTATGTAATATCTCCAAGTGAGGAGTGATAGAGGCTTGTATTTGCATTAGCTTTTCTTTAATAGTGGCCTCTTCTACTGATAATGCAGCTAATTCCCTCTGAGTGTGAAGTGATTGAGCAAATTTATTTTCACTTTGTGTAGGATTTTAGGGTAGTTTTATGCTGGAGAGCTTAAGTTTTCTCTCAAGGTTCAAAACTTTTGGATTATTTCTTGTGTGAACCTGGAAAAATCACACAATTTTCTATAAAGGGAAAAGATATTCCCTAATACAATCTTTACATTATCTAGTTTCTTAGCTATGTTAGCCTATCCCAAAATTATCTTATTAGCTATCTTTTGGTTGACCTTTCCTTCAAACTTCTTTTCTGACCATTCCATAAGTTTTGGATTTGTATCATGGTCTTCATTATTCACTTGATCAACTATATCAGATAGTTGCTCAAGGATTGGCCTGCTTGAATCTGGAGGTTGTAGGCTGAAGGCATCCATGAATATATCTTTGATCTCATTCATTGCCTACTTGTATTTGTGGTCTTTCCTCATTTCCTCTTGCCTCCTCTTATCCAATGCACTTTGTATCTCATTCATCTTTTCTTCAGTTAAAGTTCTTGAATCATAATAGGGTATTCTAATTTCTTCATCAAGCTCAGGAATGCCATAATGAATGGTCCTAGCTACCCTAGTAGAACTTGAAATTGGTGTACTGAAATCTAAGGTCATCATTTCAGTACTTGGCTTCTGAATGGGTTTGGTAGGAGTACCTTTTTTTGGCAATTCAACCAAAGTGTGTATTGTTGACTCCTCCTTATCCTATGTTTCTTCCCTATCTTCTTCTTGTACCACTGCTACTTGAGGTGTACTTGTTATCTGTACTATTATACCTGTGACTTCCTCTACTATTGCACTCAGCTCCTGATGAGCTTTAATGGCTATTCTTGGTGGTGATGGAGGTGGTAGAAATGAAAGTCTAGTAGTTTGAATGATTTGAGGTGATTCTTGTGGTGACACCTTGGCTTCTTTGAGTTTATCTACTAACTTTTGGAGATCATCTACACTGACCAATATAGGACTTGTACACAATTGTGCTTGAAGATTTGTTTTTTCAAGGATCTTAATGAGATCCTCTATAGTTAATGGATTGATGTTTTGACATAAGGTATCAAGAACATCCTTAATCTTTATGATTTCTACAAGTGTGGTGGTAGAGTGAGGAGGACTAGGAGGTGGAAGTTGTGTGTCTTGTGCACTTTGCTGCTCATAAATACCCTTGTCTTCATCTTTTCTTTCCTCCTTTCTTTCTTCCTTGTTTTCCTCTTCTTCAACCTTTTTCTCTACTTTTGTCTTCTCTTCTCTCCTCTTCCTTCTTTTCTCTACTTTAGCAACAGCTTCTTCTTTGTACTCCTCTTCAAGGACATCTTTAGTTTTCTTATATAAATTCTTCCACGCTCTTGTAGTTCTCTGTACAAATTCTTCAATTTTGTTTTGGAGAATGGAGAATGCCCTATACTTAGGTGTAAACCTAGTGTTATGAATTTTGACTACTTGAATTACATGTTCCTTTGTCAAATTAGGCAGTATGCTTGCTACGATTGATTCCCTCATCTCATTTTCCATCATTAGATAGAAATGCCATCTGTCTTCTACAATTTTAGACAATTCCATTGGCAATTGTCCATCTAGTTCAAGAGGTGTGTACTTGAACTGTGCCATTAATGCATAGACTAATTCTTCTATGCTATTATGTTCCTCTTTACTAAACTTATTGAAATCAATATTTTTCATGTTATCTAAGTCTCCATTCCTAATCTTTTCACATTATATATCAACTGAAGACTTAGGAGGATGACTTACCTTTCCAGTCTGATCTTCCTCATCAGTATCAGGTTGAGCCACATATCTTTTTCTTTTCCTTGGCTCTTCCTGTTCCTTCTTTACTATCTTCTTCTTCTTTGTAGCTTCCTCTTTGGTCTTTTGTGTAGAGGCCCTTGTTGTAGCTCTAGTTGTTGGCTTCTTGGGTATAAGATCTAGATCAAGAGGAAGGATACATGCTAGCCAAGTTAGAGTCATAGTAAACCAGACTTGGGTATAAGATCTAGATCAAGAGGAAGGATACATGCTAGCCAAGTTAGAGAAGATGAGATCAGAAGATGTTTGGCTGATGGAAGTCAAAGAACACTTCTGGAGTGTTCCCTAATTCTAAATGAAGATAATCTCTTGGAATATAAGGGGCCTTAATGGTTCCCATAAGCAAGAAATCATTAGTTATATGATTAGAGATCACAAACCCGATACTCTGATGATTCAAGAAACTAAGATGAAAAAAGAGAGTTTGGGTAATATTTATTTTAGTAGTAACATGAGTGGGGAACCTGAAGGAGCATCTGGACGATTGTTGACCCTTTTTAATAATAAGAAGTTCAGATTCACTACCTTGTATATGTTGGAATGTCTTAATGGGAAGAGATCTTCTAAGAGGGGGGTGAATCATAAGTACTAGCCTTTTACTAACTTTTAAACCCTTAATAACATATAACTAAAATTAACATGCATGCATATAAACATTAAACAATCATGAGAGACAAACATGCATCACCACATAACACTTGAGATTTTGGTGACCCAAAAACCCTCCAGGAATAAGAAGGTAAAACTAGGGTGGGGATGATACCCACAAAATTATTGCAGCAATTGATTTCAACCACTTCTTATGGTTTTCCCTATTAGAGGCATGCCCTGTTAAAGGCTACAACACACTATTAAATGTGACCCTATTAGGAGTGTTCCTTGTTAGAGGACTTAAGAACATTCAACTTAGAATGCCACCCTGTTAAAGGATTTACATAAGGTTGTTAAACCTACCTAACTCAATAGGATTTCCAAATTCCTAATACAATTGTGAGAGAGTATTAGAATAATACACCTGAACTAATGCAATCTCTAATGCTAATCTTAGGCTCTTGATCTGCTCATCTATCCTTGATATTTGCTAGATCTGATCTGCTAATTGTGTTCCTTGTTCTATTCTGATCAACTAGATGTGTAAATGTTGTCCTTTCCACTAAATCTTTGACACCAATGCTCTACAATGACCTCAATAAAAGGCTCTACTATTCCTTCTTCTCACCAACTCTCGTTCAATGGTGTCGGGACTCCCTTATAAAGATTAGTGGATCATTATGTATCCTTGGATAAAATGTTCTTGATCAAACCCTTGAAATTCACCCATTGGCTACATGCAATTCCATTTTTCTGATTGGCTGCATGAGGATTGCATAGGTGGATGGGAGGATTTGATATTATCTCCTTATCCTATCATGAGTCATGCATAACCATTTTACATCTTGGTTTGTATTCGCACAAACTCTTATGCTAATCCTGTGTTGCTCGGCACATGAAGCAATACTGATGCTCGGCACCATCTATTCTAGATTGCTCAGCATGCAGTCTATTTCTTGCATTACTCAGCTCCTTCTAGTTTTCCTGCATTGCTCAACTTCTACTGATTCCTGAATCACTCAGCTCCTATTAACTTCACAATGCTTGGCACACACTGTCTTTTGACCTTCTCAGTACATGAATAGCTCAGTATATACTATAATGTGTTCTACTCAACATCAACTATAGTGTGTTCTGCTCAGCACTATTTGTGACTTGGCACATAAAGAAATTCTAGCTCGACTTCCATTATGTACTCGGCATGTAGAGTGAAAATGGTTTAGTGTGTTGACACTCATTTGTCTATCTTATTTAGTTGATCAACTGTATAATGATGGTAATATCCTTTTTTGTAAAGTTTTCCATATGTAATCCAATGATTTTTGGTTCATTTTGAAAGTTTATGCTCCTAACTCCAAAATGGAAAGAAATAATTATTGGTCCAAAGTCTATGATTTGGTTTAAAACAATAACATAACTAAAGGAATTATAATGGAGGATTCCAATACTCCATTAGTGGATGAGGAGAAGCAAGGAGGTTTGGCTCCAGACTAGGAAAATAAAATGAACCTATCTAATTTGGTAAATAGCTTGGCTTATTTAGACCTGGATCTATTGGGAGGAGCTTTTACTTGGTCAAATAAAAGGACTGGAAGGGAGTGTATTCAGGTTGGGTTGGACAAAGCTCTTATCTCTTTGGACTAGTTGCAGTCCTTTTCCTATAAGCTATCACTACTTCCCAGAATTTGCTCTGATCACTCCCCTATTTCTCTCTTGGTTGTTTATTTAGAACCACGAAGGAATTTCTCTTTTAGGTTCAAAAAGATGTGGACTTCACACCCTGACTTATTGAATAAGATATATCACTGGTGGGGAATAGAAGTGGAAGGTACTACCATGTTTAGAGTAGCAAAGAAGTTGAGAAATGTAAAAAGAATGATAAAAGTCTAGAACAAGACAGATTTTGGTCATATTTTTCATGATAAAGATGATCTACCTATTAAACTCCAATCCATTTAGGATACTATTCAAAAGGAAGGGTACAAAGATATAAACAAAAATGTTGAGTTGTCTATTTTGTCTGACTTGCATAATATTATAAGGAAGAGAAGTTCTAGAAGCAAAGATCTAGAATCAACTAGCTAAAAGAGGGGGATCAAAATACTAGGTTTTTCCACATTTCTACTCTAAAGCATAGAGCTAATAATAGAAATTCTACTTTAAAAAAGGGGTAGGATACATTGACAAAAAAGGAAGATATTGCAACTGAGGAAATCTCCTATTTCTCCTCTCTTTTGTCCTAGGACCCCTTGTTATCAAAGTTGGACTAGACTGAGATTATCTCCTGTATTCCATAGATTATTCAACATCATCACAATAAAATGTTGACAGATATTCCTAATGCTCAAGAAGTTAAAGGAGCTCATTTTTCCCTACCTACAAATAAGTTCCCAAGACTGGATGCATTTCCTACCTTCTTCTTCCAAATTTACTGGCAGGTGGTTATGGAAGATGTTGTGAAGGCTATTTAGGAATTCTTTGGAGTGAAAAGTATTCTTAAAGAGATTAATTCTACTTTTTTGGTCCTCATTCCTAAAAATCTTGGAGCTAACTCTTTGGATAAATTTAGACCAATCAACTTCTGTAACTCTTTCTATAAGATAATCTCAAAAGTGCTAACCTCAAGAATGATTAGAATTCTTCCTTTGATCATATCGCAACAACAAATAAGATTTGTCCTTGGAAGACAGATTTTAGATTCGATCATAATGGTGCACGAAGTTATTCATTCAATGGAAGCTGGTAAGAGAGATGGAATGCTTCTTAAACTAGATCTTCCAAAAGCTTATGATAGAGTTGACTGGACTTTCCTTGGTTTGGTGCTCTAGGCTTTTGGATTCGACCAAAAAGTATGTAAGCTTATATCTCAGCTAATTTCAACTTCTTCTCTTGCAATTTTGGTTAATGGTGTTCCTTCAATTTTTTTCAAACCTTCTAGAGGGCTTAGACAGGGGGACCCCCTCTTGCCTATTTTCTTCATTATTTTGGCAAAATGTATTGCAAAGTTAATTTAGAAGAACAAACAATTTGGAAGGCTTAAAGGGTTTAAATCATCTTCTAGGGGTGATCCTTTTTCTCACCAACAATTTGTGGATGATACACTTGTGGAAGGGGAAGCTTTAGTCAAGGAGATTCTTGAAGGAGAGGATCTGGTCAATTCATTAATTAGGAAAAGAGCTTGGTTTTCTTTATTAATACTCCAGAGAATAGGTAGAGGAAAATTGTGAGGACCCTTGGTTGTGTAGTGGGAAAGTTTCCTTCTACTTATCTTGGGCTACATTTGGGTACTAAACCTTTTGATTCCTTCTAGAATGAGATCATTGACAGGTTTAGTAAGAAGCTAGTGGGTTGGAAAGGGGCTTCTCTTACTCAAGCTAGCAAATGCCTTTTCGTTAAATCTACTCTTCAAAACCTCCCAATGTATGCCTTGAGACTTTTTGGGATTCCAGTTAAATTTACAGAGAAAATGGAAAAGATTCAGAGGGATTTTTGTGGTTGGGTCTTGAAGGATAGAGTAGATATCCCATTGTGGCTTGGGATAATGTTTGTCTTCCAAAGTGCTATGTTGGATTGGGTATCAGAAAACTAAAGCACCTTAATATCGCTCTCCTTGCCAAACAAATCTGGTGCATTTTTAATAGTACTAGGGAATGGAGAGATTTCTTTGTTAATAAGTATTTGAGAAGACCTTCAATTCAATTTTTTCTTAATAATGAGGACATTCTGAGAGGGTCTAATATCTAGAATGGTATTCTAAAAGCAACAGAGTTGGCCAAGGCTAAGGTTGTTTGGAAAGTGGAGCATGGGGAGGATATTCTCTTCTAGATAGATCATTGGTTGCTACAAGGACCTCTTATTAATAACCTTACATTGAAATATGGGCTAATGATTGCATAAGGCAATTTGGTTTGAAAGTTAGTGATTATAGAACTGACTAGGGATGGAAGGACCTGTCAATTATCTCTAAGGATCTCAAGCTGATCATGACTGTGTTGAATGCTATGGTTATTAATAATAAAAGGGATGAAGTTATATGGGGTGACAATCCTAATGGTTTTTATTTGGTAGCCTTGGGCTACAATTCCCTTTGGAGCCTAAAAGACAAACCCCCTTGGGAAAAAGCTTGGTTACCTAGGCTTAACTCAAAGATTAATATTTTTTACTAGCTAGCCTTGTAAGAAAAAATTATTACACAGGACAATATAATAAAAAGAGGTCATATTATGCCTAATAGATGTATACTCTGTAAGAATCTGATGGAATCAATCAACCACATGCTTATACATTGTCCTTTTCCAAGGAAGGTTTGGGACAACATAACAAAAAAATTGGGGTTAGCTGGTGTAAACCAAGTAATTTACTAGATTTGTTTTTCCATTGGATAAGTATGTTCAAGGGTTCAAACCTTCTAGACTTAAGTACCTGGACTTTGCCTCATTTTTTTGGGGAATCTAGAAGGAAAGAAATAATAGAATTTTCAGAGACAGAGAGGAACTTGCTCATGTTCTAGGAGAGAAGATTTATAGAAGTGTAAAGGAAAACTACAAGGTAAGAAAGGGGGGTGATATTGAAATTGGCAGATATGAGAAGGAGAAGGAAAAAGATAGAAGGTCAAAAAGATAGGATGTGAAATCATTATTGCCTCCTGAGGGATGGCATAAAGCAAATTTTGATGGTGCATCAAAAGGTAACTCTAGACCTTTGGGTTGTGGAGGAATCATAAGAAATAATTTTGGCTATGGGGTGATAGCTTTTTCTCATCCTTTGGGTTTCCAAAAAAACCACTTTGCAGAAGCCAGTGCCACTTTCTATATTGTTAAACTAGCCCTTGAAATGGGGGTAAAAAAATTATGGTTGGAGGGGGATTCTAACAACATCATAAGATGTTTCAAAGGAATCAATCAATCTTCATGGACTATTGCAAATTTAATTGAAGAGACCTGAAATATCCTTCAAAATTTTGAATGTATCCATGTCACCCATGTTTATAAGGGAGCTAACCCCATGGTAGACTGGTTCGCCAATGTAGCAGTCAGGCAAGATAGGGTGATGACTTGGAATTTTGATGGGAATATTCTAGCAGAAGTGAGGAGTCTTATCAATCTAGGAAAATTTGAGGGAAATATAGTGGAGATCTTATTGTAATTATGTTAATTTATGGAAGTTAGGGTGTGAGTTATTGTAATTATTTCACTTACAAAAAATGCAGTCATGAGGTGAGGTTATTAGTGTCATTTCAACACATTTTGTGGGTTGATATTTTTTACTGCCTTTTTTCATGGGGTAAAGCAAAAAATTTGGTGCTTCTCTCAAACTTGGTAACTAGAGATTTCAAAGGGTTCAGAAGGGTTTGTAGAGGTTGGCATTTATAAGAATTATAGGGGTGGAGAGCACTAAAATGGTGGGGGAATAGAGTAGGAAGGAGCCTATGGGAGAAGTGGATAAATGGAAAGAAAAGGCTAAAGTATGGGAGAAATTGGACAAGGAAGGTATAGCAAATTACATTGCTAAACTCCATGGCTTTGACTTAGATGTTACCAATAGTATGGTGAACTCTTGGAAGGATAGGAGAGTTAAAGTGAATGGAGTGTCTTTTCAGATTACAAAGGAATTCATTGCTCTTGTGCCTAAAATCCTAGAGGAGGGCTTCAAATTTTATAGAACAAGAAGCTATCGATGAATGTGGTCAAAGATTTTGTAAAGAAAATGGAGGAGATGAATGATTTCGTAAAATGCAAAATGTACTATGAGATGGATTCCATCAAAAAACTTTGAAGGTATATTTTACACACTGTTATAGAGTATATCTCATTAGATACCAGATTTGATCAGGTGAGAACCCAACACTTTGTTTTTCTCAACCATTTTTTTCATGGCATTAAAATTTCTTTCCCCTATTACTTATTTACTTCTATGAGCAAAGCCATCATAGGATATAAGAAAAAACCCTCTATGAATCTTTCCCTACATGAGGGATTATTATTGTTAATTTTTGAGTATTTTAAAGCTGAGACTTTAAGCAAATCCCCTCAACCTGGTGCGGTTGCCTCTAAGGACTCAGGTAGCTCTAGCTTTTCCTTAGACACTGAGGATATTGAAAGTATCAGCTCAGAGGGGGACAAAAATGTTTCCTCTAGAAAGAAGGATAAAGAGTCAAACAAAAAATTTCCCTCACCTATTATCCCAAGTAGGAAGTGTCCTAGAGGAAATGGGCCTAAAATTACAGGTAAGGGTGATGAAGATATCAATGAGGATGGGAGGATTTAAAATCTATTGATGAGGAGGAGGAGGAGACAAAGATTAAGAGAGAGGAACCAATTGCAAAGAAAAGGAAAAGGGAAAAATAGATGGGTGTTGAGGGGGTTTTAGGGTCAGGGCCAGATATCTCTGCTATTCTTCTTTCACCTATTCATCCCCAAAAGTAGGAGAAAGAGAACATTGGTGGAGAGGGTGGTGAACTGATTATTAAGGATAGGTGAAATACATGGAGAAATTTTAATGTTAGAACATCCAAGATGGGGATTTTCAGGGAGATGATGAATCCAAAAATTCTAGAAGAAAAATAGGGCTAGCTCCAGTTTGAAGAACTTATCGACCTAGCTATGGTGGCAATAATGGATAATGTTAAAGAAATTGACATGAATCTATTGAATAATGCTTGTAACAGCATGATTGAAAACTTTAGGTCAATCAAATCACTTTATCATGAACTGGAAGAGGTTAGGGAGAAAATTGGCCAAATGGAAAATGGTAGGAGGGAGCTGGGTCTGGGAGATCGAAAGAATAAGGAGGATAGAATCAGTTTAGTTGAGAAGAGAATTCTAAATCTAGAAAACTACAATAAAATCTAGTGAACCAGATGATCTCTATCCTCAACTCTATCAACAATAACATTCTATCCCTTACTGGAATGTTAAAAGCCAAAGGCCTGCTAGATGAGAGTGTGGATAAGGATAACGAAAGAGCTAGGGGGGAAGAGGATGTGATGACTGAAATTACTTTTAGTAGCCTAGACTGTGAAGCCTAGAAGAGTTAGGAGAAGATTGTTGAGGAGCCTTACAAAGTCTATGAAGAAGCTCAGATGATGCAGGAGCTAGAGCGAAAGACAAAAGAGTAAATTTGTTTTATTTATTCCTATCTTTAGTTGTTAGGTCTCTACTATTTTTTGTTAAGTTGTCCTTTTCATGTTCTATCTTTTTGATGTATGTTGAATTGGCCTTTTTTGTGGCCTTTGTGTTGGCTGGACTTTCATGCTTATTATCAGCCATGTGACTTGTCTTTGTTTGGTTAGGCTTTATATGCTTATTATTAGCCTTGGATTTTGTTTTAACATTTGGGTTTCAAGATCCCTGTAAAAGCTATTTTCCTTATAGAAAACATAAGGAGTAAAAATTACTGTGGAAGATAGATTTTTTTTTTGGATTTTTGTTGGACACAATTGTCTAATTGTTTTATCTTTGATGTTACACAAATGTCATGTTAGTTTTTAGTCAGTGCTTACCGAGTTCTTTTGGTTAGCAAGATAGTTTTTCTTATCTACCAAGTATTCTTGAAGATTACTTTGGGATGATAGTGTCTACTAAGCTCACTTGAGTGTCAAAAGAATTTTAGCAGGAAACAATATTAACTAAGCTCTCATGGTTAGCAAAGGAAATTTGAACAAAGTTAGTGTTCACCGAGTTCACTTGGTTGCTAAAGGATTTTTGCAAGTTTGCAGTGTTAACCAAGCTTCTATTGGTTAACACAGGAAATTATCATAGAACTAGTGTTTACCGATTAGGGTCAGCCAATGAAGGATTTTGTTGTTTTGACATAAGAAGCTTAATTATTTTAAGTATTGTTTCTAGCCAACTATGGTGATGATTATTGGTTATCGTAATTTGTAATTGAGCTGACTTGACAATCTAGATGGTATAAATGAAAAGTCAAGTTGAGATTTTAGTTTGTGTGCAAAATGTGTTGATTTAATTGAGAAAGAAAGAGTAAAAGTGAACTTGAAGGATAAGTAGGTATCCTTGTCAAGAAAAAAATTATTATTTGATCAAGAAGGATCAAGTATGAAGTAGAATAGAGATCTATAATCAGCAATTCAGTTGCATCACAATCAGGTCATTTCATTGTTACTTTTTTACCATTGTAGTAGTGATTTAAAATCTCTTAACAGAGTTGGTTTAATAGCCAGTTGTAAATCCTCTAACAAGGTGATAGTTCCATTGAATTTTTTTAAGACCTCTTGCAAGGCCACTCCTTACAGGGTGATTAAATCCTCTAACAAGGTCACACCTAACAATGTGTTTTGTAACCTTTAACTGGGTTGGCTCCTTACAGGGCTCACTTCAAAAGAGTGAAAACAATAACTAGTTACATTGGTGGTTTTTCCCATATTGGGTTTCCATGTTAAATCCTAGTGTCTCATGTGTTCATGTTATTTCTCTTATGCTTAATAACTATAAATGTTTTAAGACCATTTAAAAGTAAATCACACTCTACATTTACCAAGTTACAACATTTTCTGTGTGTTTACTAAATAACAATAGCAATCAGTTTTATTGTTAACATCCAAGGGATCTGGGATTTATTTTAGTGGTAACTGATTCACCCCCCCCACCCCACCCCCCTTTTTTTACTCTTATATTTCCAACAATTTTAATGTTCCTCTTTATGAGCATGAAAAAAATGGGGGAAACGTCAGTCAGTTGGATGGTAGGCTGGATCTCATGGATTTTATTAACAAGGAAGGCTTAATGGATTTAGATCTACAAGGAATTGAGTTCGCTTGGAGTAACAAAAGGGTAGGTGATGAGTGTATCCAAGCTCTCTTGGATAGAGTGTTTATTTCTCTAGATTGGACCAAAGATTTTGTGTGTAATCTTAAGGCTATCTAGAAGATTGGTTTGGACCACTTTCCTCTTATTTTCACTGCTGAAAATATCCATATCAGAAATAATTTTTCTTTTAGATTTGAGAAGATGTGGTTGCAGCACCCATAATTTGAAGATCGACAAGCTGAATGGTGGAACATTAACATTGATGGAACTAATCTTTTTCAGGTGGCTTCTAAACACATAAATGTTAAAAAGAAAATTAAAATTTGGATTAAATGATGTTTTGTTAACATTTTTGATAACAAATCTATAATCAAAGAGGATCTACAATTAATCCAAGAAAGGATTCAGAGGGAAGGATGCTCTTTGGATTTAGTGAGGTAAGAAAATGAGAAGATTGTGGAGTATCGTGATATTGTTACTAAAGAACAAATATACTGGAGCCAGAGATCTAGATCTATATGGCTAGATGAAGGAGACAAAAATACTAAATTTTTTCATCTATCTACTTTGAAATATAGAGGAAAAACTAAAATTTCAAATCTTACGAAAGGAAACATGAAGACAATTGAGGAAAAGGAAATCTTGGAGGAAATAGTCTCCTTTTTCTCTTCTTTGATGACATTATATCCTAACATTGATTTGACTCATTAGGAAGAGCTGTTAGATGTTATTCCTTCTTTGGTTACTGAAGATAAAAATAGAATGTTGTGTTCTATCCCTAAGGAAGAGAGGTTTTTTTCTCTTTAGGTGGGGATAAATCTCCAGGGCCAGATGGTTTTCCTATGCTATTTTTTTTGGAAGGAATTGAAACTAGTTGGGAAAGATGTCTATGATTCTATTAAAAAAAAAATTGGAGCTAAAAGAATGTTGAAGGAAATTAATTCTACTTTCCTATGCCTTATTCCCAAAAAAGTTGGGGCTGACTCTCCAAATCAATTCAAGCCTATCAGTCTATGTAATTCTTTTTATAAAATTATTTCCAAAGTCCTTACTTCGAGGTTGTTGCTTTTACTTCCTTCACTTATTTCTGAGCAACAAAATGGGTTTGTCCTCAGTAGAATAATCCTTAATTCTATTATTTATGTGCATGAGAATATCCATTCTTTATCTCTTTCTAATAATCAAGGCTTTATTATGAAATCTAATATTGCAAAAGCTTATGATAGAATGGAATGGTAATTTCTTCAAAATATTTTATTGTCTTTTGATTTGAGTATCAATGTGGTGAAGCTAATCTTCCAGATGATCTCAACTACTTCAATAGTTGTTCTGGTTAATGTTTGTTCCTTATAATTCTTTAAACCTACTAGGGGGTTGAGACAAGGAGATCCTTTATCTCCTATCCTCTTCACTATTATGGCTTATTGTGGGCAGATATATAGGGAAGTTTGTCTCTCTTGGGGAAATCAAAGGATTGCAGCCCTCTTCTCATCCTCTCATTTGTTCCCATGAGAAATTTTTGGATGATACCATTTTTTTGGGAAAAGTTGAGGTTAGGGAAGCAAGGAATCTCCAAAAATCCCTTAATCTCTATTCTTCTGCTTTTAGTCAATTGATTAACTGGAATAAGAGCTCCCTATATTTTATCAATACTCTAGTTTCCAAACAGAGTAAAATTGCTAAAATTCTTGGGTGCTCTATAGGTTCTTTCACTTGTATTTATTTAGGCCTCCCTCTGGGGCTTGATCCTATAGATTCTTTTTGGGATGATCTTTTTATTTTAAAAAATCAACAAGAAGCTAGCAGGATGGAAAGGTAATTTATTGAGTCAAGCTAGTAAAATTAATATCCTCAAGGCTAGTCTCCAAAGTATCCCTACTTATGCTTTGAGTCTCTTTAGGATTCAAGCTAAATATATTGATTTGATTGACAAAATCCAAAGGAACTTCCTCTAGTTTGGTTCTGAGGAAAGGAAGAGAATGGCTTTAATTGCTTGGGATCAAATTTGTAAGCCCAAAATGGTTGGTGGTCTGGGAATCAGGTTTGTGAGAAGTATGAATAAAGCTCTTCTTGCAAAGTAGGTTGGAGAGTTTATCATGATGATAAGGAATGGAGGACTATTTGGAAACATAAATACCTCTTTAATGCTCCCTATTTATCTAATTTTCTTTTGTATCCTAATCTTTTATCTCCCTCTGCTATATGAGGACCCATGTAGGGAGCTAAAAACATTTTAATCAAAGGTTGTCCTTAGAAAGTGGGTAAAGGGAAAAAGATAAGGTTTTGGGATGATGTCTGGATTCTAGATCACCCTCTGATTGAGGATTTTGAGGATATAACTATTATTGACAAATTTAAACAAACATTTGGTATTCTCAATTGGAGAATTACTAGATCAATAAGAAATGAGTTAACCTTATTGAAAACAATAAGGCTTTTTATAATACTCAATTAACCTTGAATGCCTTTAGCCTTTATCCTCATATTGAAAATCAAATGATTTGGGGTGTTGATTCAAGTGGTTGTTTTAAAGTCTCCTTAGTTTTTAGTATTAAGGAAAAAGGCTTTAGACCTTTGTGGATGAAAGCATGGATAAAAGGTCTCATTCCTAAAATTAATATCTTTTTTCTAGATCTTGCTTCAAAATGAAATTCTTACTTTGGACAATTTTCAAAAAAGACATATCAATGTGGTCAACAAATGCAGCTTATGTGATGAGGACTATGAAGATAGAAATCATCTTTTCTTAAATTGTAGTTATAGTCAAAAAGTGTGGAGTTGCATCCTTAACTACTACAACTTAGATTAGGTTAAACATAATAATATTGATCAATGCTTCCAGAGTTGGACATGTCCATCCAAGGAGATCAATACTGGTTTTTTATGGAAAATTATTCTTCCCCATCTCTGGTGGGGAATCTAGAAAGAATGAAATAATAGAATTTTTAGAGACAAAGAAATGCTTAAGTGGGCTCTTGGCCATAACATAATCAGAGCTATCAAGGAAAACTTCAATTCCCATAGAAAATTTAGTGATGATTTACAAATCAATAATCCTATGCAGACAAAAGGATATAAAATCAAAAGTGATGATCAAAGATAGAATGTTAAATGGAAATATCCACCTATGGGATGGATTAAAGGAAACTTTGATGGTTCTACTAAAGGCATTTCTAGAAAAGCTGGCTGTGGAGGGGTGTTTAGGGACCATACTTGTAGAATTGTTGATGCTATTGCTATCCCTATAGGGATTCCTACAAGCCATAAAGCAAAGGTGACAACAGTGCTATATATGATGAGGCTAGCTATGGAAACTAGTTATCATAATTTTTAGATGGAATGAGATTCACTTAACATTATTAATATGCTCAATAACAAGAATCTAATCACTTTTAATATTGAAGCTAGTTTAATGGAAATCAATAAAATTATTAATAATTTTGATAATGTTATATTCTCCCATATTTTTTGAGAAGGTAATTCTATTGCTAATTGGATTGCCAATCAAGCTATCTATTGGGAAAGCAAGTTGAGGTGGCATGTTGACCTATGCAAGAATGTGGACTTGACAACGATTGTTAATAATGACAGGACACTTGCTAGAGAAGGATAGATTTCCTAAGATTGGAAAAATTATGGAGTGGTGGGTTTATGGAGGAAAATTTGAGATTCCCTAGGAAGTACCTTTGGGCAATTATGACTTTCATTTGGCAAGTAAGTATAGTTATTTGTTCATCTGTAATATTTAATACTTTATTATATTTTATGGGTTGTCCCACTCTAGTATTCTATAGAGATTTTCAATTTTTTGAGATGGGTAGGGAACCTAGAAAGTAAGAGCCGAGCAATTGTAGGGCATGGAAGGCTAAGGCCTCTGTGTGGAAAATTTTTGCAAAAAGGCAATGTGATGACCTATTTGGAGCATCTCTGTGGGTATAAACCTCACATAATGGAAGCATTCTTCAAAAAATGGTTTGAAGATAGGGTTACTTTGCATGGGGTCACGATGAATTTGACTAAACATTTTATTGCTGAGATTACAAGGCTTTCAAAAGAAGGGATAAAATTCAGTAAGGGGACTAGCATATCCAATGTGTCTTTCAAGAAATTTCCAAATACTGAAGCTAAAGAGAAGAATCTGGAGAAAAATGGGGATTTCTACGAATTGAAGCAAATTAAAGTTATCTAGAGGGATGTGTTATCTTGTATCCCTGAGTATTTTATTCTTGATGGTAGAACTAAAAGGGTCCATAAATTTCACTTTGTTTTCCTAAATCATTTTAGACAAAAAGATAGGATTTCCTTCCCATTTTTTTTGAAATACTCTTTGCTTCTTAGCCTTTATGCACATAGAAAGAAAGAGTCTCATCTTGTGCTTCATGAAGGTTTAATTTTACTTATTGAAAATTATTATAAAAGTAAGGCTATAAAGCCCTCTCTAGTTCATGTGAAAAGGAAAGGGACTAGAAGTGAGACCCACCCTAAGAGAATTAAGGTGGAAGAAGGGGCTAGTGTTAACAAGAAGGTTTTAACATAGGAAAGGACTAAGAAACATGTTGAGTAAATTACAGAGTCTGAGAATTTGAACAATAATGAGAAGATGGAAATAGACAATAATGAGAAAACAGAAATGGAGTATTTTAGCTCTAACTTGGATGGTATTCTGGGAGTAAAGGGGTGTCTAATGGTAAAGAAAATGTGGTGGAAAGTCATGATAGAAATACAGACATGAATGTGGGGTCAAAAGCCCTCGAGGAAGAGGATGAAAAATAGAGTGATCACCGCTCACATAATGCTAGTGAGGAGAAAATGGAGGAGGAAATGGGAAAGGAGAATGAAGACAAAGACCCTATTTGTAAGGAAAATAGCTAGAGTAAAGGTGCAAATGAGGAAAGGATGAATAATATGGACATTAATATTGATACCCAGATCAATACTATGACTTCTTCTAAGCCTAGGAATGAGGATGATGGGGGGTATACTAAGCTCTCCTTTCTTCACACTACTGAGCTTAAGGTGAAGACTTCTCTTCAGAGTGATTTGTGGTTCTCAATAAGAAAATGGGGATAATGCAGAGAGATTTGGATGTTGAACATGCTAAGAGAGCCTAGCTAGAAGTGCAAATTGGTAATATACCTAATAAGCTTAAAGAATACAAATAGGAGCTTCATCACCTTATATAGGAAAGTGGTCTAAAAATGGAATAGGTCACTTCCAATCTTTGTGCAATGGTGGCCAATCTAGGAAGAAAAAGTAATGAAGAGATTATGTCTCCTAATAATACTAGTGTGGGGAGTCCTGGTGGGCCTCGTAAGAGAACCAGATACAGCACAAGGAAAAAGGTAGCTAAGGCTCTTGGGGCTCTTATTATTTTGCCAAATAACATCATCCAGACTACTACTAAAGCAAGTAAAGAGGTGACAAACATTATCAAGGAGTTGTTGTAGGTGCTAGCTATGCTTTCCAGTTTGTTTAAAACTCTAGGTTCTAGGTCCTTCTAAAACTTAGTCATTTTGTTTGGTTTTAACTTTTGGTTTTAGGTCCCTATAGAACCTAGTTTGGATTTTTTTTTTTAAACTTTAGGTTTCAGGTCTTTGTAAAACTAGGTAGTGCTTTAATTATTATCTTTAGTATTTTGTAAACGGTTTCAGGTCCCTTCAAAACTTTCTTTTACCATAATCTAAAACATTGTATTATCTAATTGTTATTAAAATTATATCTTAAAATGAGGATATGACAAGTCCTATATAAAGAATAAATATATGCTCTATGTATAATTGGTTGGGACATCTTGAGTAGGTTAAGTCTAGTATTGTATGTCATTCAAAAATTCATTATTATGGTATTAATCAATGGGGTAGTTGGTTATTTTAGTATCTAGTCTAAATGTGGATAGTTTGGTCTACAAGATTGTTTAACCTAGAAAATATTTCATTGTAACTCCTTTGGTAGTTAATATAGTCTCAATGTATTCCTATTATTGTCAAAATATATATTATGATGATTATTTATTTTTGATAGACAATTTTTTTAGAACATAATTATATCAATGGAAAATTACAAGAAAAGAATGTTATTAGAAACTCTTTAAACAAATTAATTCTTATATTATTGAAAAATGATCTACCTTTTTTGTTAAATATTGAATCAACTTATGTATTCACAAGTACAATATTACTTTTATTTTTTTATTCAATAGATTATTGTTTCCTTTGAAAAAATGTTGTTACTACCAACATGTTAGTATACTAAGAGGGTGGGGGAGTGGGGTGAATTAGTATACTCACTATACACAACTTTTTATTCAAGTCACACTCACAACTTCTTCATAGGTTAGTGCAGGCTATAACTCAACAAGTCAAGATTAAGCAAAAAATATCACATCAAAATAGCAACACATAACATAGTATTTATCTTGTGGAAACCCAACTAGGATAAAAACCATAGTGTATGAATCGACCCTCACAAGTTTGCACTCTTCTAAAGTGTGTTTATTAAAGAGCTTATCCCTATTAAAAGATTACAATGACACTGTGAAGTGTCACCCTGTTAGGGGATTTGAGTAAGACCTGTCAAGATCTTACTTTGTTAGGAGCATCCTAGTTAAACAACTTTGAAACACAAGTTAATGTGTCACCCTATTAAGGGATTCATGCAAGGAACCTGTTAGGATCTACCCTTGATGGTATTTGTTATTGTATACATAAGTAAATAATAGATAAATGAGCTATTAGTTTAGATACTAATCTTATCTTGATTTAGATCCTTCTTCCTCTTGCTTGACCAATATTAGAAATGTAATGTACCTTCTTTGGGCTCTACAACTTTAGTCTCCAGTCATTGGTGTGCTTTACTCTCTTAGCTTAAGCACACAATACTACTGGCATTATTTTAGACTCTCTCTCATCTTCCTAGCATAATCACTACCTTTAACATGATCTCTCTCTCTAATCACTCTTCTTCTCTTTTTGAGATTCCCCTTTAGCTTGGCACTTCTAGCTCCCAATGCTATTTACTTGGTAATCTAACCTTCTCCCTTTTATCTTTGTTTATTTTTATAGTCTTATTATTTCTTTGATTGGAAGCATTGATATAAGAATTCCAATTTTGTGTTTCCTCCCTATTACTAACTCAACCACCATTGCAATGGCATGTTTTCATTGTCAGGTTGTGGCATATTCACATAAGAGTCACAAGTGTAGTGTGTTTCTAGTGATTAGCTTTAGTTGTAAAGAATTAAAATTTTAATTCTTCCAACTATGTGTCTTTCCTTTCTCCAATCATGATAAAATGAGACATCAATTGTAGTCTTACCCTCTAAATGACTAGGTAGTCACATGTATATTTCTTTGTGCTCATCATACTAGGTCACCTTGTTATTATGTTTATTGTTTGTCACTTAGTTTTCTTCTACTTGTGTAGACTTCACTTGGCATGCTTTGTCTAACTGCATTACCTTTTTAATCACTACCACAGGGCTTGTGATCTTTGCTAATTTTCTTTGAGTATTAGGTTCACATGTTGGCATTCATTGTCTATTGTTCTTGTCTACCAGTCATAATCCCTTCACTTGTACTACCAATGTTGACAACACCTTTGATGACTAAGTATATTTTTTTTTTCTATTGATTAGTCTTTAATAATTAATATAATAATCACCCCCTTTGGCATTGATGGTAATAGTAATTAGTCACTTTGGAACTTTCTACATTGAGTGTGTGCATTCATCTTCCTTTTTCTATTGTCTCCCCTTGAGATAGTGCACTTTTATGTATTGACCATCGATGACACATTTTCTTCCTCTCAACTTCTCCCTCTTTGAAAAAAATACCAAAGGTTATCAACTTTACTTGTCAATTTATTTCTTGAGTGCCCCCCTATGGAGTAGTTCCTCATTCCCATCAATCCACTTGGGGTGTGTTTCCTTCCTTAATCATGGATTGATGTCAGTACAATTTGTCTTAGTTTAGGTTGGATAAGGGTAATACCCATAATATTTCTCTCTTAGATACTCATGCATATCTTTCTAAAGAGGCTTGGTGAAGATATCATCTAGTTGCTCCTTGGTTGGTGCATATTCCAATCTAACCTCATTTTCTTGCACTAGTACCCTCAAAAAATGACACTTTATAGATATGTGCTTGGTCTTCAAGTACATGACTAGAGTTTTGGATATATTCATAGAACTAGTGTTATTATAATTTATAACTATCATTTCATCCATCTTCTCTTGGATACCTTCAATTAGTTGTTTTATCTAGACAATTTGAGCATAACTCATCTCCACAACAACATATTCTACTTCAATAATTCACTGTGATATGTGGTTCTACTTCTTTCTGGTTTAGGTTACCAATACTTCTCCAAGGAAGAATGTACATCCATATATGCTCTTCATGTCATCTATGTTCCTAGCCCAATTAGCATCTATAAAGATACTAAGTTTAAAGTTTCATTTGCAAGGATACCATAGGCCATATTCTTTAGTATCTTTTAGATACCTGAATACTCTCTTCATAGCTACTATATGTGACACCTTTGGGTTGGCCAAGAATCTGGCCACTAATCCAAATTCTTATGCTATGTTTGATCATCTATATACCATATATTGTAGTTTACCTATCATTTATTGGTAAAGTGTCTCATTCACTTTAGGACTTTCAACCTACTTTGATAGCTTGCAACCAATTTTCATTGGAGTGTGTACTAGTCTTTCATCTTCCATGCCAAATGTTTTAAGTATTAATTTGACATTTTTGTTCCCTATAAAGATACCCCTTTTATTTGGGACACTTTAAGTCCAATGAAGAACTTTATTTCTCTGATCTTAGACATTTTGAACTCCTTCTTCATGGCTTCAACAAAATCAACACTTATCTTATCACCTCAACCAAAAATGACATCATCTACAAATATCTCTATAATCAATAGCTTGTTTCTATCTCTTTCTTCATGTGTAGATTATAGTTATCACTTGTTCTTAAAAACCCAATCTTTATCAAGTATGACTGTAGTCTCTCATACTATACTCTTGGTGCCCATTTTAGTCAATAAAGGACTTTTCTCAATATATACACTTGGTTCTTGCTTAAATCTCTCAAGTTTCTCAATGTTTACTTCCTCTTCTAGAACTCCATTTAGGAATGTGAACTTTACATATACTTTGAAGTTTTTGTATACAAAAAATGCTAGGAGTATCTTGAATTCTAATTCCAATATGGACACTAGTGTGGAGGTTTCTCCATAATCTATATCTTCTTCTTGTGCATATACCTTACAAACAAGCATGACCTTGTTTTAGACCTCTTATCCATCTTTAATAATTTTATTTCAAAACACCCACTTTGTGTCAATTGAATTCTTATCATTTGGTTGGGCTACTAAGTTCCATGTGTTATTTTTCACTATCTGGTCAATTTCTTCTTCCATGGCTTTCCTCCAATCCTCATCCTTCTAAGCTTCTCTAGTAGCCTTAAGCTCCATGTGTGAGAGTAAACATAATATATCTCTCATGTTTCTCCTATAGACAATAGCTTCCCTATCTTGTCAAATATTTTGCAAGACCTTTTTTCAAATTTTAACTTTTATCCTTTGTCCATGAGCTATGACATGATCAACAAGTTGTATTTTAATCCCTCCACTATATAAAAATCTTCATAGGGAGTGGATTCCTTCAAACATATATTACTCTTAGATTTCATAGTATATGGTAAGTTATTTCCAAACTTCACCATTCATCCATCATAGGCCTCAACCTCATGCAATTTTCTTGTGTCAACTAAAATGTGATGTGAGTAATTGCTATCTATTATCCAATTTTTGTGGATAATGGTACTGGTGATCAAGGACCTCTGCACCCTTTCAACTATGATAGAAATAAAGGATACTTCATTTTCATCATATTTGTTATCGCTAGTTGACTCTTCATCAATCAAACCTTCTTTTGTGAATTAACATGATGCCTTCTCTATTTCCTTTGACTACTTCTTGCTATAACCTTTCTAAAAAAAATTCTTTCTAGTCATTGATCTCCTTTCTAATAGGTTATGGACATCTAGCAATAGAATTTCCTACCTTTTTGTGATTAAAATATTTGGATGGAAACTTACAATTGTACTTCCGTTTACCTCTAACAATTCTTTTTATGAACAAAGCCTCCAACTCCTCTTGTTTTTCTTCTTCAAAATATAATATCTCTATCTCCTTTCTGTATCTGGATGAGCTTGGTTATCCTCTTTCTCTCAATGTTCCAAGTAGTGCTATTCAGGCTTTGAATGTAGTTTTAACCTTAAGTGCTTAACTAATTTTCATGTTGTTAAGTTTTAACATAGTGAACTTTCATATCATTGTGTTAAGTGACACCTCCATCATTTCAATGGTTCTCAAATCCTAGATGGATGACACCCTTATAACATACTTGGCTGATAGAGTTCTTGGCATCTTGCTCATGCACTTATCTTCTAATATTACTCCTCCACATTCTTTGATTGATAGCATTTTCACTCACTTTCCATAGGATTCAATCACATTAACTTCTTTCATTCTCATGTCATCAAAATTTCTCCATAGGTTTAGTTATGATATGGAAAAGGAGTACAAGGATTAGTTAAGAAAATGGTACTATAATGCATTGACAATCTACTTAATGTTGCAAAGGATGGATACACTGATTAAATTTTGAAGAAAAATCTAAAAGAAGTATGTTTGCAAAGCTTAACATTCTACATAGTAGGTTCCAAACAAAGTTCATGTAAGCTAAGAAGAAAATCATTTGGAGCTGAGAAAAGTCAATTTTAGTGTAAGATGAGTGATACTATGTAAGCTGAGTAAAAAATAGTTGATGTTGAACACTAGTAAACTTTAGTTCATGCTGAGTGTTTTGAAAATGGATGTTGAGAAACACAGTATGTGCCAAGCATCAAAAGAAAGCTAATGCCGAGTGTCAGCATTATGAGAATGATTGAGAATTTGATGAATATAAGCATACAAGTTTGATTTCTTGAATTGTCTAAACCTTGTGGAAGATAAGCTTGATGAGCTAGTGGCACAGAATTCATGTTGAACCATTTTGAGGAAAATTCAAAGAGGATTGAAGGAGAAGTTTCTAGAAGGGAATGAAATGAAATAATGGGTAGATTCATTGAACCCTACCTAATCTATCCTAACCCTAAAATGGATGATGGAGGATGAATGAAAAAATATCTTAATTCTCTATTTCTAGAGATGGCTAGTCAGAAGAAAAGATTGTCATGTGTGAGAACCTAAGGAAGACAAGGAGTCTAGGGTAGTGCTTCATTTAGTGACATAAGAGAAGAGACTACATTGGCAAGGAAAGAAAAAAGGCTTAAGGGTATGGATGCTTGAATGGTGAACAAGCTATTAGAGCTAAAGTGTGTGAAAGCCAAGTAGAATGGAGGACTAAAAATAGATATCTATAATTTGCAAGTGTGTTCTAAGTTGTTATCAGATCAAGCCTTACTATTACTTTCTAATCATTGTACTAGTCTAGGGTAAATCCTTTGGATTAAGGTTGACCTAAGAATCATTTGTAAATCTTTTAACTGGGTGAAATTCCAAGTGAATTATCTAAAGTCCTCTAACAAGGCTCACTCCTAACAAGGTGACTGAAATCCTTTAACTAGGTCACGTTTAACAATGTGCATTGTAACCTTTAATAGGGTTAGCCTTTCATAGGGCATCAGTTCAGAAGAGTGAGAATGAGTAGCATGTTACTGGTGGTTTTTTCCAAATTAGGTTTCCATGTTAAATCATTGTGTCGAATGTTTTATTAAATCTTCTATTTTTACATTTCTACAAATTTGATTTAACAGTAACCTATAAGTTTAAGTGATTGTATGATCTAATGGATGCATGCATGATGAAAATATTTTATGGATATGGGTTCACTAAGTTGTGAAAAGTTTTAATTGTACATCTAAACCTTGAATAACCGATTCACCCACTATCTCAGTTATTCTAAAGAATTCCAACAATTGGTATCAGAGCCATCTACTTAAGAGGACTAGTTTAAAGGTATTAGAAGCAAAAAGATCAAGATGTCCAAAAGGGAGGTACCCAAGCTTAATAGAGATAATTTTCCTTCATGGAAAAGTCTGATGAAGCTATACCTAGGAGGTCTTGGAGATCATGCACAATCTACCATTTTTTTTTAGCATGTTGATCCTACTAGAGTCTTAATTTTTGAAGATCTAAAAAAGAAGAAAGAACACAACCATGCAATGTTGGAGATTTCCTTTGTCCTAAGTTATGTAAATTTTGATGATATCAAGGGTTATGATAGTGCAAAGAAAATGTGGGATGCTCTATACACCACCTATGGAGGTGACAAAAATTTTCTAAGAGCCAAATCTGAAAGTCTTAGTGGTAAGTTTGATGATATGAGAATGCAAGAAGATGAGAATATTGCTCAATATTACTCTAGGATAATAGATTTTTTTAATGAAATAAGAAGAGCTAGTGATAAAATAGATGATGAGATTGTACTTAGCAAATTTTTGATAATATTGTTAACCATTTATGCTATTAGAGTCTCTGAAATACAAGAACAGAGATGTATGCCAAGGAATGATCTGACACATGAAGGTATGGTAGGTAGGCTCATTACTTTTGAGCTATCTAATTTTGATAATTACAAACCTAAAAATGTTGAATCTACTTTCAAAGACAGATATCATTGAAGGAACCTAATGAGAAGAAGAAGAAAAAGGTAAAATATGTGTCTAGTGACAGTGATACCGATGAGGAAGATGTAGATAAACTTGAAGCACTACTAGCAAGGAGATTTCATAGAGGTAAAGGAAATTTTAAAGGAAAGTTACCTATCATGTGTTTCAATTGCAATGAGGTTGGTCATATTGCTGCTACATGTCCAGAGAAGAAGAAATATAGATGTGGATACAAGTACAAAAGTAGAAGAGATGAAGACAAAAAAGATTACAAAGAAAAATGTAGGAAGTCTTGCTACATTACTGAAGAGGAAAAAAAAGATGGATATGATGATCATGATGATGAAATGGTGTTTTTTGTAATGAGGGATGAATCTAATGAGGATGAGAAAACTACACAAGTGTCTTGAGTGAACAAGAATGATAGATGGATCATTGACAGTGGGTGTTCACATCACATGGCTAGAGATAAAAGTAAGTTCATTACCTTGAATTATTATGATGGAAAAAGTGTAAGGTTTGGTAATGATTCACCCTATTTGATAAAAGGAAAAGCTTCTATCAAACTCATAGAAAATATTTTATGTGACAATGCTTATTATGTTGAAGGAGTTAACTATAATTTTTTGAGTGTGTCAGAACTGAATAATTGAGGTTGTAAGGTTGCGTTTGAAAACATGATTGCTAAGATATATGATACTAATGGAAAACTAATTGGAAAAGTCGATAAAACTAGAGGTAATCTATTCTACCTTGATATAGAGGATGCTACTTGTTTTATTATAGAATTTGCTAATGTGTAGCTATGTCACAAGAGGCTATGTCATGTTAATTATGATAACTTGGTTAGTATCAATAACATGAGAAGAGTCAGAGGTTTTCCTAAGTTGAAGAAACCTAGTGATATAATTTGCAAACAATATTAGATAAGCAAAATTACAAAGTCAAGTTGTAAGAATAAGACTCATACATCTAAAAGAATATTAGAGATTGTTCATACTGACTTGTGTGGACCAATTGAAGTGAAAAGCTACAAAGGAGATAAGTGCATTATGCTTCTTGTTGATGATTATTCTAGAATGATGATTTTTATCTTTCTATAACAAAAATTTGATGGTTTCCAAATGTTCAAATGGTACTTAGCTAGGGTTGAGAAGGAAATGGGTAAAAGTATGAAATGTTTAAATTTACATCAAATGAGTTTGACATGTGTTTTAATGATAGAGGAATCAAAAGACATACATCTACTCCTAAGACCCCTCCACAAAATGGAATTTCTAAAAGGAGGAACAGATCTATAATGGACTGTGATAGGACACTCATGGTGGAAAAAAATGTTGCTTTGAAATACTGGAGAGTAGCTATAAGTACAATTGTCTATACCTTGAACCATGTATAAGTTAAGAAAAGTACTCATTCAACACCTTTTGAACTATGGTATGGATACACACCCAATGTAAAATATTTTAAGGTATTTGGAAGGAAGTGTTATATTCTCAAAGATTTTAGGAATGGTAAACTAGATGCAAAAAGTGAAGAAGGTATATTCCTTGATTATTCCATAAGAAGTAAAGCTTATAACTGTTAAAATACTAACACTAACAAAGTTGTGGAAAGTGCAAATGTGAAATTTGATGAATATATAGAAGTATATGAGCTGAAACTATGAAGGAACCAAATGAATACAAATCACTTGTATAATTTTATGAAAGTATGTCTGCTAATGAAGATGTTGTAAATCAAGTTGCAAACCAATAGAAAGTTCTAGTGACTGTCGAGTCACATACTATGAATGTCGAGTTGCATTAAGGAACTGAGCTACATTCAGATGTTGAGCTAAAAAATGAAGTTGAGGCACATTCTGATTCTGAGATTAGTGCACATCAAAGAGAGGTTGAACTACCTAATAGAGATGTACATAGTGATTCAAAAGTTGAAAGACCAAGTGAAGAATCTAGAGTAGAACCAAGATTATCTAAGTATGTCAAGAGACATCACCCTACTACACAAATCATTAGAGATAAAGATGCTAGACCAATGAAAAGGAACAAGTTCAAAAATGATACATGTTTACTGAGCATGCAAGAACCTAAAATAGTGAAAGATGCCTTAGAAGATGTGGACTAGAGTAAATTCATAAAAGAAGTGATTGAACGAATTAAGAAAAATAAGACATGAACTCTAGTTCCTAGACCAGAAGATAAAAATGTGATTGGTACCAAGAAGGTATATAGAAAAAAGTTAAATGAAAATGGTGAAGTCACAAGGAACAAGGAAAGATTAGTTTGTAAAGGATATGCACAAGACTAAGGGATTGACTATTGAAAAAAAATTTCCCATGTTGCAAGATTGGAAGGAGTAAGAACTTTTCTTGCTTACTTTGTATACAAAGGTTTCAAAGTTTATGAAATGGATGTTAAGTTTGCATTTCTAAATGGTATATTATAGGAAGAGGTTTATATAGAATAGCTAGAAGGATTTGTTGATGCTGACAACAAAAACATGGTATGTAGATTACACAAAGCTTTATATGGTTTGAAGCAAGCACTAAGAGCATGGTATGAAAGGTTCATAATTATCTTATGAAGATTGGATTTGAGAGGACCGATGATAACAAAAATCTATACTTGAAGACAAATAAAGGCAAAGGTATTTTACTATCTAATTTTTTTTTGTGATATCATATTTGGAGGTCAAGATGCTTTATCTAATGCTTTTTCAAATAAAATGAAGAAAGAATTTCAGATGTCTATGTTTGGAGAGATCAAGCTCTTTGTGTGTTTGCAAGTACATCAAATGAAATATGGTAGATACATCACTCAGTCAAAGTATGTTCAGGAGATATTGACAACTTTTGGATTGGACAATTCCAAGCCAGAAAGCACACCTATGGTGACAAGACATAAATTGTTAAAGAATGATAATTTAGTTGAGGTGAATCAAATATTATATAGGTTTGTGATTGGAAAATTACAATACATAATACATAACCAACCTAATATTGCATTATTTATTGGGATAGTTGAAATATTTGCTACTAATCCTAGGGAGAATCATTTCATGAAAGTTAAGAGAATAATGAAATATATTAAACGAATAGAAGACTATGGTCTATACTATAAGAAAAATGAAAATTTTGAATTGAGAACCTACACTGATACTAATTAGGCTAGAAATATTGATGATAGAAAGAGAACCAATGGAGGAGCATTTTTCTTAGGGAAAAGGCTAGTTATATGGACTAGCAAGAAATAAAAATGCATCTCTCAATCTACTGTTAAAGCTTAATATGTTTCTATTGCAATAAATTGTACAAACATTATATGGATCAAATAGCTACTCAAAGGTATGAAGGAGGAAATCACTGAACCTATGATACTTTGTTGTGATAATACAAGTGTTATAAATATATCAAAGAATCCTATGATGCATATAAATACTACGCACATTGCAATCACGTATTATTAATTTTGAGAGTTAGTTCAAGGTAAAGAGGTGAAGATAGAATATGTTAACACAATAGAGCAAACAGATGATATCTTCATAAAAGAATTACCTAAGGATTCTCATTAGTATCTTAGAGGTAAATTAGGGGTAATACCCCTATCAAAGAATAGCTAAGAAGCATCAGGAGTGTCTTGCATTAAATATGTTGATTGACACATGTTACACATTGATGCAATGGATTTTACTTTAGGCGCTACCTAAAGTAATCAAAGAGTTGGAGTTACAAATTAATCACAAGCTAGGTGGCTAAGGGAGAAACTAAAAATGTGCATATCTGCATATTAAGATGACAAGTCTTTGGCATTGTTATCAAAGAGGGAGAAAGACAAATAAATCTAGAGAAATATAAGGGAGAAAGAGAAATCTTGGTCTGCCTGATCCTACAGAGGGAGAAATCTGAGGGAGAAAGAGAAATCTTGATCTACCTGATCCTGTAGAGGGAGAAATTCTAACTACAAAGAGAGATGAAGGAAAACACAAAAGAAATATGAATACCTAGTAAGAGAGAGTTGCGAACATAAGAAGTAGTCTAGAGGGAGTCATAAGGATGAGTTGATTGATTGTCTATTGGTCAGAATAAAATTTTACAACCTATTCAGAAGATGAAAGTTGCTAATAGAGGGAGAGATTTCAATACAAGGAATTATTTTCTTTTTGGTATTTTGTTGGTTGTATTGATTGAGTTTGGTTAGTTTGGTTTGCCATCAATGCCAAAGGAGGAGGTCATTGAAAACATATTGATACAAGTATGAATATGTATTTCAATCATTATTTTGTCACTAATGTCAAACCTGCTACTTGTTGGTAAGACAATTGATTATATTATTTGAGTTCTATCATTTGTTTGATTGATTAAGAGAATTTAATTAAATAAGGTAAAAAGAACACCTAGAGGAAAGGTTGATTTATGATATGGAAAAGAAGTACAAGGAATAGTTAAGACAATGGCATTATGATGCATTGATAATCTACTTAAGGTTGAAAAGAATGGATACACTGATTAAATTTAGAAGAACAAGATAAATAAAGTATGTCTACCAAGCTTAACATTTTGTGTAGTAGGTGCCAAGAAAAGTTAGTGTAAGCCTACTGAAGTTTAGTTGATCTAACGCACCAATAAACTTTAGTTCATGCTAAGTGTTTTGACAGTGGACGCCAAGCAACGAAGTATGTGCCGAGCATTAGAAGCAAGTTAATGTTGAGTATCATCATTATAAGAACAATAAAGAATTTGATAAATTTGAGTCAACAAGCTTGATTTCTTGGATTGCCTAAATCATGTGGAAGATAAGCTTGATGAGTTGGTGGCATAGAATTCGTGATGAACCATTTTGAGGTGAATTCAAAGAGGATTGAAGAAGAAGTTTATAGAAGGGAATGAAATGAAATAATGGGTAGATTCATTGAATTCTACCTAATAATCTAACATTAAAATGGATGATGGAGGATGAACAAAAAAAGATCTTAATTCTCTATTTATAGAGATGGCTTGTCAGAAGCAAAGGTTGTAATGTGTGAGAACCCAAGAAAGACAAAGAGTCTAGGGTATTGCTTCATTCAATGACTTAAGAGAAGAGACTGCATTGGCAAGAAAAGCAAGAAGGCATAATGATATGGATGTGATGAGGCCAATTATTGCCTATATTTTATATTAATTTTAATATTATGCTTTTAATACTACCTAGACATTTGTGAACTTATAATTAGTTGAACTTATGATAAAGTCCAGATAGAACTGTTAAACCATGGGTAGATAGTTATGTTATATTTTTCCAATATTATACATATAATGTATTATTTTATATAACCATTAGAATGTGTATTATAATATTTAGATTTAATTTGATTATGCTTATTTGTGTAAATATTTCTACATCTCAACTAACTTGCTAGGAAAGGAAGAAGTTGGAGTGGTTGACAACATTCAAGGAGGAGCATCAAGGTCTAGCTGTGGTGGAGGAATCATGATGGCACTAGAAGACAAGGCTACTACAAAGGAGGAGCTATTGTTCCAAGCATGTAGGGATGAAGAGTTTTTATATTTCCTCTGCATTTACTATTCTGCTAAAGCAGTCACCCAAACTTTATTGCTTATATCAAGAGCTATTATATTTACCTCTTCTCCTCTGATGGATCTTTAGTCAATTTGTTTTCTTTCCTATTTTAGAATAAATTTTGATCCTTTATTTATAGGGATTGGATTGATAGTTTTGGAACTTGAAAATTTTATGGAAAAACATTGTTGAATCTTATAGCAAGTTAACTGCAGTTGTATGTATTGTTCTTATGTAAGGAGTCTTTGAAATATAATGAAGTAATTATTGGTTTACATTTTGTGTTAGTAGATTAGAAGAAGACAACCAACAGGACCACTTGGGAGGTGGATTAGATTAGAGTAGTATAGATTTACTTTCAGCATTTCTAATATTTCAAATTGAAGTTATAAGTTTCTTCCTATAGCATTGTACTTTGTGAATGTTCTTGCAAGATCTGCAAGAGTAGCTAGAGTGGATCATCTAGATTGAGATATAGGTTAGCATAGAGTTGTATTTATAGAATTAATTTTAGTAAGGAGTTAAGTGTGTTACTTTCTTATAGTGCTAGTGTAGTTTCTTTGTATACATTTTACTTTCCTGCAATATAAGCATAATGACTCTTTAAGAAACCTAGTGTGCATACCGTGCTTACCATTTCAAGTATATGTCCCTGTGTTGACAAATTAAATGCACCTCATGGTGGGAGAAGTAATCCTTAGATTGAATAAACTATTCCTAAGTAAGGCATTGGGCATGATTATCACACACCTATTGTGAGGTGGACCATTTTTGGCATCATTGTTGAGGATGGTGTCAAGTTAGGAACATCTTTGTGACTTATTATTTTTTTTTATAGCTAGTTTTTTTAGAGATTTGCAATCCTAAAAATTGCTTCACAAGTGTGAAGAATTCAATTGCATACATTGAATAAAAAGAAAATGAGATTAATATGGAAAATTTCTTCCATGAGGGTCTATTAATTTGAACAAAAAAATTGAAGAAGTAGAGTTTCCTTTTGAGGATGCAAGCCTTGATTTTCATACAACATCCTCCTCTAGAGAATAATCTTTGGATATAAGTAGTCTTCAACCTTTTGCTAGGATATTGGCTAGCTTTCTTGATAATTCTAGACCAAATCCACCTATTACTAAAAATCCCATAGATAATTCTCCTTTTCAGTAGCAACCCCATAATCAAATACCTCCATTAATGGCACACCCTACTTTTCCATTTCCTCTCCTGAGCCTTATAAACAATGCTAATCTCAAAAATATATCCGCAGCTACTCTTCTCAAGTTTTATGTCCTTGTAACTGAGGATCCCTATACTTTCTTGTTTGATTTCAACATACTTTGTCGTAGCTTTGACTATAACACTGATGCCCACAAGCTTAAGCTATTTCCAGCAACGTTGAAAGAATCAGCCCTACAATGGTTCATGGGCTTAGGAGCCAATGCACTAGGTACCTGGGATGAGATGTAGATTCTATTTCTAGAGAAATACAAAGATTACTAAAAGGGGAGTGATCCAAGGGGAGATGAATTTTTTAGAATATCACAAAAGGAGGAGAAAACATTAGAAGACTATGTTTCACATTTTGTGTACACAATGTAGAAGAACCCCCCACATGTACTGGTAGAGGATTCATAGAAACTAGTCTTCTTGAGAGGGATAAACAATAATTGTCTAGAAGCATTAGACTTGATGGTTGGTGGTGATGTATACCAATCTTCTTGGGATGACCTCAAGAAAATTTGTCTTAACTACTCAAGGTCAACTATGAAGAAAAGTAGAGGGTATCGGTCCACAACCACTAAAAGGATCAGTCAAGGCATTTCAAAGCTCAAGATACCTAATTTACTCTCATATTTCAAGAAGGACATCATAAATGATGTCACTACATATCTTGACACCACGACTACAAAGAAGAAGCATGCAAATGCTAAATCACGATTAATGAAGTACTATCCTCACTACCACAAACAAAAGAGAGACTACACATGTAATCTAGTAGCAAACTTAGAGAATCAACATTTTCCAAGTGATTACAAGAAGATAGATGGGGACAATGATCAAGTGTTCTTTGTTGCTCAATGTCGACCATGGGCTTCAAGACAAGGTATGCCTCAAGATCCTCTACAATTTTCAAATCCTTACAATAGTCAATGGCATAATCAAAGTTATCAGAACCCTTCTCAGTACTCCCAACCTCAATGAAAAACCAACAAAATAACCAGTGGCCTAATCAACAAAATAATCAATGGAAAAACTAGCAAAACAACTAGTGGCCTAATCAAGAAAATAACCAGTAGCAAAATCAATGGCAACACCATAGGAAAATTGGTAGAAAAATAACCAATAGAGGGGGCCTCCACTATGGTCTAACCAAAATCTTGGTAACCCACAACTATTGCCTCCAGTGTAATAACCTACAATAATCCCACTTCCTATAGAAAATAATGCTAATCTTGAGCCAACCCAATTGCCTACTTAATCTTAGCCAAATACAAACAACAAGCAACAACAACATCAAATGTACACTATTGTTACTCAATAGTTCCCTAATCATTAGAGATATTTGATATCCATTTGAGATCTGGTACAACTCTACCTACACCAAAATACCCTATTATCAAGGAAGTTTCAAACAGTCCTGGAGCACCACTTCCAAAAGCTATACTGCCAAATACCAACCTGTCAACTAATGTACCTAGTAGGATTACTGACCACACCTTAGTGAGTCCTCCCTTTCCACATAGGCTAAATAAAGAGAAATCTATATCCCAAGAGGAAGAGACATTTGATATTGTTGACCAAATGAAAAATATGCAAATCCAAATCCTTCTATTCCAAGCTATCAAGCATGCCCTTATTTATGGAAAGGCTATTATGGAAGCATGCCTTAAGAAGCTAGAGAAAAAGAAGAAATATCCTCAAATTGTCCATGTTGTCAAGTAATTAGCAAATATCACGTTAGGGAAAGTAGTGATACCAAAGTATTCTGATCCTATTAGTCCAATAGTTAATCTAAATATAAATGGACAGGCTATGAAAAATGCTTTATTTGATTTGGGAGCAACAATAAATGTGATAAGTAAAGATACAATACAAAGGTTATGCATAGAAGGCTTAAGGTCAAGTCCCATAGTGTTAGAACTTGTTGATAGTTCAACTGTCACTCTAGATGGTCTCATAGAAGATGTGATAATGACTTCAGATTCATGGGAATACCCTACTAATTTTCTTATCCTATCACCTAAAGTAAAAATTGTTGGCTACCCTATCATCTTAGGGAGACCTGGGTTAGCCACCACTGATGCTAAAATTAGTTGTACATTAGGCTGCATGATAATTTTAAATGGTCAAACCATAAGGAAGCTAGAGTTATATCCACCTGCCCAACCCCAACTAGAATTGGGTGAACCTATTTGGCTAGATTTAGGGGAGGAAGAGGAAGAGTTGAATTCTGTAGCCTAGCTCATGATGATGCAGATGCACTCTTTTTTGAAAATGTAGGAGGAAGATGATGTAATATAAAGCATTCTTACCAATGAGTGTATAGTGGCCAAAGATATTGCTGAGAGTTCTATCTTAAAGCTATGTACCTATGAAGATTGTGTCTACCCAACAAGCCCTGAGATAATTGATCAATTACTGCCAAGTGAAGTAGCTACAAGTCCAATACCAAAAGTTTCAATGGTAGAATTAATAACTATTGTGGAACTTTCTCCTAGTCATAATCTTCATGTAACCAATAAGTTGTCCCAATCACAATTGGGATTATTAATGAAGCTCCTCAATCAACATGAAAAATCCTTTGCTTGGGATTATAAAGACATGGTAGGACTGAGCCCTAAACTCTACACCCATAGGATCTACATCAATAATGGAAGCTTACCACTCCATCAGCCTCAAAGGAGAATAAATCCAACATTGCATGCAATAGTTAAGACTAAATTGTAGAAGTTGTTGGATGCTAGATTCATCTATCTAATTTCTAATAGCAAATGTGTATCACCATTAGCTATTGTACCTAAGAAAGGAGGTAAGTGGTAGATATGTGTATATTATAGAGAATTAAACAATGCCACAAAGAAGAGTCACCTTCCTTTGTCATATATTGATCAAGTTTTGGATACTTTAGCTAGAAAGAAATACTTCTCATTTATGGATGGATTTGATGCATACAATCAGATAAGTATTGCTCTAGAAGATTGAGAGAAGACCATATTTACATGTCCTTGGGATACTTATTCCTATTTTGTATTACCATTTGGCTTATGCAATGCACCTGCTACTTTTAAGAGAGTTGTAATCAACATCTTTGCTGACATATCACATGATTGCGTGGAGATATACATAGATGACTTCACTACATTTGGTGTCACATTTGAGGAAGCCCTAAAGAACTTGGAAAACATGTTAATCTAATGTAAAGAACACAAACTATCTCTCAATAGTGAGAAATGCTTTCTGATGATGCAAGAAGGCATAGTCTTGGGATATTTTATCTCTGAAGCTGTAATCCAAGTAGACCCTATGAAAGTAGAGGTAATTCTCACACTCCCTACTCCCACAAAGAAAAAAGAAGTTAGATTTTTCCTAATACATGTTGGCTATTATAGGAATTTTATCAAAAAAATTAGTTAGATAGCTAGTCCTCTAAACCTTTCTTATCAAAGAGGCTAAATTTTCTTGGACAGAGGAATGTGATGACTCCTTTTGGTAGCTCAAGTCACTATTGACAATTGCACCAATACTTAGGGGTCCTAATTGGACTTTTCCTTTTCAAATACATACACATGCTTCTAGCTATGTCATAGGTTCAATTCTAGGACAAACATCTCAACACCTTGAAATGCAATCTACTATATCAGTAAGAGCCTTCATGGACCAGAGTTAAACTATACAGTGATTGAAAAAATAACTATTAGCAGTACTTTATGATCTATAAAATTCTAGCATTATGTAATTGGTTATACCATATTTGTTCATACTGAACATGTAGCAATTAAGTATCTCATGAAAAAACTTTCCATTACAGGTAGGTTGGCAAGATGGCTACTTCTTTTGCATGAATTTGATATCACAATCATTGACAAACCTAGGAAGGAAAATGTGGTAGCTGATTACCTATCTAGAATATATCATGATGAAAAATATACTACTTTGATAGATGATACATTTCCAAATGAGCACTTATTTCATATTATTTTCCAAACCCCATGGTATATAGACATAGCTAATTACATTGCAGCTAACAAAATGGCAACACAATTCTCTTACAAGGATAAGAAACTACTTGTAGAGAAAAGATTTTATTTCTCTTGGATTGATAACACACTATTTTACACTGGACCTAATCAAGTTATGAGGAGATGTGTACAAGAAAATGAGAATATGACATTCTACATGCATGTCATAATGAATCATGTGCAAGGCACTTTGTAACAAAAAGAACAGTGTTGAAGATTTTAACAATTGGCTACTATTGGCCTACACTTCATAAAGATGTAGCCAATTATACATGATAGTGTGATAAATGTTAGAGGATGGGCCAACCAATAAGATCATATGAAATGCCTCTCAATTCACAACTAGTGCTAACACCATTTGACAAATGGGGCATGGATTTCATTGGTCCAATAGATCCTCCATCCAATGGAAAATCATATATCCTTGTATGCACTGACTACCTAACAAAATGGGTCAAGTCAAAGCCATGAAGTATAATTGTGACCATAAAGTTGCCACATTTCTATATGAAGGGCTTTACTAGATATGGTTTACCTAGAGAACTTGTTACTGACCAAGGTGCTCAATTCACTTCCAATCTAATCATAGAACTCATGAAGGAATATAATATTAGACATCAAAAATCAAGCCCCTATCATCCTCAAACTAATGGATAAGAAAAAGTTACAAATTGGGAGATAGAAGCCATCTTAACAAAAATAGTTCATTTGTACTGTAGAGATTGTAGCAGTAGACCACAAGAAGCTATCTAGGCATATCGAACAACATGGAAGACCACCACTAGGGTCACACTATTCAAACTATTGTATGGAAAAGAAACAATACTACCCATTGAATTTGAACACAAAACTTTAAGAATAGCACTAGATTTAAACATTGATCTTCTTACAGCATAGAGGGAGCACTTATTGCATCTTAATTCTTTGGATGAAATGTGCAAGTCTGCCCTGAAACACATAGAAATCATATAGAAGTAATGGAAACAATGGCATGACTTCCACATTAAGAGTAAGCAATTTCAAATTAGAGATTGGGATTACTTTATGATTTTAGATTTAAAGACATACTAGGCAAGCTGCAAACATGATGGTTGGGTCCCTATGAAATAAGTCATGTATTTGCAAATGGAGTAGTCTAGTTAACCACAATTAATCCAGTACACTTCAAGTTATTAGTAAATGGACATCAGCTAAAGTTGTATCACCAGCCACAAACAAAAGAAGACTTCTTACCACAATTTCAACAACCAATTTCCAACAAACAATAGGTAACAATTCATGTAGCAATTGTCCATAATCAAAACTTTCTGTTTACATAAAGTTCAATTCTCCATTCACTTTCGAAATTCTTCTTTTTCAACTCATATCATTTCTTTCTCTACCACCCACCCACCTTCCACATCATCAATTTTCTATGCTTTCAATATTATAGCAAGTTCACTGACGTATTTTGTCCATGTTGTTCTTCTACTCTTGATGCAGGAGCATTTGATGTCTTTTCTATTTTCCCTCAGTAGTCTAATGTAGGGGCATCCTAGCTGTCGCATTGTCCTGTTGATTTTGTTGGTTGCTATTGAGTTTTAAAAAATTACTGAGTGCCAGTAAATTTTTAGTCATTGGCAAGTAGAAGTTATCCCACATCATGTTGGCATACTAGTTAGTGTGTTATCACATTTATTCTACCAATTTCGATCGAGTGATCCTTCAAGTGTTAAGTTGGTTGGTTGCAATATTTGCCAAGTTGTAGTGCATACAAAGCTACAATGTATGTCGAGTGTTCCTTCATGTGCTGAGTTTTCCTATATGTGTCGAGTGCCAATATTAGTTTTCTATGTCTATTTCCAGTTTAAGCCAACCTAGCACATATTTAATTTCATGATGGATATTTAATATTTGTTGATAGCCAACTTGTGTTCTAGAATCTTTTGTAAGCCATTTTGGCAAGTATTTAAGGGGATCTTTGGTAGAGTCTTAATCACAATTTTTGGTAGACGAGTCTTAGGTGGAGTAGCTTGGAGGTAGAGGTCCATATTTGATTTTGGAGATCTATTCTTCTTTGAATTATGTTTTCTTCTTTGTAATGGTCGTAACCTGAAAGGCCATACAACTGGGTATGTTGGATGCAAACTTCTTGATTTGAATATATGAAATATTGTCTCTCTAGATCTAAATGTCACTTCTCTTGTTCAATTTCTACTGTGTGTTTGTTTGCTAGTTTGTAGATCACCTCATTTTGGGATACATCCCAATTAGCATTGTATCAACTCTCACCAACTTTATCTAGCATGTGCAATGATCAAACTGATAGGTATAAGATTTTCAAATTTTATTCATTTTTAGCTCATAGATTTTGTTGGTTATATATATACTATTGCATTAAATATATAATTGCAGCATTATGTCAGTTCTATACCTCATGCCAAGTATGAAAAGTGAGGACACTTGTCCATGTCTCGTAGAGGTAGGGAAGGTTACTAATTCCTAATGACATTTCTATTTATTCATTAAAGATCCTCAAATCTTTACTCTCTTTGTTTCATTAAAATCGAATTGTCATAGTACATGAGTATCAAGTGTCATACCTTTATTCCTGAATAATCCCTCGTTGTTAGACTAAGATGTGACCCAAATTTAATTTTGAAGTGATTCTCACATATCTATGATTTATTCCCATTAAAATCACTTTATTATTGTTCATCACATATTGTTCATGATGGAAATTTATAGAAAAGAATCTTAAAATGGTCAATGGTTTTATAAAGAAAAAGTCTAAAATTCATAGAAGGGAAGAAGGTAATTATTGTAAACAAAGTAGAGGCTAGGATTAGTAAGCACAAATAGGATGTTAGTTGCAGCAACATGAACTAGTAGAACATAGTACTTTAATTTCTAATGTGGAAGTAGTAAGAAGATTCAATGCATGCGGCTGGCTAGGATATTTCCTGAAATTAATGGAGTTTGATGAAGAAGAAGCTACTGAATTTATAAATACATTTGAGGAAGGTGAGGCAATAGTATGGAGATTGATAGTCATTTCCATAGAGGAACGAATAGTAGAAGTAACCAGGTTGCCAGTAGTAGGGGAGTTCACGATGCTAGATTAGCTAGGGCCCAATTTTTCCTACCAAGTGACCCTACACTAGATATTACTAAGCAAGGATGCAAAAGAATGTCTCTTCCATAGCCATATAATGAGTTGGCAATGCATATTGTTAGGTTTTTACACGTGAAATAATATTTTCTAATTTACATGCACATAATTTAAAATTACTTAGTTATGTAAGGCATAATTTTCAAATAAATATCCCCAATTTCCTCTTCAATATGTTATGCATTAGTACTAAGGAAAAACAAAAAGGAAGTGGAAATTATGTTACTCACCATGCCCTAATTAAATTTCTCATATAAATATCTTTTAGGGATGTCTCTCCTATGTCATAGGCAGAAGAAGTTGTCTAGCATAAAACCCTACAATCTCAAATTTCCCCTAATGTGCAGACTAGTCAAGATAATGTAGTCCCCATTGATACAACTATTGAGCAAGGCACCCAAGGTAAGAAAACCAAAAATGTGTCTTTACCCACTCAAATGAGCAATGTTCCTACTTCTACCTAAGCAAAAAGAAAAGAAAATCTAAAAGAAGAAACTTCAATTCTAGTAGCAGAAAAATGAAACCCTATAGTCTCAAAAAAAAAGAAAATAAAGTCAATTCTTGTAGTAGCTACTCCTGTAGTAGAAACACTGAAGAAGGCTAGCAAGAAAAAGGTTGTGGTGCTTGAAGAAACTCTTGTGCAAAGAAGCCCAAGAATGAAAGGACAAATTCCTAAAGTACCCTTAGAAACACAATCCACTTTACCTAAACAATCTGATGAAGAATCTCTAGTACAAGTTATCCCAGATGATTCCCCCAAGCAACCTAGAATTCCAAACATTCCTCAAAATCCTGATGAGACATGTAAATATGAGATGAATGAATGCCAAATTGATTCCCAAGAAAACCATCAGGACACCCTAAGCTATGAAGTAGTAGAAGACCCAGTAATGCACTGACAAGCTTGTTCAAACACTACCCTAGTTTCCTATAATCAAACACGGTTCACAAGCTTCTTGGAATGGTCATGAAAGGTATAGAGGAAGAAAAATAACTGGCATTAGGAAAGTGGCCCAAATACCTTACAAATTCTTTTTTTCAGATATATAATAAACATGTGTTAACAACAACCCTATGGAAAGAAGAGAAAAAGGAAATAAAGAAGGTAATAATAGACCAAGGTGAAGAAATTATAGAATTAAAAGAGAAATTGTCAAAATAGAAGCAAAAGATGGATCATGCCCTTGAACTGGCTAACATAATAATTACTTGTAGGTTGCCACCTAAAATCTATGCCATCTATTTAAAAGAACATTTCCTCTTATTCCAGTTGATGATGACCCTCAGAGATATAGATACATAATTTAGGTTAGCTCAAGAATTCTATGATTTGTACACGACTCTTCCATCGTTGCAAGAAAATTTACTTTGTGAATTGTATGTGGATAATTTCATTATCCCTACAAAAACTCTATGCAACCCTCTACTTTATATAGGGGATATAAACCTTAGGGCCCTAATGTCTTAGATGCACAATGAGGCCAACTATGATAGACAATTGAACAATTATAGAGACTAGGAGAGAACAGAACCCTATCATTAAGAGCAAAAAGAAATAAACCATAAGAAATCCTTATGGATTGGTTTAGGTTGGCCTATGGGGATGTTTACAAGGAAATAAGAAAGCAAATCTTCAAGGCCAGAGCAAAAGTGTATGCAAAGTATGACAACATGCCTTACTTTTTCTTACAAAGAGCCATGGCCAGTGTCAAAAAAAGATGGGGTAGATTTCCTGAGGGATTCAAAAGGTTAGAACCAAACAACCCCATCAACCTAGAGGTATCCCTTCACCATGCACTAAAATGCATGCAGCTGGGAAGGCAAATTAGACCAAAACTTTGGTGTCCATTAACAATATAGCCATCCATGCTCCTTTGGCCCCTGTATGACATCAACTCTGAATGACTTGATGGGTTGTAGGAGGATTATAGGATGGAAGTCTGGGAAAGATCAAGAGGATTCTATGACACTTTTAGGAGTAACAAGTGATGGAGGATAGAGGTTGGAGACTTTCAATCAATGGCCAATAGATGCAATGTTTGAGGACAAGCATTAAACTTACCAGGGGGAAGATGATGAGGCCAATTATTGCCTCTATTTTATGTCAATTTTAATACTCTTTTTTGAATACTACCAAGACATTTATGAACTTATAACTAGTTGAACTATTGATAAAGTCCACATAGAACCATTAAACCACGGGTAGATAGTTATGTCATATTTTTCCAATGTTATACATATAATGCAGTAATTCATATAACCATTGGAATGTGTGTTCTAATATTTGGATTTAATTTGATTATGCTTAGTTGTGTAAATATTTCTGCATCACAAATAACTTGCTAGGAAAGGAAGAAGCAGGAGTGGTCGATGACATTCAAGGAGGAGTGTCAAGGTCTAGATGTGGCAAAGGAATCATGATGGAAATAGAAGACATGACTACTACAAAGGAGGAGCTATCATTCTAGGAATGTAGGGATGAAGAATTGGTATATTTCCTCTGCATTTACTATTATGTTGACATGGTCACCCAAACTTTATTGCTTATACCATGAGCTGTTATATTTCCCTCTCCTCCTTTGGTAGAATTTTAATTAGTTTATTTTATTTCTTATTTTAGAACAAGTGTCAATCCTCTATTTATAGGGATTGGATTGATAGTTTTGGAAGCTAGAAAAAAGTTGAAAAGTTTATGAAAAAATATTGTTGACTCTTGTAGCAAGTTATATGCAGTTTTACGTATTTTTCTATGTAAGGATTCTTTGAAATATAATGAAGTAATTCTTGGTTTACATTCTATGTTATTAGATTAGTAGAATTCAACCAAGGGGGGCCACTTGGGAGGTGGATTAGATTAGAGTAGCGTAGATTTACTTTCAGCATTTCCAATATTTCAAATAGAAGTTATAAGTTTCTTCCTTAAACATTGTACTTTGTGAATGTTCTTGTAGCATCTACAAGAGGAGTTATAGTGAATGGTCCGGGTTGAGATATATGTTAGCATAGATTTGTATTTCTAGCATTCATTTCAGTAAGGAGTTAAGTGTGTTACTTTCTTGTAGCACTAGTTTAGGTTCTTTGTATGCATTTTACTTTCCTATAGTATAAGCATAATGACTCTTAAGAAACCTAGTGCACATAGTGTGCTAACCATTTCAAGTATACATCCCTGGGTTGAAAAATTAAATGCACCTCATGGTGGGAGAAGTAATCCTTATATTGAATAAACTAGTCCTATGTAAGGCCTTGAGCATGATTATCACACACCTATTGTGAGGCAAACTAGGATGCTTGAAGGGTCAACAAGCTATTAGAGAATGGAGGACTAAAAACAAAGATCTATAATCTACAAGTGTGTTGTAAGTTGTTATTAGATCAAGCCTTACTATTACTCTCTAATCATTGTACCAGTCTAGGGTAAATCCTTTGAATTAAGGTTGACCTAATAGTCATTTGTAAATCCTTTAATTAGGTGAGATTCTAAGTGAATTATCTAAAGTCCTCTAATAAGGCTCACTCCTAACAAGGTGATTGAAATCCTTTAACCTGGTCACATTTAACCATGTACATTGTAACCTTTAATAGGGTTGGCCTTTCATAGGGCATCAATTCATAAGAGTGAGAATGAGTAGCATGTTACTGGTGGGTTTTCCAAAATTGGGTTTCCACATTAAGTCATTATATCAAATGTGATATTAGATCTACTATGTTTCATGTTTATATTTCTTCAAAGTTGATTTGTCAGTAACCTAAAAGTTTAAGTAATGGTATGATCTAATGTATGTATGCATGATGAAAATGTTTTATGGATATGGGTTCACTTAGTTGTGAAAATTTAAACTGTACATCTAGACCTTGAAAAACTAATTCACCCCCCTAGTTATTCTAAGGAATTCCAATAACTTGTTGTTGTATAGATAAGTAAATAATAGATAAATGACCTATCAATTTATCTATAGAACATAGCTTGATAGAGATTCTTCTTCCACTTTCTTAACAAGTCTTAGAACTATGCTCTACCTTCTCTAGGCTCTATAATTTTAGTCTTCAATCATTGGTGTGATTTACTCTCTTAGCTTATGTAAATGATACTTCATGTGTTGTTGTAGGCTCACTCTCCTCTTCCTATTATAATCATTTCCTTGAATATGATCTCTCTCTAATCAATCTTCTTCTCTTTTTGAGATTCCACTTTAGCTTGGCACTTCTGGCTGTCAGGATATTCTCTTACAAATCTAAACTTCTCTCTTTTAGATTCCTTTTCTTTTTTACTTTTCTTCTTTCTTTTCTTGGAAGAATTGATCTAATAATTTAAAATTTTATCCCCCTCCCTATTGCTAACTCATCCACCCATTGTAGTGATGTACCGCCCTTGTCAAGTTGTGGCATGTTTTTACAAGAGTCATGTGTGTAGTGGATTTATGGTGTCTAGATTTAGCTATAGTTAATTCAAATTTGAATCCTTTTGACCATGCCTTATTCCTTTCTCCCATCACCATTAAATGCAACATCAATTGCACTCACCCTCTACATGACTAGGTAGTTGATGGTATCTTGCTTTGTTCTCATCATACTAAGTTGCCTTGTTATTCTGTCTTTTGTTTCTACCACTTGTATTTCTTCTTCTTGTGTGGACATTACTTATCATGCTTTATCTAAGTGGATTACCTTTATCATTACTTCCACTAGGCTTGTCATCTTTCCTAATTTCCTTTGAGTGTTTGGGTTGCATGTTGATGTGCCTTGCTGGTTGTGCCTATCTACTAGTCATGATCCCTTCACTTGTGTCACCAAAAATGGTAACACCTATGATGTCTAATTCTACTAGTTTATCTATTGGTTAGTCTATAACTCTTATGCCAATGAAATCATACTACTAAAAACTAAAATTTTGTACCAAATTGATATAAAATAGTAATCTAAAAAAATCGAATAGCTTTCGAGTTATCCATTTTTTCTTGTAATGAAATAACTTGCACAATAGAAGAAATAATATGAAATATTATATAAATACTTGATAATAACTGAGAGTAGTAGGCCACTTCGAGGGGGAAACCTCCAAATATCTCCAATGAGAACAAATTTCACAATATGATGTTGACATAAGTCTCACAACCTCCTACATATCCCTAATTATGATTAGGTTGAATAGACACTACCCTACATAATACCTAGGCTGACCTACTTACTTAAATAATAATATAATAATGATAACATGACTTAATTAAGCATTAAGATAGCCACAAGTTGACTATTCATAACACTATACACACCAACATTAAGGGCATAGCATGCCCCCACTCTTGAAAGAAGCATTGTCCCCAATGCTAACCAAGTGTGGATTCTTTTAAATGAACTCCTCATCCTCCCATGTGGCCTCTTCAACTAGTAATTTCTTCCATTGGATGAGATACTGAGTCAAGGTTCTATTCCTCAGCATCTTCATACATGTTTGATTAATGAACTTTGGTTCCAAAATTATTCTTCCTTCTTCATCATGTTCTGGTAGTACTGTTTGAGTAAGAATATTCTACCCAATTACCTTCTTCAAACAAGAAACATGAAAGAGTGGATGTATCCTTTTTGTTGGTGGCAACTCAAGCTTGTAGAAAACACCACCAATCTTTTGGATGATTTGGTATGGTCCATAATATCTTGGAGACAACTTATTATTCTTTTTTTATTGCTTCATTGGGATTTTTTTATAAGGCTACAATCTCAAGAAGACCCTGTCCCCAACTTCAAAATTTATTTCAATACAATGTTGTTCTTCTTTTTGTTTCATTCAATTTTGTGCCATAGATAAATTCTCCTTGAGTCTTGAAAGTACCTATTGTTGATGAAGCAACTGGTCCTCTACTACCTAAACTCTTGGTGACACCTTCAATGATGATGTGATGGAAGGAGGATGATATCCATAAAGTTCCAAAAATGGAGACATTTTTTATGAGAAATGAACAAAAGTATTGTACTACCATTCTGGAAGAGGTAGCTAATCTACCCATTAAGATTGTTTTTCTAAAGTGGAATAATGTAGATATCCTTCCAAAAATTTATTAACAACCTTAGTTTTCCCATCTGATTGAGGATGGTATGAAGAACTATGAGCCAATTGAGTACCCAAACATGAGAATAAATCTTTCCAAAAGTGACTAGTAAAGATAGGATCACAATCACTAACAATAACCTTAGGTGTACCATGTAGCTTTTGGATATTCTCCAATAAAAATTTTGCTTCTATAATTGTTGTAAAAGGATGTGATAATGCAATGGAATGTGCATATTTCATGAGGTGATCAACTACTACCTTGATGACATTATCACCTTTAGATTTGGGAAGCCCTATCATAATGTCCATGGATACCTCTTCCCAACATTGGCTAGAATAGATAAAGGTTGCAAGAGACCTGGTGTCTTAATTGTTTTCCACTTATTTCTTTTAAAACCCAAACATTTAGCCACAAATTTTTGAAAATCACCCTCTAGCCCTTCCCATAAAAATCTTTTTTGACCCGATGATATCGCTTCAAAAATCCTGAATGAGCACCAATTGGGGACTCATGTAGTTCTTTGAGAATCGTGTGTTTAAGAGTGGAATTCTTGTAGAGATACAAGTGCTCTTTGTATCAAAGAATATCCCCCTTTAAACAAAACTTATCTAAACTACTAGGGTTACTTTTTATTTGTTAGATGAGATTACTTGTTGCAACATCATTTTACCACTCTTTTTTGGCTTCTACCACCCAATTTTCTTATAATATTGAAAGGGTACACAATAAGGCTTCATCTTTTTCATCCTTCCTAGAAAGTGCATTGGCCATAATATTTTCCTTCCCTTTATTTTATACAATTTCAAAGTCATATCCCAACATCTTAGTGACCCATTTTTTTTGGTCTTCTAACGATAGTCTTTGTTCCAAAAAATATTTTAGGCTATCATGATCTATCTTAACCTTGAAGTGTCGACCCATTAAATAAGGCCTCCATTTTTTAACTACATGAAGGATTGCTAGCATTTCCTTCTTGTACATAGGTTTGAGTTGATTTTTACCTTTTAATTGATGACTCTCAAAAGAAATTGGTTGACCTTATTCCATTAGAATTGTTCCTATCCCATTTCTAGAAGCATCACATTCCATAATGAATTCCTTGGTGAAGTCTAGAGTGGCAACCACTAGAGTTGTACACATAGCCTTCTTCAATTCCTCATATGATACATTAGTAGATTCATTCCAATTAAAAGAATCCTTCTTCAATAGAGTGGTAAGGGGTGTTGTTGTATGACCATAATTCTTCATAAATCTTCTATAGTACCCTATTAATCCCAAGAAACCCCTCAGCTTCTTAACAGTTTTTGGAATAGGCCATTCCATGATAGGATTAATTTTGTTAGGGTCCATTTTTACTCCTTCATGTCAAATTATGTGTTCCAAATACTCCACCTCCTTAAGACAAAAAAGCACACTTGGATGGCTTAGCATAAAGCTGATGATCTTCGAGTAATTATAATGCTTGATCTACATGCTACAAATTTTCTTCCCATATCTTGCTATAAATTAATATATCATCAAAAAACACTACGACAAACTTTCTCAAGAACTTTTTAAAAATGGAATTCTTCAAACTTTGGAATGTAGATGGTGCATTGGTGAGACCAAATGGCATCACAAAAAATTCATAATGACCCTCATGAGTTTGAAGTGTTTTCTTACAAATATATTCCTCCTTAATCCAAATTTGTTGATAACTCAATCTAAGATCTAACTTGGCAAAATACAACTCCATTTAATTCATATAGAAGATCATCGATGACTAGAATAGGAAACTTATCTTTAATGGTGTACTTATTGAGCACTCTATAATGTGGACACATGTGCCAAGTTTCATCCTTCTTACACACCATCACAACGAGTGAGGAGTAAACACTTTGGCTATGCCTGATAATTCATGCCTCTAGCATTTCCTCAACTTTTTTTTCTATCTCACTTTTTTGTATGTGTGGGTACTTATAAGGCCTAATGTTTGGTGGTTGGCTTCCTAGAACTATTTGTATGGCATGGTCATGATCCCTCTTAAGATTAATTCCTTTATGAATATCTCCAAGAATCACTAAGTGAGGATCAATTATTGCTTGTAAATCTAGATGAGTAAGAGCATTAGATTGAGAGACTTCTAATGAACATAGTTGGGCCACAAATGCATTTGCAACTTTCTTAAGAAGATTTTGCATTTTATGAGAGCCTACCATTTGTGGGGATTTTTCCTTCAATCCTCTTAGCTCCACTATCTTTCCTTTTGATTGAAATTACATGAATAGTTCTTGGAAGTTCATCTAAATTGTTCCCAATGTAGTAAGCCATTGTACTCCCAAAATAATATCCGCTACACCCATGGATATTGCATACGTTGGGGTATCAAGTTAATAGTCTTCCATGGATAATTTGATGCTATGACACTTCCCTGAACAACTAACTATGCCCTCATCTGCAATCAAAACCTGAAACTTTGAGGTTGGATATATAAAATAATTTAGAAGAGTTGCCAACTTTTCGTTGATGAAATTATGAGTACTACCTAAGTCGATCAACACTATTACTTTTTGCTTCTTTAAGAAACCCACTACCTTGAGATTTTGTGGTGCACTAAAACCTAAAAGTGCATGAAAAGAAATGATTGGTTGAGAATCATGTGATTCCTCACCTGACTCCCTATCCTCCTTTGATATGGGCTCATCCTCTTCTTCCTCAATTGGACCTTCAATATAGAAAAAATTATTCTCGCTACATTTATGTCCTTGACTATATTTTCTATCATAATTGAAACACAACCCTTTTTCTCTTTTCTCCTCAATGTTTTGTGGAGTCAACCTAGTAGGTTGAGGAAGAGAAGGTTTTGAATATATTTTTTATCATTTCACATTAGCCCCTTTCTTTCTAGGAATCAAGAACTTCTCCTCTACCCTGTGTGACAATATAAAGACTCATTACTGAGCTAGGAAAAAGCATGTGTACCTAATGTTGAATGTGATCCTTGAGACCACCCAAGAATAAATCATTCAAGTTCTCCTTTGTAATTGTATCCACTCTTAAGTATAGATTTTGGAATTTTTTTTATATAATCCTTAACTGATCCTATTTGTTAAAGCTTAGCAAGTTGGCTAAAGAAGTTTTCTATCACATTATTGTTATATTGTTCTTGGAGTTTTTCTATAAAAATTGACCATGATACAGTGAGACCCTTTTTCCTTCTATGAGTGCAAAGCCAATGATACCAAATGAATTGATCTAATTATAGATATAAGGAAGCCATTGTGACCTTTTGCCCATATGGGATTTGATGTATTTCAAAAAAAATCTCATTTGATTTATCCATGTTAGAGGATCCTTGCCATCAAATTTGTGCATATTCACCTTTGGAAAAAAATTCCTAGATCCTGTGGGATTAATAAAATTTCTCTCATTATTAGTCAACTTGAAGGTTTCACCTTGATTTCTTGAGAGCTCCTTCCTTGTTTCATTCATATAGGTTCTTAACATGATTCATATATCTAATATTTCTCCTCGTCAGTCACACATATCCCTCTTAACCTCTTCCTTGAACTTACTAAGTTCCTCATTGGAATTACTATCCTCTACTACTTCCCAATCTTGATTAGAAGATTTCCCCAGTGTGGTAGCATTCTTTTTGCCTCTTGTTGAAGGCCTCATCATGATGGAAACCAATATTTTTTAAATAAATCACACAAATGAAATAAAAATTCTCTTATTTATTTATTTATTTATTTATTTATTTATTTACTATAACTTACTAGGGCCAAGATACCCTTACTCGGAAAAAATCCCAAAAAAAATTAGCAAATTTGCTATCTTGAGAGAGAATTTTCCTAATTTTTCAATAGCTTTATTTTTTTAAAAAATTTTGCAAGCATTTAAATTTAGGCTCCTCTACTATGTATTCAATAACCCAATACAAGTTATACTCCAATTTAGTAGGATGTGAGAGATATGAAGATCTCAATAAATTGTGTAGAAATAGTAATTCTGAAACAATTTCCACAAATTTTCTCCAGTTCTTCTAAAATTTTTATTATAGCTTCTTTAATATGGTCTTCAAAAACCCTTTTAAAAAAATGAAAAATTTGCTAAAATTTGAAAGTTATGCTCTTCCCAAAATTGCCCCAGTGTTGAGAAAAAATCTTGCCTCTATGGTGCCAAGATCATGCTCTGATACCACTTGTAATGAAATAACGTGCACAATAAAAGAAATAATATGGAATATTATATAAATACTTGATAATAACTAAGATTAATAGGCCACTTTGAGGAGGCAACCTCCAAATATCGCGAATGAGAACACACTTCACAATATGATGTTGAAATAAGCTCGCAACCTCCTATATATACCTAATTATGATTAGGTTCAATAGACACAACCCTACATAACACCTAGGCTGACCTACCTACCTAAATAATAATATAATAATGATAACATGACTTAATTAAGGATTAAGATAGCCACAAGTTGACTATTCATAATCTTATATACACCAATATTAAGGGTGTAGCACTTCCTTTTTTCTTAAAAATTGACATAATATTTATATTATAGAACACAATCAAACCTTTAAAAATAATTAATCAAAGACAAAAATAAGTGATACAAATCCATTAATCTAGTAAATGAAAAAGATAAGTGGATAGACTAAGCAAGTGGAAAAGAAAATAAAAAAAGTGGAGTACTAAAGAATCACTCTGCAACATAGTTAGAGATCTTGAGGAGGCCTTCCCTATTGGTAGAAGGCCATCCTCCTTGCAGTCATACTTTCCACATTCATGATAAATGATTAATTAATTAGGAGAAGTCTCCTCCTTTGGTTATTATGGAACCTAAATCATCATATTTTACACTTGACAAATCACCTTTGACACTCCAAATTGGAATTCCACTCTAAGTCTCAAACCTTAAATCCAAAAAAGATGTAGAGAATGCAATATTAGTTCCCTCAGGAGCAAGATTCTAGAAAATATATAACAAATATAGAGTAACACTTGGAGGAATTGGAACTCAAGTTAAGAATGCCTCTAACCAATCTTTTATTCTTAAACCTAATTCTCAAATGGTCATTCTTGTTCAGTCTGAGGTGAATAGACTTAGGAATTCAATCATTTCACATATGTGTGCATGATTCAAAAATGTCTCTTTCTCATTTTCTTTGCTAACCCTAATGTGTACAAATAAATCATCAATAAATAGTTTTGGAGAGTCACCTCTACATGCTTTAAAGTTATTTCATGGTCACTAGACACCATGTGCGAGAAATTAACAAATATTTTCTCTTCTCATTGGATTATGTATGTAATTTTCCACCTTTCTTGTGTAACTTGATCTCTCAAGCCCTAAATCCTATCATAAAAGTCATTATAGTTGATAAAATAGACTTGTATAGATGTAAGAGATCTTATTTCTATCAACCCCTGTAAGGACCTTCCTTCTAAGATTATTTTTGAATTCATTAATCACCCCTTATTGTTCCTTTTCTACTATCCTGGTGGACTTCATTCTCATTTCCTATGAAAAAAGAAAGGCCACTTGAGACATAACTATCCACTTGTTAAGAATAAGAACCCTAGTTTTTTTTTAAAACTAAACCTATCCATGAGGTGGTTACCATCCCTTGTTATGATTAACCACAAACATGAATAATAGTTAAATGCAAATATAACCAATATCATAAAATAATAAATCACATAGAAGAGAGCACAAGACATAAGAATTTAACGTGGTTCACCCAATCCCTAGGCTATGTCCACCAACAACAAGTCCAATATTATTAATATCTAGTGATTAGAATTTGCAATCCCTTACAGCTCAATACCACTGCAAGAAACTACAATATCATCATAGATTATGAAATCCCTAATCCCAAGCTATTTTATACAAGCTTTTTCTAGTTACAAATTTAGGGCTAGAATAAATCATCCAATATAAAAATAATAGTTGATAGCCCTTGTGATGCCCCAAAACCCTCATAGTAATAATCTAGGGGGAACTCACACTGAATAAAGTGAGATAAATTAACCTCTGTGTCTAATTAGGTGACACATCACAATATTTGTACCCCTCAACAAGAGAAGTCCACTAAAGGTGTCCCTCAAACTCCTAACCCTTCTTTGAATATTTCTCTTTTCACTACTGAAGAGATTTGTGTATTTCTCAATGCCCTAAAATCCACTCTTAATAAGAACCTATCTCCCCTTCCTTCTCTAGAAGATAATCTAGCTCATATTAACTCCCTTTCTAGACTTAACATGAGTAACCTGGGTTTAGACTCTCAAACCCCCAAACCAAAGTGCAAAACCCAAAATGCATAAAAAAATCATGTTAGAAAATATTAAGAGAATTGATGGTCATAAATTTAAAAATATCTACTCTTCTCATCTAGTATTACCTTCCTATAGCAATGGTTTTGATTCCTCTTCCTTGCCTACCCATTTGGGTAGAAAGGACATTCTTCCTAAGAATAACTCTAATGTTTTCTGTGGAATGGCTTACGAACCCACCAATCTCCTAGATTTAGGAAAAAATTTAATACCACCATCCTATGAGGATTTGAAGCTATCCAAAGATCATATGATATAGAAGACAATTAACAATGTAACTTCAAATTGATTTTAATTATGTCCCCCTCCTCCCAATATCGGTTCTCTTTCCCATTCTTAGACCACTCCTATAACCATTAAAGTCTCTTCTAACTACATGAATAAGGAACATAATAGCTCTTTCTATGTTACAAGGATGAAGACCCAAAAGCATTTATTTTTAATGATAAAAAGAAAATTAGAAAACTAAGAATAAGTCACATATAAATTAAGGTAGAATTGAAAGAGATCATTGACGAAAGTGATCATAAAATCACCTAGTCCAAGAGGAAGAGGGGGAGACCCTAGAACTATGTAAGCAACATTAAGATCTCTAAATTTTAGAAGAGAGAGCTTCCCAACTATTTTAAGAGCTTCAAATCCCCAATGGACATAGGCCACTAAATGTATTTCAATGGATGTTAAACTACTTAATGCAATATTAGAGGGTTGGAAACCACTAACAAGAAATATGTAAAAAGGTTCCTTAGGAACCAAAGGGTGTTGACTTCCTCCTCTAGAAGACATCAAGGTTGTAGGATTCTATTTGGACACTCCTCTAAAGTGTATTAGAATGAAGTTGAATCCTTCTTTACCCCTAACTAGAAAGGGGAGGGTAGATCCACTTGTTGGAATAATTATCAATGATCCCCTACAAGATTCATGACATGGCTTTACTACCTCCTTTGTTCTATAAGTTAAGTGGTTTTATCAAGCATTAACAAGACAATATTTTGGTGCAATGACAACACTAGCTTTGTAAAAAGTGGTATCAGAGCTTGGTAACATGTTTGAATCTCCTAAGATAATTGTGAGGGGGGATTTTTGGACTAATCACCAATGTTCCCCTTTGGGATTCATGACATGGCTTAACTTCATCTTGTGTTCTATAAGTCTAGTGGTTTTATCAAGCATTGATAGGCCAATCTTTTGGTGTAATAACAACCCTAGCTTGTATACTTCTATCCTTGTGGGTCTAAAAAGAATTAAACATTTTATATAATAGGGGTGCTCACCTAGAAATGGGGTGGTTTGGGTCACTCTCAATATAGGTGATAAATAAGTGGGAATTGGATCCATCTATGCACCAAATGACCACTTTTAAAGGATAAGACTATGGAATTGGATGTGTAATTTAATATTTATCCCTTGTATTTATGTAGGAGACTTTGACATGGTGGAGAGACTATATGAAAAATTGAAAGGATTTAAGTTTGAAGGGAAGGGTCATGAAAAATTATAATGGCCCAAAGTTATAAGAAAGTTCAATCAATTTGACCCCCTAGACGGAGGTAAGACAGATCATAAAGATATTTGGCATACTTGGTCCAACTTCCAAAAGGGAGGAGAAGATTTTATTGTAGGCTAGACAAATTTTATACAAATAAGGACTCTTTTAATTTTGGTAATGATAAAATTAGAGAATAGGTGAAGGTAGTCCCCTACACTTTGTCTAATCACCATCCCATTGTGAATTCTTACATATTGATTCCAATCCCACTTGCAGCCACTCCTCCAATAAAATTTATTTGAACATCACCCTCCTTATAGATGAGGATTCCAAATGCCCAAATTATCAAGTGGTATAACCACAACATTATAAAACATTCCTTTTCTATTACGAGATGGGTAACTATGACCCAAAGTTGGAAAACCATTTTTCAAGCTGTTGGTAGAAAAAACATATATATTCTAGACTTTGGGAGAATCAACTCCATAAATCATTCTTTGAGGTTGAACTCCATATCCAACATCACCCTTCCAACTTGACTTCTCTAGATGATCTTATCTAGTCTAGAGATGCTTTAAGGAAAATACAAAACATGAAGGTTTTATTTTCCAAGACAAGGACTAGACTTCAATAGTTGGATCATGTTGATAGGGGCTCCAAATATTTGTTTCATATATTGAAAACCAAGAAGGCTAGAATATGAATTAACTATATTTTTTTATGAAGGAAAGGAAATGCATAATCATGGAGATATTCTTCAGACCTTTTCTAAATAAAACTCAAAGATTTTCACCTCAGAAGGTAATGAGAGAAAAAATGGAACTCCTGAGGAAAAAAATCATGGGAGCATTGCCAAGAAAGTTAGGGAGGAGGACACTAAAGTTAGAAAAACATATTTTTGAGGATGGAATCATTAATGATATTATCAAGAGGAGTAGTGAAAAATCTCTTGGTCTAGATGGACTACCCATTGAATTTGATAAGGCTAATATAGATTGGATTTAGGAAGACCTCCTAATGTTGTATGAGGAACATATTGTCAATGGTACTATGGGCCTTGTGATTGACTCTAGTCTCATTTAGATAATCCCAAAACATGGTGATAATTTACTACTAAAGAACTAGATCTTGACCCTACAAGTCTCTTTGGTACAAAGGTTGAAAAAATTATGAAGTATTATCAATGATGGCCAAAGTATTTAATTTAAAAAATATATGTCATTCAATCAAAGGAAAGAGAAGGAGAAGGAAGACAATGATTACTGGTCAAGGAATACACCAAAATACACTATAGCACACCCATGTCAACATAGGCATTTGGGAATGAATAATAGTTGATCTGAGTCATCAATATAATGAGTCCCAAATAATGTGATAGGAGGTAGGTGAGAAATGATGAAATCAAGAAAGGGAGACAACCATCATTACTTCATAGAAGTATTATTAGGGCTACCCCTCTATACCCTAGGCATAGGGATCATGAGTCCCCTATGAATGAAGTGGGTATGGGATTAAAAATTGGAATTAAAAAATTGGTGGGGTAATCTAGTCATGGGTACAGTCACCTAATGTCAAATAATGGATATATATAAACAACTAAATAGAAACAAGCTATTATTGATGGTTACTACCACTACAAGAAGAGAAGAAGAGAGATTTAAAAAAGCAACAAACCAATAGACAAAGTAGTTGCGAAGGATGAAGAGACAATGATTGACTATTGTGAAAAAACAAAGGAGAAGTGAGAATAGATAACTCATCAATAAAATAGGAAAATCAATGCATCTTTGAGGATATGAAGAGAAGATCTACATGGAAAGAAAGTGCCACATTTGAGGTATAAGAGAATAGTATACTTTCATTCCATTACATCTATTTATATCTCTTAATAGGGCAACCTTGATTAGTAAGATTATTATAAAATCATCTAACATGGTGTCTCTTAGAAGGATATTTGTAAATCCTCTAACAAGGTAGCTTTCACAAGATTTTGTAACCCTTGCAAGTTGTGGGCATTCCTAATAGGATGCATCTTTAGAAGAAACACTCGTAGATCTTAACAAGGAACCCCTTACCATACATTATAAGGGCTAGTAGGTATATTATCTAGACTATGGTTTTCAGCCTCTAACCTTACTACATTTATCTTAGTTTGAGTTATAGAGTGGCTTAACATTAAGTTTGGTTAAAGAGGTTAGTAAGTCAATAAATTTTAAAGAAGGTACATATTTAACCCCCCACACCACACCCCAATACTAGTTGGGACCAACAATTAGTATCAAATCTTAAATCCCTATTGTAGCAAGTCTAACAAATTGAGGGAAAATACCATGTCGTCACTCAGAAGATAAATAGATGAATCCCTAAACACCATTTAAGACATGAAGGGTAAGCTGAGAAATTCCTTAGCTAAGATGAAGAATTTGATGCAAAATCTCAGCGAAAGCTAAGAATTCATTGAAAATTAGTACAGTGGTTCTATTAGAAATTTCTTTAGAATAATTGAGATTTGGGGGGGGTGAATTAGTTATTTGAGGTCCAAATGTCCTATTCAAACTTTTCACTAAGTATAGTGAGCCCATTCAACCATTTATTCATCCAAGCTTTAACTTTTCTAATCAGCAAGTTACTATAAATCAACATGCAAGCATAACACATAAGAAATCAACACATAACACTATGCTTTGCGTGGAAACCCAAGTTGGGAAAAACTTCCAGTAACATGCTACTCAATTCCCACTCTTTTGAAGTGATGCCCAATGAAAGACCTACCCTATTAAAGGCTTAGAACATATTGTTAAATGTAACCTTGTTAGTGGATTTAACCACCCTATTAGAAGTGGGCCTGGTTAGAGGACTTTAGAACATTCACTTGGAATGCCACCCAGTTAAAGAATTTACAAATGGTTATTAAACCAACCTAAGTCTAGAGGATTTTCATATCTAATACAATAGCTAGGGAGTATTAGAAAATATTTGACCTAACTACAACATACAACTTAACTTGTAGATCTCAGATCACTTCTCAGCTCATACCATTGTGTGGCCTTCAATCTCTGCAACTCTAACAGCTTGGCCTACTTTCAAGCTTAGTCTCCTTGAGTCTCCATGCTCAATGTACCAGTTCAATCATCTCTTATTGACCACTTGTAGAAGTAGAGACTCTATGCTCTTCCTTCTTCTAGATGTCCTCTCCTTGACACCCTTCTAACCACTATGCAATTTGGCTCTTAGGTAGCAGTAGTATCAGCAACATTTGCTTCTTGGTCTGTGACTTCTTAAATAGAAGTCTTGGAGTTTTATTCCTTCCTTTTGATTTCAATTCATATGGATTAGGTAGGATTCATTGTATCTAACCCATATTTTGTTTCCTCTAGAAACTTCTTGAATAATCCTCTTGAATTTGCCTAAAAAATGTTTACATAGAATTTTGTGCCACCAGCTCATCATCCTTATCTTCCAACTAGTTCAAAAAATTCAAGGTAACCACTTTTTTGGCTTAGATTTGTAGAATATTTTTTATTTAAAATAATGTAGTAGCTTGGCACTATTAAAATACTGGTGCTTGCCACATACTATGTTACTCGGCATCAACTGTGTTTTTTCTGATGCTCGGCACCTGAAGATCACTCGGCACTAACTAAGATTTTGATGATGCTCAACACTTGAAGATCACTCAGTATGCACTAGAATTTCCTATTACTCAGCACCAACTAAGAATTTTCTCGGCTTCAACTAACTTGCTCGGCACCCACTAATGATCTTAGTTTAAGCTTTGCACTCAACCTTTTTACAACCTTTTCCTTCAATATTTCTAAGTGTGACCACCCTCTATATCCTTGATTATGTTATCAATACATCATTTAACCATTGTCTTAACTAATCCTTGCACTTCATTACAACATCATAACTCAACCTTTCCCTTAGGTACTCTTGTTACATCTTGTTGATCAAATCCTCTTCATCAATCAACTAAGTGATAGTACTTGGATCTTATAAGTAAATGTCATTCCTACAAATAGTAGGTTTGACATCAATGAAAAAAAAATGATTGAAAACATTATTTTAACAACAATCTTCCTTCTTTGCAACAATTCAAAGGAGTCAAAAGAAGCCATTTATAAATTAACATTTAAAAAAAAGAAGTTGAAGAAAATACTACTCGACTAACCAAGGAAAAAAATGAGCTAACTAGAGAGGTAGCTAAAGCACAAGCTAGATGATATGTTTCTATCATAGAAAGAGTGAATTCATAGCAACAATAAGGGGAGTAGATGAGTTTAAGACTACGGAGAACAATAATCCCAATATGGAGCAATTCATGGAATTAAATGAGATTGTGCTCAAGCTCACTAAAGAGCTAAGAGGCACAAATGGTTCAAATGAAAAACCAAAGAGATTCAATGAGATCTCCAAGAATATTGTTGATAAAATGAAGGCTCAAAGAAGAAACAAGAGCACAATCAGTCTTGAATACCAAGGTGTCAACAAGACTAAGAAGGGAGAGATATCTAGAGAGAAGAGCCTAAGCATGATTAGATCAGGAATCACATATCTAAAAGATAAGGGTATTGCTAAACCCACCTATAATTTATGTGGAAAGAAAGGGAACACATCTAGCATGTGTTGGTTTAAGAAAATTACATGTGCTCAATAGTATACCTATGAAGTATATTGCAATAACTTCCATCTCCATGACCATACTACATAGCAATGTATTTATCATTTTAATGAGAAAATAATAGATGGGCATTGCTATTATTTAAAGTATTAACATAGTCCTAAAGGCTACAAAACAATATCTAAAGACAATCAAAGGTCTCCCAAGGCAATGATTCCCAATTGAAGGGATAGGTTTCCCACACCAGCCTACATGACCTGTGGAAACAAAGGTCATCAAACAAGTCAATGCAAGCTAAGGATGAACACAAGGAACATCACCATTCCAAGGAGAGGTACGAGAATGAAGAACATTTTTCACAATGTTGAATGACAGAGATCCTTTTGGATCTCTCTCTTGAAAATTTGATCAATTTCCAACTCCAAGGTTCTAGATGGCTTTTTTCAACCTACTAGGTAACTCAATTAAAGAAAAATGTGTGTTTTCATGAGGAGGCCTTTGTTGGTTTCAACCAATCTGCACACCTATTGCTGAAATGTAACCATAAAGAGATATATTTTTCTATTTTTCTATTTTACGATGAATGCAATTTATAAATGCAACTATATGAATTCCTATTTTAACCAAGTTTTGAAAAGAAAATACAAGGATAGAGTAAGGAGATATTGAACCAAATAACTGAAAGAGAAATTCCTAATGGACATAAGCCAATGTAACAACACATCTACAAATTAAATAATCAAAGGGATATGGTACGAAACCAATGAAATTAGGAGTAGAACTTCCTCAACTCCACTGATGCAATTGTCAATGAGAACTTCAATAATACCATAAAGATGTTTCATGTGTCATCAAATCACAAGGCCATGGAAAGTGTGCTCACATGAGACAAAACACTATGCAAGAACAAATATTATCCTTTCTCCAATTTGTCACAACAATAGAATTTGTTAACATAAGGAAAAAACCAAAACTAAAAGGTTCCACAATCATAACAACACAATAAAACCATTGGCTCCATTATTATTCATAAACATGCATTCACAAAAATACCACACTCTAGCAAGAATAACTACAATCACAATGAGAGCACCAATAGCATATATTATTGCATCAAAATAATGGCCTAGAGTACATATTACATCCATGTATTTAAAATAAATCCTCTCCTCCATTTGTGTTAGGAGTGAGAGCTCTTTTAATACAAACCTATGCTAAAACTAATAAAATGAATCTAATTATATACAATTGACTCTCTAAATGGTGTTTGGTAGATCCATACCCTTGTTTATATCATTCAATGGGTGCATGAGTAAAAGAATAAAAGAATGAGAAGATAAGATGATAGAAGCTATGAGATGATCTAGAAGTTTTTGGGAGCTCTAAAAATGGAAGCTTGGCCTTCTCTAGGCATTTCTAGGAGTTGAATAATTGTCAAAATATGTTTTCAATGCATAGAATGCTCTAAAATAGCAACTAAAAGTTAATTTTTGGTGCACTACTTCTTTTCAAAATTGTCAACACACCTCTAAAAAAATTACACCTGTGCACCTTGATGAAAAGATCCAAAAGTTCAAAAAATCTTCCAAGTGTCAAAACTAAATTTCTAGCATCTAGGTTTTCTTCCCCTTTATACCAAAATGATGTCTGGATGTTTTCCCTTAAACTTCTCTATTATTTCCACAACTTCACTTTCCTTTGGTAAATATAATGCATCATATTTATTCTTAACTAGTTGTCAATAATTTCTTACTTCTATCCTTGTTTTGAAAAATTCTCAAGCTTAGTGTCTAGTTACAACAATACCTCTTTGGTTTTGAATGCTTTTCGTACATCATCTTCTGATGAAGCATTTTTTAATGTGTATTTGAATTTTTGAACTACTAGTTACACCGAGGAAAGCTTGGTCTTCCACTCATCTTCAAAAACCTCAAGGCTAGCAGTGTTATAGTACATTTCCACTTCCAAAAATTGTTCTTGAGACTTATCCTTTATTTGCTAGGTTTCCTCATGTAATCCCTCCATAACCTTATTTCCTAATGCTATCTTCTTTATCCAATCATTGAACTTATCTATCTACTCTACTAAGTATATTTATATATGCATCTAGTTCCTTTGTCTCTTAATAGGTCTAAGTGCTTGCAGATAATTAGCCCAGGTATGCACTTCATCCATTAGCCAAAAATCTTGGTTTATAATGGAAACCAACTTGTTGATATTATTCTAGAAATAGTGTGACAAGTTCAAATTATCATGTATTATTTGTACTCCTCTCTCCTCAAAACTGTCATGTCATTGTTGATATGCATCCAAAAATGAATCCATTTGTGGTCTTGCCTACTTCTTTTCAAGTGTCACTCCAAGAGTAATATTAGGATTATCTAGGTCAATATGTCCTACCACCTTGTTCAAGTATCCTCTTAACAACTCATTCTACTTTCATGGTATTATCAACTTTGACTCATCTTGATCTATGTGTTTGAACACTTTCTCGAGGCCTGTACTGATCAACATTTTCATTGTATCCACCATGGGATTTCCCAATATCACCTCCTTCATTTGGAAATCTTTAGGATGAAGTTATGTGGTGTCATAATGATGAGGATGAATGGTGATATGTGCTAGAAGATCTTGATCTTGATTCTCCATGATGAAGGCAAGTGTTCTAGCATCACCCTTAGGTAGTGCAGGGCTCTTTATCACTTTTATCAACTCTATCATTCCCTCCTCTTCTATTAGTCCCATCTACTTCTTTTGTCAAAACATGACCTCCTTCTTTAGCCATGATGGTGTGGTCCCCATTCACAGTGATATATATTTGGCTGAAGAAGTTAGTTCTAAAGTAGGCTCATTTCCCTTATTACTCCTCTCTAGAGTCTTCTCATGTTGAGGGGGTTCTTTAGAGTGAGTTTATATGCTATGTTGGGCTAAGGATCTAGCCTTTGTATTTAGGGTAACTTGTTGAGTTTCTTCTATTATTTTCCCTTCTTTAGATACTTCATTAGCATGCAACTATTGATAGTCTCCTTCCTCTATGTCTTTACTTTTTGCTTTTTCTTATATTGTTGGAGGAGGTCGAGCTACTAACCCTTTATCCATTACTATAGCCATGTCTTGTAGTGATAGTGGTGAAATTTTGAGAGGTCCTTGAGGTAGGGGACATAATCAATTTTAATCCTTTCCTAATGGATCATTTTTTGGAGTATCCCTTATCTTTTCTCCCACCATCTTAGTGCCTACAGGCATAAAATCAAAATCTAAGCGGTCAAAAATGTCAGGTCCTTCACCCTTCATCTCATCTATCCACTTATGTTGTGTATCTTCTAAAGTTTCATTCTAGATATGATCCCTAGGGGGATATGGAGGTTTTTGAGTTGAGATTATTCTTCTCTCCTCCTCTACTACCTTAGCTGAATGAGTTCTCTTATTAAAGGGAGCAAATTCAATTTTTTCCCTTCTTCATCATTCTCTTCTTTAGGAATGGTTTCCAACACATGTCATGAGGGAGTGTTCTTCTTCTTTAATTTCCTTCTTTTAACAACTACCACCATTGTTTATGGTTGGGCTCTCTTAGGCATTGACAAGGATCCTTCTTCCTCTAAGGTTCTTGGTGGTGGGACCCATTGCTCTTCTGGAGGCTCTACCTCTTGTTTCTTTGGTTGTTTCTATTGTGGCTACTCTAGTGGTTGTTGTTGAGCTTGTTCTAGCTTAGCTTGTTGGGATTTTGCCACTTTTTTTCTTACCCTAAGGGCTTCCCTTTTCCTATTTCCCTTGCCTTTGTTAGTCTCAAAATACTTGACCTCCCTATCATGCTAATGTACCATTTTTGGCCTCACTAGTTATTTAGTAGGGTAGGTCAGGATTATGAACTTGGTTTCTTTTCCTTTCTTAGGTGTGGTTGTGTTGGTCTTAGAATTAGTTTTGACAATTGAGTGTCAACACACTTAACCAATTCTCAAGATGATGTCAAGTATAACACAGATGCTAAGATATAGTATGTGTTGAGCTAGAGATTCAATAGGTGTTGAGTGAACTTCAAGTGTTGAGAAAGATTCAAATTCCAAGTGATAAATGATGTCAAGTCACTATAGGTGCCAACAAAAGTATAGGTGTTGAGCTAAATAGAATTACTATAGGAGCCAAGTGAGACAGAATTCCTATATGTGTTGAGCATCAACAACTAATAAGTGTCGAGTAACATAGAATCAGCATATGAGTTTGTATCTTCACAAACTCATATGTAAATCATTTTTGAAGCCAACTTAAGATGAATCTCAAAGGATCTTGAAGATAAGATTGAATCTTTTGCATTTCTTATAAAATTAGCATGCAACCAATAAGAAAAGTGGAAGAATTGAGCAAGAAATGAAGAATGAATATGGATCGTAGATTCATACCTAGCCCTAAGTCCTTGAAGCCTTTAAAAGGAGGATGAAACCCCCTTATGTGTGCATATGTGAGAATTGTATGGGTGAATTATAGTGAAGTACAAAGGGGTGTAAAGACTTGGAAAGAGAAAAATGACATTGTAGAATTCAACTAATCAAGAATAGAGTATCAAAATTTCAAGGAGAGATGTATCAAATCAAGGAAGGATCAAAACAAACATAGTAGAACAAGGATCTAGAATCAACAATTGAAGATTGCAAATCATCAAGTCAAGACTTTCTAATACTCTCTAGCCATTGTTTTAGGAATAGAAATCCTATGATGATAGGTTGGTTTAATAGCCATATTGTAAGCCTTTAAACAAGGTGCTAAATCCTATAACATAGTAGCATTCCAAGTGAGTGTTTGAAAATCCTTTAACCAGGTTGCTTTTAATAGGGTGTAAAATCTTTAATAGGATAGACCTTTCACAAGGTAGACTGTTGGAAGTGTTCAAACTTTGTAACCTTAAACAATTACATATTGCTACAGTGATACTTTGTGGATGTTATCCCCACCCTAGTTTTACCTTCTCAATTTGGAGGGTTTTTGGGTTACCAAAAATTTGTGTTATCTATTTTCATGCATGTCTTTATTCTTCATCTTAAGTAGATAAGTTAGATGCATGATAATTATCTCAACTAAAATGTTTTAAAAGTTTAAAGTTAGTTACTTCTGATTCACCCCCCCAAAAGTAAACCTTCCCACTTGTAAATTCCAACAATTGGTATAAGAGTCGAGTTCTCACAAGAAGGAGCTTTCTAGCTTAGAGAAAAGATCTAGAAATGGAGAAGAATAGAGCTCAAGAAAAATAGATCAGAACTCTCAAGATTGAACAAGAATCTCAAGCCATGATGCTTTGTGAAGTGACTTAACAAAAGAAAAGAGCTATTGGAGATAAGGCTATGCTTGAAGAAGATAAGAGAGATCTTGCCAACAGACTGGAAGAAAAATCAATTGAGCTTGCAATAATTTCAAACATGCAACTAAACACCCTAAGTTAGATGATGAATGCACATCACGAACTAAATGTCAAAGATATTGAGATCTCTACACTGAAGATGCAAAATGAACAATTGCAAAATGACCTAAAAAGAGAGAAGGAGATTTCAAAGAGCTTCATGAAACCTAATGAAGCCATCAATTACTTTAAAAATCTACTAAAATCACCAAAAGCTAGAAATGATACTTCAAGACTAGGATACACTAGCACTAAACAATAAGAGTCATCCAAGACTACAGAAGAAAGAAGTAACAAAGGTAAGAACACTAAACCTACTTGTCATTTCTATGGTAAAAAGGGACATACCTCTAATGTGTGTAGGAGCAAGAATATCCATCAACATGATAAACCTAAGAATGTGGGTCACTATCACAAATGCAACAAACAAGGACATCAAGCAAATGACTACAGGACTAGGACTATCAGAATACCAAGATTTGAAGGTCACTGCTACAATTGCAAGAAGTATAGACATAGAGCTTTTGACTACAAATCAAAGCCTATGTGGACACCTAATCAGCCAGCAAAGGGAAATAACCATGGACATCACTACAATTGGGACTACAACACCAGGTATAGTTGTCATTACTATCAAGAATATGGACACATCCCTAAAAATTGCATAACACATTTTAGTGGAAACTACAACATATGGCTATGCCAAACTACATGTTTCAGTTGTTTGAAGACTAGTCATATCAGTAGGAATTTCCCAACAAGGTCAAAGGCACCCAACCCAGAGATCAACAAAGGAAAAGAGAAGGTGGATGTTGAACACATCAGAGGAGAAATGAATAAGACATGGAAGAAGAAAGATGGAAGTAGCACATCAAATGAGGGATCACTTCACCTATAAGGTCAAGTGGTCACACTTCATTAAACTAAGCACAAGAAGGCATGTGGAACTGATATACAAAGCTTTATCATACATTAGTTCCTAAACAAGGAAGTACTAAAAAAAGAGATCAACATGAATAGAGATGTAAAGCTAAAATTTTAAGATTTCATAAGTGTTGTTGAGTTGCCCTCAGATGCTGAGAAAAATCCCAGTACATGCCGAATTGATTACCAAAATCAATATAATCCAAATGATTAGTTGCAACTGAGTTGGTAGTGGAAGCTGAGTGAAGAGAAATTTTAGTTGAAGATGTGTGAGGAATACTTTAGTGGATGTCAAGTGTTTAGAAAGAAAATGGAAGCTAAGTAATGCAGAAAAGCTTAAGAAGCTGAGTGGACAGCTATAAATTCACTAAGCATTAAATGTTATGAAAATAGGGTATAGTATAGCATTTTGAACCATTTTTCTTCATCACAAACAAAGAGCAAAGACAAAGAAGAGTGGAGAATGACTTCAAAGTAGAGAATCTAGTGTTTAAGCAGATTTCAACAAAAATTTTGCTTAGTTTCATCAAATTCAAGGTATTTACATTTGTGCCAAGCTACATAGTTTTAAATTTCATCATGATTAAAACCCTAGTTAGCAAAAATGGCCTCCTGTTCTATAAAACCATAAGAGAAAGAGTTGTTTGAGGTCCAACTAGTGTCAAATGAAGTGAAACAACTAGATTTCTAGCCAATCCTAAAAGTAGCATACAAAAATGACCTAGTCAGAGCCCTATCTATTATTCCACCTAAGGTAGTTATGGTCCAAGATGTTAGGAGATGTTACAATTGCAAAATTGGAACCATAGGAGATATGGAGATGACGGAGGCATATGACAAGTTATGTGAAAAAAAAGTTTTAAAAGAAGACTACCAAATCATTGAGAAGAAGGGTTTGACATGTGCCCTAGAATTGCCCATAGTTTTCAAAATTGAATGGATCAGGATAGTGCTTAGCAGAATTCATGATGGAAGCTTATGGTTGGAGGATGGTCTAGTGAAAATAACAAAAAGAATTGTACATAGAGTAACAGGGTACCAAACCCTAGATCGGCCAAAGACCCTTAGAAGTGATTCTAAGGAATCAATTGAAAAGATCACAAGTGCCAAAGTGGAACAAAAGAGGAATGACAATAGACACCATCCAAGACCCTCTTGTTGACTTTGTTGTTAGAGTTATTGCAAACAAATTTTACCAATCTAGTAGACTTAACAATGTACCATGCATTGCAGTGGAAGCAGGTTACAAACTAGTGAAGAAGGATCATACTTATGATCTTGCAGAACTGCAATTGCAACAAATCAATGAGTATATAGAACAAATGGGAGCTAATTTTGAAACTCTTATGACAAGTTACTTTGAAGATTTCAAGAAGACCTGAAGTAGAGGGTAAGAATACTAGTTTCATTGGTAGAAAAGCATGAAAATGATGTATGTTTTCTTGTAGATATTGACTATACTTATATTCAAGTTGTTACACCAAGAGTTAGATGGCTAAGACCTCTTGGCTATGAAATAAATATAGATGAGGCATCTATAACTATAACTACATTATTAGTAGAGGAAGTGGACAAGAGTGCACCACATTTTGGTACTTATGATGTGGTGAGATCAAAGGTGGACATGAAGTTGAAGACTTCCTCCACACTAATGAAAAAGGAAAAACTAGTTAAGAAGCTAAAGGCTAAGTTTGGTGAGGGGACTACTGAAGAAGAAGAAGGTGAATAAGCAAAAGATAATGAAGATGAAAAAGAACAATGGACACCTACATTAACCCAAGGCATGGGTGAGGATGAAAAAGAAGAAGAAAATGCCAACCAAGAAGCACCAAAGCCAAATCCTAAGAAGAGAAAGGCATAGAAATAGCCTACTGCATAGCTCGAAGGGAAAAAGAAAATAATAGCTAAGCTGAGTCTAGCCAAGCCAACCACAAGGGTAAACACAATGGCTACAACTAAGGTGGATAAGAAATAGGAAAAGCAAAAAGCTATAGAGCAAGGAGGGATAGTAGAAAGGAAAAGAAGAAAATATGTTGCACCTCCAGAGTCAGATGAAGAAAGGACAGAATCTAACAATGAGCAATTCAAAGTGGTAAGTCACACTACCAAATTTGATCTTGGAAATGTTTGTGACAACATTAGGGGAAATGTAGATTTGACTAGTTTAAAAGGCATTGATTTTAATAAGCTAATTAGAGAAGAGAAAAACATAGTGGAAGAGTCCATCTACACTATGATGCATAAGTTCAAGACTACTCCACTTGAACTAGATAGTTCAATGCCTTAGGAGCTAAGCTCATTAGTTGAAAACAAATGGCATTATTGCCTAAAAATGGAGAAAGAAATAAGGGATTCAACATTGCCTCATGTAATGCCAAATCTTACAAAAGGTCAAATGTGCAAGGCTAACAAGAAACATGGGAGCAAGTTTGCACCCAAATACAAAGCCTTTAGTATTCTACAAAATCAAATTGAAGATGTTGTGCAAAAGTCCACACAAATGTGGAAATTGATTTATGGATTGACTATTGCCAAGGAAGGACAAGAAGATCCCTTTGAGGAAAGGAATAATGGAGAAGAGGAAGAGGAAAATGAGAAGGAGGAAGAAGGAGAGAAAGAAAAAGAAGTAACTATGGAGGGGAAGACACAGAAAGGTGATGAGGCAACAGCTGAGGAGCAGTAGCAAGAAAAGAGTGTCAAAGACACCCAATTGCCACCACTAAGTCCTCCACATATAACACCTACATCTACAAAAATTGTAATTGTAAAGGATGTTCCTAACACCTTAGGTTAGAATATTAATCCACTAACTATAGAGGATCTCAAAAAGATCCGTCACCAAACAACTTTGCAATCACAGTTGTACACAAATCCTATTTTGGTGAGTGTAGAAGAATTGCAATAGGTTGTAGCTAAAATAATAAATGAAAAGGTGAACACACAAGAATCACCTTCACAACCTCTTATAGCTATGAATGATCAACCCAAAGAGCAAGTGACACAAGACATAACTACTAAGGTTGATCCCAAAGTAATGGCAACAACAACGGTCGAGGAGCTAGCAAAGGAGCAGATAGGACAAGATGTTCCTATAGCACAAAGCCAAGGTGCACCTCCTCAAATAATTATCATTGATCAAGGCAGAAGAGAAGAGGATAAGGAAGAGTATAAAACCCCCATGGAAAGAGAACAAGAGGTAATACAGACATTGGTAAATTTTCCTATTTTAGGGACTCCTACCAAGTAGTCGAGCACTATTGCAGTACCACTACAAGTTTTAGCACTAGGCTTAAGCTCCACCAAAGTAGAAAGGGTACTTCACTATGGAGACCCTACACTTGATGAAGAAATAGTCATACCAAGTTATGACTATAAAACAATGAACTTGGCATAGATAAATGAAGTGCAAGAGGCACTAGAAAGGAATAAGAAGCAGGAGATACTCAAAAATGAGTATAGACAGAAGAAAGCATTGGTAGAAATCAAAGACATATTCCTTGATGCATTTAGCTTGCTAGTACCTAATGAAACAAAGACCATCATGGAGCAACTATCCAACACAGTGGACCAGGTACAAAATGAAGACCTTGATACTAATGTTATATTATTAGAATGGTCTGAAAAGAAATTTCAAATGAAGGTTAATGAGAAGATACCCAATGAGATAGCACTATCACATGTGGAACTAGCTAAGAATATAGAAAAGGTTAAAACAATACTTGAGAACAAATTCTCATTGTACTCCAAATTGTGTGATTCATCATATTTCACACAAGAGACTAGCCAAAGAATACTGAGCTTGGAGAGGAACCTTAAGATATCTAGCACACAACTACCTAAGTATCTAGCTCAAAGTGAGAAGCATTTTGTAACAATGCTTCACACTCAGAAGGAGTTAGCTATGTTGATAGAAGAAGAGGCCAATGGTAAGGCCAAATTGATACAAATTCAGTCTGATATTACCCCACATCTAGAAGTATTACATGAAGAAGTGGCTTATGTAAAAAATGTTTTAAAGAAAGACCCTAATCTTTCTACCTTGGCCTTGTACATCTTGCAGCAGAGAGAGCTATCTAGCTCAAAGCACTGGAAATAGCATTGGAAAATTGGGATGCTTCTTTGAAGATGATAATGGAGGTAAACAAAACTTTTTTGGCTAAATATTCCATTCATTCTTAGGACCCTTTTACATAAGTGTTAAAAAGGGGGAGATATTCATGTAAGGGAGAGATATAATAAGGATAGGAAATAATAAGAATGGAGGAGATAATACATTACATAAATACAAGGGGAGATATAAAATTTTGAATTTTGAGGACAAATAAGGAGATAGTGTCAAAATGATAAATTGCAAGGAGATGTATGAAAGAGGGAGCAGAAACAAAGGGGGAGTACAAACAAAGTAGATATAGATCATACATAGAGAAGATAAGGCAAAGAATATCAGACACATCAACATGAGACAAATTTAGTTTAAGGGAATTTTGGTTACAAGAATGGCACATTAGCTCAAGGGGAGTTAAAAAAATTTGAGGTATATAATCATCTACAAAATTTTGAACAAGTTTTTGAAGTTTTGTATATATGCCAAACAAAATGCATATTATACTCATAGGAGCCTAGATCCATAATGCTCAATTAAGTGTTTTTGCTACTCATGTCAAAGGGGGAGATTTTTGGTCTCAAAATTGGTTTTGACAATTGAGTGTCAACACACTTAACCAATTCTCAAGATGATGCTGAGTATAACATAGATGTCAAGCTATAGTATGTGCCAAGCTAGAGATTCAATAGGTGTTGAGTGAACTTCAGGTGCCAAGCAAGATTCAAGTGCTGAGTGACAAATGATGCCGAGTCACTATAGGTGCTAAACAAAGTATAGATTCTAAGATAAATAGAATTACAATAGGAGTCGAGTGAGACAAAATTCCTATATGTGTTGAGCATCAGCAACTAGTAAGTGTCAAGTAACACAAAATCAACATAAAAGTTTATATCTTCACAAACTCAGATGTAAACCATTTTTGAAGCTGACTTAAGATGAATCTCGAAGGATCTTGAAGATAAGATCAAATATTTTGTATTTCCTATGAAATTAGCATGCAGCCAATTAGAAACATGGAGAAGGCATGCAACCAATAAGAAAAGTGAAATAATTGTGTGGGAAATGAAGAATGAATATGGATAATAGATTCATACCTAACCCTAAGTCCTTGAAGCCTTTAAAAGGAGGATGAAACCCCATTATGTGTGCATATGTGAGAAGTGTATGGGTGAATTATAGCAAAGTGCAGAGGGGTCAAACTTTGTAACCTTAAACAATTACATATTGTTGCAGTGATACTTTGTGGGTGTCATCCTCACCCCAGTTTTACCTTCTCATTTTTGAGGGTTTTTGGGTTACCAAAACCTTGTGTTATCTATTTTCATGCATGTATTTATTCTTCATGTGAAGTAGATATGTTAGATGCATGTGAATGATCTCAGCTAAAATGTTTTAAAAGGTCAAAGTTAGTTACTTCTAATTCACCCCCCCTCTTAGAAGTAAACCTTCCCACTTGTAAATTCCAACAATTTTTAGCCTAGAGAGGTATGGCATGGGGAACTGGATCCATCCAAAATGGTTTCTTAATCCATTACCTTGTTAGCTCTACTACATGTCTACCCTGATGATTAATGTCATCATTTTTCCCATGCCCTATTTTAGCATTCATAATGGACATATCAAAGATTTTATCCCTATTGTATAAGGGATACATTATTTTTGGGACATCTTTTTATAGGGCCTTTAGGGATATCTCTATATTGAGTGCCTTTTCTTCTAGATGTAAACTCATCCTACAATATTACCTAATGTGGATATCATAGTCATCTATCATATTCATCCAATGGTCTTCAAGGGCTTCTTCATGTATGAACTTCTTCCCCACTACATGTTGCATCATCCTGATATTATCAAAATATGAGCATGGAGCCTGATAATATTCAAAGGGAAATTGATCCCACTTTGAGTCAAAGGTAGCAATTTCTTTTTTCTTCTTTACCTCAAATGCTCCAATAGTGATTGGCCAAACCTAGGTCTTCTTGTGTTGTTTCCTCACTCTATCATATGTAGAAGTGAGTTGATGAGCTATCTCCAAAAGTATAAGTTGGTCTAAAGGGTATCTTGGGAGCTTCTTGGGATACAGGAGAGTACAAGCTACCCAACATCTTAAATTGGATGCAGTAGGTTCCTACTTCAGTAATGCTTGATGTCACCTCTATTAACATCCTTTTGGCATAGTCCCCCTTAATAAACCTAATGATGGAAAATATGAAGCCATCATATACTACACATTCCACACTTTGTAGTAGGAGCTTCTTCGTCACCAATTGTGGATATACCACATAAGTCCAAGCATTTTAGTCTTGCATGCTTCCCTTCTTGTACAACTTTGGGTAGACTATGGTTCTAGCTGCTAGTAGATACACCATATAAGATTTCATATAGAAGCATGGGTCATTCTTGGCCAGAATTAGTTGCTTTTCCAAGTTGTCACTCAAGATGGTGGCCTAATCAATAGGCATCTTAGCAGTTTTAATTGTCTCAATGAAATGAACCATCTATATTTGTAGGTGACTTTCTGTAGGGAGGCCCATGCCTCTACTAAAGAGAATAATTGAAAACTTGATGCCATCTTTCATATACCCCCAAATCATGTCCACCTTCCCTACTCTTTGGCCCAAGGGTGTCCTGTCAATCAAGAATGTGGATTGCACCAATTCCTTAGCCTCTTTCTCATTTTCTTTGTACCACCTGTCTACCCCTTCATAGGATATTTGAAGGTATTGGTTTTCCCTAAGGAGGTAAAAAAAATTCTCTCACTACAACATTTGGGGTCAAATTGTGACAATAATTTATGATGGTAGTGTGATTTGTGGTGATTTTCATGTTTTTTTTTGCAACACTGATGTTTGAGCCACAATTGCAATGCCCCCATGAGCATAAAAAAAAGATAAGAAAACACAACATAAATCATTTTCCATTTGTTTTTATTTTGGAGAGTTGCATGTGAAAGAGGTGGAGAGCTCCGAATGAGGGTGAAGAGTTGTGAACATTGTCATGCCCTTGTGATCAGTGCATTTGGTTGTTGTGCCTCATGATCTCTACATTTTGTTGTCATTCCCTTGCTCTACAATTTCATTTTCATGTTGTGCCCTTGCTCTACAATTTCATTGTCATGTCATACCCTTGCTCTGTGATTTCATTATCGTGTCATGCCCTTGCTCTGTAATTTTCTTCAAGGGTGAGAAGAGGTACGTATGTAAATGTTTTTTCTTTTCCATGCAAACATGTATATCTTTATATTTCTTCTATCTATTTATATATTCAGAGAGATCTCTTTTAAATTTCTTATTACATATTATCTCACAACAAAATGATCAAGCTACATGCATATTCTAGAATCCAAATAATAAATCAATAAAGCTCACTCAATTAATGCTAAGTGACTTACCTCAAGATCCTACAAAAAAATAATGCAAACCACAAAAAAGGGCAGAGTTTGCAAGATATTTGAAAAATATATATCATAGCAGATATTTTAAGAAAGAAGCAAGCCATAACTTAGTTAAATTGGTCTAGTTGTTGATTATATGGGTTGATTACAAATTCCTGTAGAACTATCATCAGATTAGGTACAATAAGAAAAATAGTCAACTTTACCAAAAATGATGCACTTGCATACATATTCTAGAATCTAAATAATAATATAATAAAACTCACTCAACTCATGATGCTAAGTGACTTACCTCAAGATCTTGAATAAAAATAATGCAAACCACAAAAAATGGGCAGAGTTCACAATTTTTTTTACAAAAAACATATCATAGAAGTTTTTTAGAAAGAAACAAGCCATAATCCAATTAATTTGGTTTAGTTGCTGATTAGTTGGGTTGATTGCAAATTCCTATAGAACTATCATCAAATTAGGTACAGTAAAACAAATAATAAAGGGCATAATTCAGATCATCTAAATTATAGATTTTTAACACATAATCTAATTTTTGGTAGTTCCTATTCTAATTCAAGTTGGAAAATAATTATTTCTAATTTGAAACTCTCAAGTCAAAGGATTAATACTATTATTGAGAGAGAGAAATTCATATTAGATTAAGAATCTTATCTTCATGACTTGTTCCTATAGAAACTCTTGATTTTCATTAAATACCTCTCCTTACATTGATAGATTTTTCTTTATACAATATTATTTTCAAAGATAAAGGATTTGGATAGTAATATGATTAATTTTATATTTACAACATATTCACTATATATGGTTGAAACCATAGTGCTTTGGTTTCTAAGAGAAGCATTATCTTTCCTTCATTTAGAAGGAACAACATAATCTTGTGCATTATAGTTAGGGGTAATTACTTTTAGTGATGTAGTACGTTTGAGACTAGTACTCCCAAACATAACTATCTCCCTAGAAATGATTGCACTTGGATATTTTTCATTACATCTCAATGTATTCTCTCTTACTGAGAGTCAATTTTTCTATGTTTCTAGCTTATCTTCTGGTATAGATTTTGTTTAATCTCTTTTATGTCCAATTTTTTTAGAGTTAGATGATAGTTTTCTATTATTATTTTAATCATATAGAATCTATTCTCTAAGTTTTATCATGTCTTCATCATGGACCATATTGACCAAATGATAAAAATATTAATATTCATAATAGATCAATTTGGATAGTACATGGGGATTTTTGCATCCTAGATTGAAAACCTTCCCCTTTTTTTGGTCTATTGTGAGGGTGAAAACCCTCATATATACTAGAAAGGGAATTGTTCTAGTCCTTCAATATACTTCTCTCATAGAGATTATTTATCTTTATGCCCTACATTAGATATGAAGGTATTATGTGTATTAAGATTCTTTGATAACCATCTATATTTATAGGAAATGATTTTACTTTATCTAAAAGTTAGTTTGGACTATCTTATATACTTTAAGCAAATCAATCCTTAGTCACTATCAACCTTTCAATTCTTTAGGTCTTCTTTCACATTTTTTTCTATTTTAGACAAGATATTTGTATAATGTACAATCAATATATCAGTATAATATATGATCAATCTAAATTAGGCCCAAGTATGGAAATCATCATTAAGCTTCATGGACCTACATATGAAATAGTATTTTATGGGTGTATAGTATAAACCATAATCGAGGAATGTTGTTGTTTACTCTTTTTTTGGTCCTTAGAGTAGTTTATAAAAAACTAGGAAAGGAGTTCATTTTTAATCTTGACAAATAAAGAGTTCCCTTTGACATTTCATTAATGTTTATTGCAATGGTCTATATGGTGGAAGAAAACAAATACATCATAAAACTTTTATGCATGATAACTTTTTAGAACATGTATTTAGGCAATTTAGAAAATGACACACAAGGGCAGTGTATATTGAAACAAAAACAATTCAAACTTAAACATACAACAAGCCCTACTCAGAGTTACACATAGAAGAATTATAAATATCATAGGAAACAATGGGAACAAGATCCATATAAGACTAGGCAATTACAGCCACACCAATTTAATAATTAAAAGAAGTTTATCAGCATTCCCAACTGTGAGGCCTTTTGGGTTTCAACCATATACAAGGAATTCATGAAGCTAGAATCCAAATTTGCACCCTATCATTCTTCTTCATATATTTTATATCATCCTCTACTGCTTTATATCTCTAACCAAGCTTCTTATATAGCCAGCTAAGCCACAAGTTAGCTAGTCAAGCATTTAATTATATTATAGGTCCAGTCTAGGAAGAGTAAACCAAAACCAATGATAAATGGAAAAAAAAAAAATGAACACTCATATGTGGATCCATACGTGCTATAGGAGTTAGATCCTAACTTTGCAACATGTCATGTTAACATAATAAATTGCACTAAAAGAAACAACACTCTATATTAGAAGGAAAATGTAGGAACAAAGATCACAAAGAAAAGTTCATAACTCAAGAAATATGAACAATAAAGACTTGTGCTCTTAGGACAAGGATCAAGGATAGCTCCCCATCATCATGGTAACCACACACAACATGAAACCAATAGGAACAATGACTATGTCAAAAACAACAAACTAGTACAAAAAATAAGAAATATTTTTGGCTGATACAAGACTGCTCAAAGACCCAAGATGATCCTACATTAGAAATCTAGGGTTAATAAATAATTGATTTCCATATTAGGTATCAAATACCTAGGGTCAATAAAGACTTGTTCCTATAGAAACTCTTGATTTTCATCAAATACCTCTCCTTACATATGCAAATTTTTTTGTATACAATATTATTTTCTAAGATAAAGGATTTGGATAATAATATAATTAATTTTCTATTTAAAACATATTTACTATATGGTTGAAACTTCAATTTCTAAGTTACACTAGCCTGGAAGCCAAGGATGTTTAAGAATAACTTCAATGAAGAGTTAAGGTAAATTTCATAATCACTAGGCTCATTCCCTTGCAAAAGCCTCTACCACAATGACATTACCTCTAAACCTCTAAACATATTGAGAGACATTTTGTGGTCGACATTGAGACCCTTTCAAATGATGATCAAATGGGGCCCTAAGGTGCAAATGCCTTGGACATTAATTTGAGCACCCAAGATCATGATTAAGGACTTCAAAGTCATGAGGATGAACTAGGTGAGATCACCTCCCTAACATAGATATCAAAGTGAATGTGATGGGGGAAAAAATAATAATAGTCCAACCCATTAGGAGTTAGCAAGGTAGATCTAATATCAACACCATGTTCTTTCTTCTAAGCTAATAGTTCTTCAGGTGCATTTTCTTGTAAAACATTAATTTTGTTGAACAATTGTAAACTCTTTGGAAATGTGTTCTTGTTTTCTATTACCATTGATGGGATTCCCTTGAATAAAATCAAAATAAAGAGGCATGAATACACCAAATTTTTCTTTCAAAACCATATGTACAGATATAAACATTAAGTACAACATGTCCAATATTTTTGCAAATATGCAAATTAATTACACCAAATATTTCTTTCAAAACCATATGTGTAGATATAGACATTAAGTACAACATGTCCAATATTTTTGCAAATAGACACATTAATTATACCAAATATTTCTTTCAAAACCATATATGAAGGTATAAACATTAACTACAACATGTCCAATATTTTTGTATATATACACATTAATTATACCAAATTTTTCGTTCAAAACCATATGTGCATATATTTAAACATTAAGTACAACATGTCCAATATTTTTGCAGATATACACATTAATTACACCAAATGTTTTTTTCAAAACCATATGTGCAGATATAAACATTGACTACAACATGTCTAATATTTTTGCAAATATACACATTAATTACACCAAATGTTTCTTTCAAAACCATACATGTAGCTATAAACATTAAGTAAAATATGTCCAATATTTTTAAAGATATATACATTAATTACACCAAATGTTTCTTTCAAAACCATATGTGTAAATATAAACATGAAGTCCAACCAACTCAATAAAGGTACATGAATAAGTTATTCCTATGAAGAAAGATGATTTCAAATAATTCAAGGGAGTTTGATCAAAATAGGGATACAAATCTCTAGATTGTTCTCTAACTTTTAGAGAGAAGACGATGAAAAATGTTATTATGCTTGCAAGCATTGCAACAGCTTAAAGACAAGAAGAATCAAAATCAAAATATTTAAGAGACATTGTAGGGAGAATGGTCACACTAAAGGGGAGTTTGATTATCATCCAATGGTAAGTTGTTTGTTATATTTTTTTTAAAATTAATATACATATGAACCATATAATAGGGGTTTGATTGTCATCATTTTTATATAGGTCAATCTCCCCAAGGTAGTACATGATATGGACCAACACATCTTAGAGGAAGACGGAGCTGTGAATATGGAGAAACATGGAGGTGTGAATATGGAGGAACGTGGAGGTGTGAGTATTGAAGGAGAAGATCATGATCCTATAGAAGATGACAATAATGTGCTAGAAAACTCATTTGAAGACAACCATATGAATGCATTAATCCATGACACATTTGGAATTGGTGATGTTACTATTGCTGATGATGATGATGGGGATGAGGATGACATTAAGGTTGTCCATGATATACCTCTTCTTGAGAAGGAAAACATGACCCGTTATGAAGCATCCCAATCAACTCTTCTCTATGTTTATTGTTTTTGGTGAATTTGAAGGTTATGAATGGTTTATCCAAAATAAAAATGTCACATATGCTAAGTTTTGTGATATATGCCATTATATTCTATAGAAGGTGAAATATGCACCATTAAGATTTTTTATACTAATGACTAATATTGTCTGTTGTAGATTGATAGGTGACTATTTGTTACCATCATCAAATGTTCTCCCTCACTTGCACCAAGAATTATGTGCAACTATGAAAAATGTTGGAAGAGAGTATCAATCAATAGATGCTTGTCCTCAATATCATGTAATTTATCATAAAGAAAATGAAAATGCAATAAAGGTTCCTTACAAGGTTCTTTGTTGCATCCCCATTATTTTGCATCTTAAACAATTATTCAAGTGCAATAGCTCGGCATAATTTATGGATTACCATGCATGCAATAGAAGTTGAGATGACATTATTTGAATTCTTGTGGATGGTTCAACATTTAAGGACATCGAGGAAAAGTGGCCAGACTTTAAAGAAGAACCTCAAAATCTCAAGCTTTCTTTGGCAATTGATGGTGTCAATCCATATGGAGAGATGAGATCCATTTACTCAGTCTAGCCTCTTTTTTTTTATCAATAATAACCTTCCTCCATGGATGTCAATAAAGAGGAAGCACATTATGTTGAAATTGATTGTTCTAGGTAGTTAATTATTTAATTGTTACATACAAGTAATTATAAGTCTTGGAGTGAAATGACCACAATAATTATCTAATGTTGTTCATTCAACTAGATAAGTACCAAGTGAAAGATACGAATGTATATATTATGCCTCTTATAGATGAGTTGTTGGTGTTATGGAATGGTTTTACTATGTATGATATCTCCAGACCAATTAGACAAAAAAACATTTAGTTCCATGGAATGCTTATGTTGACAATTCATGATGCCCCAGGGTTGACACATTTATGTTGTATGTTATGTTGAAATTTGGTTGTACACAATAATAATAATTCTAAAAATGAACATATTTAATCCAATTGTATCATTATCTTGTAGATCTTCAAACAAAGGGAAAATTTTCATGTCCAATGTGTGGTCCAATGATGAAATCTCATCATTCCAATAGTTTAAGAAAGTAGTTGTTTGATGAGAATGGGCACTTCCTCCACAAAAAAATAGGTATCAAAGTACTGAAAAACATCTTTTCAATGGGAAAGAAGAGAGTACATCAAATCCATGAAGAATGACACCTCACCTATGGTAGTTAAAATATAATATAATTAAAAGTTTCCAAGGCATTAGTACTAACCACCTTCCAAAGGCACTAAAATGTTATCTTAGAGAATTTAGTAGGCTACCCTAATATGAGCAACTACAAATTATGCATTTATTTGATACCATGCATATTGGAAAGAATGTAATAGAGACATTGGAAAATATTGGATGGAAAGCATGACAAATAAAAACTTTCCAAAATTTGTAGTGACATTCATGATTCCAACCATGTAATGAAAAATATCATTGAATCAAAAAGTAATGGAGATTGGATTAATGCAAGTGCCTTTTTTGATTATTAACGGGGTAAAAAATTAATATCATAAAAGAATTCATACAAAAAATGAGATTTCCTATTGGATTTGCTGTGAATATAAGAAAATCCCATATCAAAGAAAAGTGAATTTTTCCTAGGGCTGAAAATGCATGATTGGCATACCTTCATCAAGGTAAGTCATAGTCTTTTGTATTTACAATATATTTGTGAAATTGCATTCAATTTTCATTGTATTACATTAGAAAAGGATGAAATGATCAGTTAACAATTTTTTCAGTATGTGTTACTCATATCGCTCCCGAAAAACTTCGACAATAATATCAAACAAGTGATATATGATCTTGGAAAATACATGAGGTAAGTAGTGATATTTTTTCAACATATCAAACAAGTAATATATTGTAAAGTCTCGTATTTATATGTTTTTGTGTCTTGAATCCCTTGTAGGTGGTTGTCATCTAAAGAAATCCATAAAGAAGATATAAAATATTGGAAGAAAAGAATTTGTCAACTAATCTATGAAATGAAAAAGTGTTTACCTTCAACTTTTTTCAAGGCACAAGAACACTACCTCATACAACAAGTTGAGAAGATTGAATTGTGTGGACCTGTACAGCCTAGGTCAATGTGGATGGTTGAGAGATAGTTGAAATTTTTTAAGGGTTTGGTTTGACAAAGAGCACCTCCTGAGGGTTCTATGATTGAGGGATATGTTGCATACCATATGATGGTGTATGTTACTTAATATCTTCCTAATCTTGTAGCAAAGACCCATATAAATTGCATTTGGGATCTCGACTCCATTAAAAAATTCAAAGGGGAGTACTTGGTGGGGAAAGGTAGATTTAAGAAAGTAAAAGGTAATAAATAATGAGATGCTATTGTAGTTAATTAATTATTAATCTTCAAAATAAATATATTCCAAGTCATTTATTTACTTTTGTATAGCTACTAAGAGTGGTATGCAATACATTTGTTTGTTGCAAACAATCAAGATTGGATGATGTTATGGATTGAACAATGTCAACATTCTGGTCATGGATTAAAATGGGAATCTGTGTCATCATTGGTTAAACAAGCTCATTTTAATGGAGATCCCAATGTTACTCAAAATGAAATAGATTTAGCATATGGTTTAAGAGATCTCTAGGTACTTATAAGTTTTTTAATCAACCATATGTTTTAGAACTCGTGATGGAATAATTTATACATGTTTGACATTATTGTAGGTGAAACACTATAAGACTATGTTCTATAATGGTTATAAATTATACATAAAATATTTAGATGATATGAAGAGAAATTTTTATTCTGGAATAAGTGCAGTCTTCTAGGTGACCAATATTTCATGTAGAAATGGCTTACATCCTTGACAATCTCAAACTCACTACTATTGTGCTTTGGTTGATATAATTGACTGTGACTTTAATTCCTTCAAATTAGTTCTCTTTTTCATAAAGTGGTATAGACTACCACTCAATCATAATGATCCCAATAGAACAATTATTGAGCATGAGAATAGATTTCCAATGACTAATACAAGGTTGTTTGAGCCAATTAGGGATGAGCCCTATGTTCTTCCAAGCCAATCTAAGCAAGTATTTTACTCAAACATTCCACATAAACTAGGTTGGTCATTTTTTGTTAGACATGATCCAAGGGGAAGGCCAATAAAGTATAATGCGATGGACAGAGAAGATACCAAGGAAGAGGAAGAAGTGGATCATGATCGAGAGTCAGTCGATGATGCTCATGATGCAAATGATGCTACTACTAATAACAATGATGATGATGATGAGAATGACTAGGATAGTGGTAGTGACAATGTCAACAATGAAAATGATCCTGATGATGAGATGGATGAAGAATAATATCAATGTATATACAAGTACAAATTTTCTATTTTATTTTTTATTTTTGAATTATTAATACAGGTTAACATTTTAAATTGAATTTGGTGTAGTAATACAAATATAACTATAATATGTGTTAGGATTAAGAAAACATCTTGTATTATAGTTGTAGGGGATGCAAAGGTTATTCTTGATGAGTGTGTTGAGGTCCAAGCTGGCAAGCAAGCTGATATGCTCAGACAAGGTAAAGAGCACTATAATATTCTTTAAAATCTTTGAAGTCTCATTTTTTAAAATTGTGACCCTTTTGTTTATTATTGCAAAGGATCAACCTTTGCAAAGGACTGTAAGTACATGTTCATGGGTGAGAAGAAATATAGATGACGAAATGGATATGCATATGCAACAATATAGGGAAGGATAAAAAAAGAAAAAAGAAATGATTCATGTGAACTTATGTAACTTAATTTATAATTATTGATGTTTATGTATAGATGTGTTATTTACGTTCTATTGAATGTTCATGTAGATGTTCTAATGAATCTTATGTTTCAATGTTAATGTGAATGTTCTAATAAAACTAATGTGTTAATGAATATTATCATGTGATAATTCATGAATTTTATATTTTTAAAATAGAATGAATGAATTTTAGATGTTACCAGGGAATGTAGATGTTGTGGGGCAGGGGGCCTTGGGGGGGGGGGGGGGGGGTGTATGAACTTCCACCTTCACTTGGTTGGCCCTAATTAGTAGAGAATATCAAACTATTCTTGAAACCAAGTGAAGCTCAACATTAACCTATGATTGCATGACAACTAACTGTGTGAATCTCTTGGTTTTAGAAAATGCAAAAGGATGCTATAGTCAAACTCAATTATTTATGAAATCTAGTTGCAGTGTATGAAGTATTCAAAAGAATGGATTTCTATGGGATTGCCTCAAATTATTCCTCTCTAAGGTATTCTATTATTTATATTTATCTGTAATCATGTTTGATTACATTTGATAACTTTTGTTGTAAATTGGGAGACATAAAGAAGAATTTTAATAGTGGAAATAAATGATATTAGATCATTCTATAGTATAAATTGATTCATGAACTATTCTCATTATTTCTTTTGAGTATGGTGATATGTTGAATAATATTACAGGAAGGAAATAGAGTATCTTAAAGTCTGGTCAAAGATTTGTCTTCAAAACATGGCCAAACTAGAAAATGAGGCCACCACAATACGTCATGTGCTTGAACCTATATTTCATTTTTTTAATAGTGGGAAACACTAGTCCCTTCAGAATGGACTCACACTATGTGTTCTATATGACATGCAATGCTTAATAGAGAAAGCGGGTAACATTTATATTTCAGTTGTTATTTCCAAATGCCAAGTTCACCTTTTCATATGATATTTCATGATTTTATGCTAATCAATTTGTAGGTCATTGCAAGGTTTTCACAACTCTCATTTCCTACCAAATAACAACACCACAATGACCTCTCTTCAATTATAAATTCCCAAGTTATGTGTTGAGAAAAATATATAGATCTAATTTGGGTTTTGAAACTCATTTTACATCTTTTCAATCTGAATATAATCAAAAGAACAACGCATTAGGAAAAGTTAGAATTTAGTTTCTTACTCACAATAAAGGGCATAATTCTCCATCCACCCTTATAAGACTCTTTCTTTTGCACAGCATAATCCTCATTTCTTAAATGCAATTCTTCATGCACTCTCAATGGGGAAAACTATACTGATATATACATTGGGTCCATTACAAAAATCTTCTTCTTTGGTATATAAAGGTTGTTGTTACACTTCAATTCATAAACAAATCATTAATATTCTTACCAAAATGTTGGATTACTAAATGCAATCTGATATATTCATGCAAACTAAACTGTTACAGAATCTAATTGAGAAATTACATTGCTCAATCACTACCCATAATTTATATTTTCTCAATCACTACCCATAATTTATATTTGCACAATCTAGAACAACCTCCATTCAACCTTTCAAATTCTGAATTTGGTAGATGGCATTGCTAAATCAACTTCTATAATTGTTATTCTCAAATTATTGATACTTATTTTGAGCATCAAACTCAATGCAACAAAATTTCCTTGTCAAGGTTTTGTCAAGAAACATATTTATACACATAAACAACTATCATGATAATAATCTCTCTCTCTCTCTCTCTCTCTCTCTCTCTCTCTCTCTCTCTCTCTCTCTCTCTCTCTCTCTCTCTCTCTCTCTCTATCACTATATATATATATATATATAGACACACACACACACACACACACACACACACACACACACACACACACACACACACACAACTATCATATCAAAATCCATTCCTAGATATATGAACATATATATAAAGAACTATCATGTTGACATCCATTCTTGTATATGGGGGCATGAAAGAACATGGCCATTAGAATGCCTACATTTGATAAATACTTTGTACGTAGGTGCTTGTCTTTATGTCTTCTCTCTATAGATTAAATTCATTTATTCTTCCAAGCTTTTAAAAGGATTTGGACTGAATTGTCATATAGATTATGGTAAGCATGGAAGTAAAATTGTTTTACTTAAGAAACTATCAATGTTTGGTACCATATTTTCTTCCAAGGATATTTTTTATTAAAATTAGTAAGTACGAGATATAAAGAAGCTTTAGTTATGTATTGTATAATTAATATGTCTTTTTAATATCTTATAACAAATGATTGATTTTTAGCAAATATCTAACCTTAGTACAACATATATGTATAAGCTTGGAGAAGAGATGCAGAACATTGTACTTGTGCCCTTTCCATATGATAATTTAGACATTTTTAGTCCTTGCGATACCATTTTCTCCATTGACTAAGTACTGAAATAAGAGTATTGCATTTTGATTAATTTTTGTGATCTGATTTCAATTAATCTCTATTGAATATTAGTTTGATCTGTGTTCTATTCAATGAGCCTTGTCACAACATACTAATTAGAGATGGAATATACATGCTTGCAGAGTTCAAATCTTAGCAAAAATAGGAAAAACTACACCAAAAGTAGTTGCAACCAAAACCATATAAGAAAGAAGAACATCCAAGGACAAGATGAGCAAGGAAGACACATATCCCCCATTGAAACACCAATAGATAGAGTGGACATGACATGACAAGGGCCAAGGAAAGGAGCTCTGGTAGCACCATCAACAACAACAATAGGAGCATGAACCATGACAAAAGCAACTGGAACCATCACAATGGGTTCTTGAGTCACATAATATTCTACATAATGTTGTGAGCTATTAAGCATGATTTTAGATTATACTCACAATATGTTTATATATTTAGTACCTTGGATATATTTAGAATAAAATAGTTAAAGTAAACCTTGTGCAATTGAGGACATTTGTAATATTAGGTAGACCTACTGGAGAGAAAATGGAGTGTGCTTTAGAAGGAGGAAATTTTTTCTACATGAATGAAGTTGGAACATATTGAAAGGACCTTATAAAACAAATATTAAGCAATAAAAAGGTATGGTAAATCCATTGAGAGATGTGTAGATAAGTAAATACAACACAATATATCATCATGTGTCAAGACATGAGATATAACAAATATTTAATGATACCACAAGGAAAACATTTGAAGAACATGTCACACTATAAACATTTAACTTAACTCTTGAGGATACACCCATGGCTAAGGAGCCAATTAAAACATATCTTTTATAATAGAATGATGAAAAAAATTGTTAAGTGTCCTATACATTTTAGTATGTTGTTCATACCTACACCTCATGTTTTATAAAGACAATGATGAAAAAAATACAACTATCTTCTTTGTTAGAAATACATTTTACTATATTGATCACATATGTATGTTTTTTAGTGTAGGTCATGCAGTTTCCTCTTTGGCCCCTCTCAAGGAGATTGTGTTTGATGTTCTTCTAAGTTGTCTGATTGATATTGCTTCTTCTCAAGCATCTCACAGATAGTGTTACATTTCCATTTTCTTTTTACATTATTGTAGATAAGAAGTCCAATGTCATGATTATTTCTCCATGCAGGAAGTAATGAATTCAACATACATTTTGTGTGTAACATTAGTTTATTGAGGACTTGACATGAAAATAGGTGGATCACCACCAAAAGGCCACTTGGAAGCATTTGTCCCTACCACGACTTTCAAAATTAGATTTCTCATTCTATCATTTCCCTTACAAAGATATATTTTGAGGAATATTGGAGGCATAAAAATTGTAGAAAGCCATGACTATCAATTTGAATCCATGGGTACACGAATTTATTCCTCCTATAGTACAATACATGACATTCCCTCCAACCCATATACTTTCCCAATTGCCCCTCCAATAGTGGATCCAACCTGGTTGATATCATACAATATTGTTCGAACTCTATTCCAACCAAAAATAAATTATGTTTCACACATCATGAATTATATTCAAGTAGTCTCTCTACCAAGTTTCCCTCTCATGGGTTGCCTATTCCCTTTTCCTCCTATAAATACTCCCTCTCCTAGTGGGAGAATAGTAGAACCATCTAATTCTCTACCCAATTTTTTGGTTTTCCCTCCTCGTGAGTAACAAGGTTTGAAGGGTCCTCCTCTACAATATCATTGTATTCATCTTCATATGTTATGAGATATTGCATGTTTGGATTCAACTGAAAGATATCACAAATATTGGTTCTAATTCCATCTAGTGAGAGGTCTAGATTACCATCTTACCTTGTCATGAGCCTATGAAATGTCATATTTATATTCACCTAATATAACACTTTACCCCATGGTTTCAATATATTCCCAAGCCATTTCCAAACATTAACTTGATTTATGAAGCATTAACTATTATAAATGATTTATTGATTAGCATTAGTATGTGTAGCTAGTTATTGCTAAATTATGATGATTTATTATGATAAATGGTTATTATTGAATAATAATTATCTTGAGATGATTAACATGTTTCTTGTGATATATTTGATTCATTCATGCATCTGAGAAGAAGGAGAAGCAAGTTGACACTTGTCAATATTCAGCAGTTGTAGGAAATGCAAAAAAAGTCAAATGTCAATTTTAGTAAAATAAGCATATATCTCTCAATTATTAATTAAATTAAGAATGTCTCATGAATTTTGAAAGTTTAAAAAAAGGTGCACAAACCATTTTGAGCCTTTGAGTTAGTTCAAAATAGTTAAAGAGCACCACGTATCAAAAGTTGGCTAAGTAAAAGGTGGCACATTTTCATGTAGCAGAAAACCACTTTCAATAAACTAATCATAACTTCATCATTTCTTAATGAAATTCAGATTTTCAAAATGATTTAGAAATATTAAAAGGAGAAAAATAACTTGGTAAAGGGGTTTGATCTAATTCATAATAATGAAGGATTACCATGCATTTGAGTAAATTGCTACAAAGGTGGAACTGAAAATCAGCACACTTAGTCATTAGTTTTGTAATAAATCTCTTCCTTGTTTAAAGGAATGATGGGAAACTTGTTAGATGGTTTTTAGAAAGGTAATAATCTTATATATTTGAAATTGTAATCAAGCATTTGATATGTAGACATATATATGGATGTATGTAGACATAGATGGAGAGACATATAGATGTATAGAAAGTTGTAGTTTGTAGTATACAGTTCCTATAGCCATTACTGTGTGGTTTCTTACAATTTCTTGCAGCTATTATTGTGTATTTAGATTTTTTTCTAGCATTTTTATTTTGCAATGATAGAATAACTTAGAGATCTTTTCCATGCATATACTTTGCATACTTTTTTCAAGTATACATCCTCAAATTAAAAATTTAAATTATTCTTCTCCATAAGAAAGATAACTACTCATTTTGGATGTACAATCCATGAGTTATGTTTATAAAATCAATTTATTGATCTAATTGGGAAGCCAACACCTTGCACAATGCATAAACACTGAAGAGTACTCTCAAAGTATTCTCACACTTTACCTACAATGAAATTAATGTAAATATAGTATGATTAAGAATATCAACCCTTCAAGAATTTATTATGATAAGAAGTTCTAAAAAGCCTTACAAACTACATTCTAGATATAATTTCTACCTACTGCACCATTATTAGATAATGCAGAAGCATGGCAATCAACATCAACCAAAATTAAATCTCATTTTATTTGCTTCAAGTTTTAACTTTCCAACTATGTTCTCATAAAAGAAATAGATGTATATTTTATGGTGGAGTGAAAAGTTGGAAGGTCATGTATCTATGCAAAAAAAATCATTCAAAATTCAAGTGCGTGGATGTTTAATGGAAGGACAATGATAGTAGGAATTCACAAATGAAATTGAGCATCATAAAGCCAAATTCCACTTCCTCTTTCAACAACAAAAGAGCCTGAAATTGAATGAAGTGGATATTTTGGAATGGTTGGATATTGATTTTTTTTAAATATCCTAGTAATCTATTGCATTATTGTCTCATACCTACAACATTGTTGTCTCATACCCATCACAACTATGATGGCTTGGCCTAATGAAATTTTGTCGCACTAGCAGCATTGTCATCTCATACCCATTGAAACTGTGATAGATAAATCCAATGGATAGTCATTGTACTCATGGAACTACTATTACAATATGTCTTAATTGTGATAGCCTTTCTGATGGATGACTTTCAATCATATAGTGAGGGTATCACCATTGTGATGGAGGACTAAAAATGTCAAATGTCATAATTGTGATGGTGGTCTTTCACAATTATGCCAACATGACGATGAACTCCTGGCCTTTCCTTCTTCCAATTTGTGATCCCAAAAGCCATTTTAATTGTAACAAATGAGCTTTTTTTCATAATCTATGACTCCAAAATTCTGATACCCATCCAACAGGAGCCAATTCTTGGTATTATCACTTGGCTGATGGGCATCTGTTGCAATTACAATATCCTGCCATCACAATCTAGTTCCAAATGTAGTAGTTTCTATCTTCCATGGTCTAAGTTTGATGATATCTCTCCTATGAAACTCTTTATGACCTTCTCATCTAGCACATAGTGTTTAGACAGTGTCATGATTAGTTAAGAGGATTGAACTAACATAGGGTATCAAGTGACATTCACCAACCCACTCTGGATTAATGTTGATACCATTATTAATCCTTTCTTTGGTTTATTGCAGAGCACCAAAAAAGCATTCCAGTCAATGTGGTCAAGTTTAGTGTCTCAGATCTCTACATGCTTGTCTTGGAATTTGAACTTCTTAGGAGCTCCTTGGTATTTGAAAGCCACATGTTTAGGTGTAATTTTTTCTGCCATAAATGAACAAGATGATGTCACTATATCTACACAAAAGAGGAAAATATTAGTAGTCTAATGTTAGGAGACCAAAATAGGACTCATCTAAGAACCAGAATAATTAAAAACTAAGGAAAAATTAGCTAAATTTGAGAAAGTCTAAGTAAAAACCACTTAAATGTCTATTTTGTGCACTAATGCACCTAGTGCATCTATACAGGGTGAACTATCACGCATTTTTTTTATCATTATAGCATAATGTACATAGTTGAAAACCTAACACACTTGTGCATGGTGCAGCTGTGTGCAACTATGTACATCAGAGGAGGTGTGAACTAACTTTACAATGGAAGGAGTTGTCTCTCCTCTACTACATTTTCTTTACCTTCGAGGATACAAAGTAGTGAAATAGAAAAGGTTGAAGGGGTGCAAGGGTGCACATGTAGAGTTGGATGCAAGAGACAATGAAGAGAAGGGGAGTCCATGGGGGTTATATAGGCCCAGAGGGGTGTGCCCTTATGCACACCTCCAAAGGAGCACACCTCTGTGGGTATGCATATATGCAACTATGCATGTATGCATCCTCTGAAAAGAGGTTAAGTGTGCATTTGTGCACTTAGTGCACATGTGCATGTGCATACTTTATGCACATGAAGTTTAAAAGATTTGATTTTTTCTCCCTATTTGACTGTTTGAGACTGGCTAATCAGAAACTAAGGTTTGACCTAGACTTAGAGGAGGGTCTTGAATGACCATGACATCAGACTAGATGCCTCGTATAGAATTTTGAAAATAGGGGGTCCCCATTTTGTGACTCAAAATGGCGTGTGTGTTGTGGGACCACAACACAAGAGACTACAAATGTAGTAGAAGAAGAGGTAGTAAATCCCTGATCAGAAAAGAGAAAAACATAATAGTGGAAAAGATGGAAAAGGATTTTACCACCAAGGTGATGAAGAAGAATTAAGTGGTTGAAGAAAAGCTAGATGAGATTGCAAACCAAGTGGTTAGTGGTGAGACCTCAAAAACTAACTAATCTCACAAATCTTAGAGGGGTTAGATAGAAAAGGAAAATAATCTTAAACTTGTCCCCCAGTCTAAACCACTAGACATGCAAATGAGGAGAGTCTATGCCAACAATAAGAAAAAGCATAACCTATTGATGAAACATCAAGAAGTAGGAAAGTAACCATTGCAAAATGATCTAAAGCATTAATGACATATGTCCTCTAGTTGGTAAAATCCTTTTGCTGACTATTTTAACCCTAATGTTTCAATTTTGTAACATAAATATGAGGATCAAGAATAATTTGATACTTTGCATTATTGAAATCACTCGTTCTTTTATATAACAAAAACCCTAAGAATCATAAGTGAATCTACAAAATTATTATCTAGGTGAATAATCTATCATAATTTTGTACATCAAATAATTTTATAATAGGAAAAGATGGCTAAAGAAATCAACAAGGTTAATCTAATTGACAACCAACAAACCACTCATCCAAAACACCAGGCAATTATAGTAAAAGGCAAGGATGTGGAAGATGAAACTACACTATTTTCATAGCATGAAAATGTTTTTCTTATAGAAGATGTGAGTGCATAGCTGGAGGTTAAAATATAGGCTATTGGTGACAAAGAGATATGAGAGTTGTACAACACATTTTTCTCTATTGGATCCCTGAAAGAGTGTTTAATTTGATGAAGATTCAACCCCATAGTTCCCAAGAATCACCTAAATTCAAACACCTATCACAAAAAGAGAGAAATAAAAGCTATCAAGGCTTGAATTTCTAGATACGTAGATGAGACATTCTTGATGAGAAAAAAGGAAAATTGTTACTATCAAAAGTGGATGAATTAAAAAGAGAGATCAATCCTTATGAAGGAGATAAAAACCCTAAAAAGGTAAAACCTAGGTTGCATGATAATAATTAATAAAAGAATTGATTATTATATGCCTAATGTTTAACTTAAGAAAACTAGAGATACTAAGTGACAACATAATTAAATCAATATGATTAAATTATCCAAAAAAATATTTATTACTCTAACACCCCCTTAAGATAAACTTCGGAAGTAGCTAAAACACTAGAAATTGTTGCTAAAAGTAAATTTGGGTCCTAGCAACAAGGCCTGATGAGGTACCCAAGCACAACCAAATCTTTGAAAATAGGATAAATAAAGAAAACCACATGGGAAATACCCTACTCCAAAAAGAGATGGAAATAATGCTAAAAAGAACTATTGAATGACTGAAGAAGCCTCCAAACTAGAGAATGTCCTAGAAGATAGGAACAAAAGATGATCATGAGGAACACCAGTAAAGCATATAGAAGTTGCATAGCTCTATCAAACATAACTGCTGATATGAAGAACCTCGAATGAAATATAGCTTAAAAAGTAGAGAATCTCAGAAGACTCTACTTGAATCAAGAGACAAACAAGGCAAACACCTAAACTTCAAGATGCAGATGGAATAAACCACCCAAACCTAAAGAGTTGATCAATAAAACATGGAAGGTTTCATCCATGGTAGGAACAAAAAGAAGAGTGTCTATATGATAAATTCTTCATCTCATCGAAATACACAAGTACTCATCCATTGCATCTATCTAGTACATAGGAACAAATAGTAACTACGTAGCTCACTCCATCGAACCAAGGAAACATGAGAAATAATAGAAGAATGCCCCCTCCCCCCCCCCAATGTAGAAAAGGGTGAGGTGATATGCAACTGGAAAAGTGGGCCAAAAGAACTGCATGTCAAGGATCCATGATCAAGATGCACAAAAGAGTACATATGTGCGTACTAAGGTGATCAATCTCAAACATGTGATGTGGCTAATTTCATAGAAGAGAAATTCATTGGATAAAGGAAGATGGAAAAAAAAGGCTAAATATCAACCCCCCATGTCACCCTAATTAGAGTAGTGCATGTACAATAAGGCACAAGATATTATGAATTCCAAGTTGGATGACACTGCTCAAATCAGAAGGCAAAACAAGGCAAACAAAAATATAGATGCAATATGGCACTTTATCTTAGTGGGTTTGAAAGAATGCATAAAAATCATGTCTAAATAGACCAAAAGAGACACATGGATAATACAATAGATAGTACAAACCATGACGAATCATCAAAAGACACAAAATTGATCCTTGAACCTAAACAACCAAGAAATCCACCAGAATGAAAAAAGAAAAAAAAAAACTAAATAGAATGTACATGGCAAATGATATAGAAAAATAACTAGCATCAATGGAAAGAGTACAAAAAAACCTTTCCAATGATATAAATAATTCCCAAATCAAAGTTTAGATGCTCAAGATATGTCTCCCAGAGTGCAAAAATGAACCCCTCACTTTGAAAGCAAAACCAAGAACCATTCTGGAAATGTTTACTAGTAAACTCTACACCAATGCATCTGACTTGGAATCCTCTTTCTAACAATATCTTATTTACAAAATAGAGTCTATATGCCAAAGATATGAGCAAAAATTTGAAGGTAGGTCCAAATAGAGTTAGAACAACAAGTAGAGGTGAAATGCCTTAGTTTTTGTGCCAACATGCCTTAGTTTCCATGTCAAAGTGCTTTGGTTTTTGTGCCAAAGTACCTCAGTTCATGTGCCAACATGCCTCAATTTTTGCACCAACTTGCATTAGTTTCCATACAAATGCACCTCAATTTTTGTTCCAATATGTCCAAATCACTTCGATTACCATGTCAACTCACCTTGATTCTTGTGAAAATGTTCCTCAATTTCTATGCCAATATGCATAGATTAGCTTGATTTCCATGCAAAAAAATCTTGATTTTCATATAAATATGTCTTGATTTCTATGCCACTCCTTTTCTAGATTCTTTCAAAATGTAGCATTTACTTCCAAATACTTTCAAGAAATTTACATTGGGTTTATAGCCATACCATAACTCATAAGGGGGTTTTGAATGAGTCCTTCTTCAACTATACTCAGTTTAAGGTATGAACTGCAGTGTTGATAGCTTCCTTCCAGTATTTGATAGCAATGTTCTTTTCAATCATCAAATTTCTTGTACAATCCATGATAAATCTATTCCTCCTTTTAGCTATGCCATTCTGCTCAGGAGTTCCAAGAGCTAATACATGTCTTTTGATTCCTCTTTCAATGCAAAAGTTATTGAATTCATGGGAGATGAATTTACCACCTCTATTTGATCTTAAGCATTTCAATATTTTCCCTATTTCCTTTTCTACTTTGGCCAAAAACCATTTGAACTTCTCAAATGCTTCTAATTTCTCTCTTAGATACATAACAGTCATCATTCTAGAGTAGTCATCAACAAAAAGAATAAAGAATTTTTCTCCAGTATAACTCTCAATTCCAATAGGTCCACACAAATCAGTATGCACAATTTCCAAAATATCTTCAGACTGATAATTTTTTCTTTTAAAACTAGTCTTTCCCATTTTACCAATCTGACAATTCTTGCATAGACCAATATCAAGTTTCTTTATACTAGGAATGCCTCATACTTTCTTGAATTTTCTTATCTTTACCATGTTATCAAAGTTTACATGACATAACCTTCTGTGCGATAACTAACTTTCTTCAACTCGAGCAATAAAACATGAGCACTCATGAAGATCGAGATAAAACAAGTTACCTTTTTGTTTGTATGCCTGATCTAATCAATTTTTTTTTGTCATCCAGCTATTTTGCCTTTCCATGCATGAATTCCACCTTGAATCCAATATTGATTAGTTGTGCCACACTCAACAGATTATGTTTTAATCCATCACATATGATTTCTTTGGTTAATGAGTTTTGGCCTCTTCCTTTTATACAACAAAATTCATTATTTCCAAACCTTACACTACCACCATCATAGTCTTCAAAATGTTCAAACTTAGTTTTGTCACCAGTCATATGATGTGAACAACCACTGTCTATGATCCATGTATCATTTTTTCTCACATGAGAGATAAGTGTCATCTTATCTTCCTCATCATTATCAAATTCATCTTTCACAGTAATGTAAACAATTTCATCTTCACTATTATCAGAATCCTTAGAGTCCTTAGCCATAAAACATGTTTTCTTACCTTTGTCCTTGAATGATTTGAAATCTTTCTTGCCATTCCACTTATGACCTTTCTTCTCATCCTTCCTTTTCTTGTCTGGGCACCTAGCTACAATATGACCAATTTCTTCACATGAAAAATAGATTAAGGGAGCTTTACCTTAATATTTTCCTTTATCTCTAGAATATTTCCTTGCAAGTAGAGCTTCAACTACTTGAAGATCACTATCAAAACTTTATTTTAATCCATCTTCACTTTTTGACTGAGTGTCCTTTACTTTCTTCCCTTTTTCTTTGAGTGAAAGCTTGGCTTCAAATGCAAATTCAATGTTCTCAGAAGCTAAAAAATAATTGTCATAGTTATCTAGCTCAAATGCAGTCAATCTTCCTATTGTGGCATCCAAATTTATCTTATGATTTGCTTCACATCTTCTTTCTTGAATTGCAGATACTCTAATTACATAAATGGGAAGCAATGTTCTAAGAACTTTACTTACAACTATTTCTTCTTTGATGTCTTCTCCAAAAGCTTTGATTGCACTGTCACTCGCTTTGACCCTTTCAACATATTTGACAATGTTTTCATCCTCTCTCATTCTCATCTAATCAAATTTTCCTCTCAGACTCTCTATTTTGGCTCTCCTCACATTTTCATCACCTCCATAGATATCCTTTAGCTTTTTCCACATTGCAAAGGTAGTTTTACAGTACTCGATATCATCAAATTCTTCATAGCTTAGAGAAGATGCAATGTCCATTAGCATGGTGTTATGAGTCTTCTTCTTAGCAATATCATTAATAGATAATGTACCAGAAGGAGTTGTGTATTCTTCATCAAGGTATTTCAATCCTATATCTCCAATGGAAGCCAGATGAAGTCTCATCAGTCTCTCCCATGCTGAAAAGTTCTCTGTTAAGCCTTGGAATTTCCCTCTTGTAAGACATCCTGATCTTTAGCTTAGGTCCTTAAAACCCTTCCTACAAGCACCAAAAGCTCTAATACTGACTATTGGAAATATAGATGGAGTAACTAAGAGAGGGGGGTGAATCAGTTACCACAAAAAAAAATCCATAGATCCCTTAGATGTCTGATAAAACTAGTTACTATTGTCACTTAGTAAACATACTAAAAATTGATGTAACTCATTAAATGCAGTATATATTAACTTGTTACTGATCTTTAAACATTCACAATGATCAACATGCAACCATAAAAGAAATAACATGAATACATGAGACACCATATTTAACGTGGAAACCCAATATGGGAAAAACCACCAAGTAACTAGCTACTACTTTTCACTCTTCTAAAATGATCCCTATTAGGAGCCAACCTAGTTAAAGGTTGCAAAATAGACTATTAAGTGTGACCCTTTTAGAGGATTTAATCACCTTGTAAGGAGTGGCCTTGGTAAAGGTCTTTAGAAAAATTCAATATAATTTTCACCTTGTCAGAGGATTTACAAATGGTTGTTAGACCAACTATGTTAAGAGATTTAGGAATCACTACTACAATGGTGAGAAAGTAACAATCAAATGATCTGAATGAGATGCAACTAAATTGTTGATACAGATCTCTGTTATGCTCCACTAGATCCTTCCTGATCAAATAAAAATTTGTTGCTCCTCAAGCATATTTGACCATCCTTCAAATTTTGATCACACTTTCTTCTGCAATCAATACACTTGCATGCTCGCTCATTACACTTTAGAATTGTCAACTTGACCTTTCATATATACCTTTTAGATTATCAAGTTGGCCCAATTACAATTTACAATTACCAATAATCATTACCTCAGTCGGCTACAATCATTACTTGAAATAATTAAACTTTATTTCCCAAAATAACAAAATCCTTCATTAGTCGACCCTGCTCGGTAAACATTATTCCAAAAATAATTTCCTTTGTTAACCAACTAGTGAAGCTTGATTAACATTGCAAACCATACAAAATCATTTGGAGATTGAGTGAACTCGGTAAGCACTAACTTTCCTTTGTCAACCATGTGAGCTCGGTTAACACTACTTTCTGCCACTTTTCCTTTGATGCTCAAGTGAGCTCGGTAGATACTGTTTCCATAGAGTAATTTCCAGGAATGCTTGGTAGACTCTAAAATTTTATTTGCTAACCAACTGATCTCAGTAGACACTATCTGCCAACTAATATGACATTTATGCAACATCAAAGACAGCACACAATTGGACAATTGTATCCAATAGATATAATTTCTTAGGTTTTTTTAATTTGGTTTTTTTTAGCAAAACTTTATATTTATATTAATAATAATAATTGGTTCAAAAATGGCTCTCAAAGAAAAGAACTCCAATTAAGATCATGGTATAAATAAAAAAATCCATCCGATGCAAGTGCAATCTAGGACCCTGAACTGCATACAATATCTCAAAAGAACAAGTGGGAACCATAAAAGTAAAAGATGTGAAATTGTAGAGAAGCCATGCTTTACTATAAAATAATATTTGAGAAGGGTTCAACATGATTCTAAACATATTCTTTTCACATAATATTAACCAAGTTAGGTAAATCAAGGAGATTAAGTGGGGAAAGTAAAGAGTTAATATAAACCACATCAGTACCCAAATTAGCCAGAAAATCAGCTACTAGATTGCCTTATCTATAAGTATGCATGATGTAACATTCAGAAATTGAATCAAGAAGAGACCATACTTGGTGCAATATATACTATATGGACCAATTATAGACATGACATTTAGTATACACATTAATAATAATGGTTGAATCCCCTTCAACATGTAACTTAGATATAGAAAGTGATTTTGCAAGTTCTAAACCAAAAAGAAAAGCCAAGGCCTCAGCTTTATTATTAGCACTCAAAAGGAGAGGAGATGATTTTGCTGCAATCACATGGCCTTTAAAGTCTCTAATGACTATGTCATAGCCAGAGTTACCTAGATTTCTCCGAGAGGCCCCATCAAAATTGAGTTTGCAATAACCCTCACTTGGAGACAACAATAATTTGAAGAATATTCTTGTATCTACCCTTCCAAAGTTCTATGGCTTAATCACCAAAGACCATGAGACCTTTCTTTTTGAGCTTCACATCATTTACAGAAGTTGTGACTACAATAGATACTTACAAGTTGAATTTGTTTCCCTCTATTCTTAAGGAAGTTGCCTTAAGATGGTTTATGATGTTAGGAGAAAATATTGTTGGAGATTGGAATGCAATGAAAATTTTGTTTCTTGAGGAGTACAAGGAGTGTTGTAGAGGATATGATATGAAAGAGGGTGACATTTTTAAAATGTGAGAAAAAGATGATGAAACACTAGAATACTATACCTCTAGGTTTATGTTCAATCTCCAAAGGAACACCCAGTATCAATTAAATGAGGAATCACATAAACATTTTTCCTTAAAGGTGTTAGTGACAGGAGTATGGAAACATTAGACCTCATGGTAGGATGCAATATTATTCAAATAATGTAGTTGAGATTAAGAAAAATTGTCTCAATTATTCAAGGGTGTCAACCAAGAAAGGAAGAGGCATCAAGTCTATGCCTAATAAGATGAATGGAATTGGAGTATCTAAAATAGAGCTTTCTAATCTATTATTTGATTTCAAGTAGTATTTTATCTATAATTTTGCAACTTAGCTAGATACCATGCAAGCTAGGAGGAAACGTGAAGAAGGTGATGTTATGTTAGTTGATCTCTACTCTCACTATGGGGAGAAGAAAAGAAATTGCAAATATAAGATGGTTTCTAATATGGAGACTTAGCCATAGCATATGCCAATGGAGTTGAAGGAAATCGATGAAAATGTATAAGTATTGTATGTTGCTAAAAGAAGACCATGGGATTGGAGACAAGGTATGCCTAAAAATCCTCTCCAAAAAAATTGGAATTTTAATAATTAATGGAAATTTTCTAATTTTTCAAACCCAAATTATTGGACCTTGTCTTGGCATATTCAATCTCAACCCATGTTGGCATCCATAGCTCACTCAATGGAAAGCCCCAGAAAGTCATTCATTACAGTCACCTTAGTGATGGCCTAATAAACAATATATTATCTTGTAGGAACCCTAGCAGCAATCTTAAATGTTGCCTCCTCCTGCAGCCAATACCAATCCACCTAAGAAAATGCATGCTTAGCAAACTCCAACTCCAAGTAGCATGCCTACTCAAAATCAAGTGTATCCCTCAAATGATACTCAACAATAAACCTATTCAATCAATGGTAATCACCTTAGGTCTGGAACCACTCTTCCAAATCCTAAATGTCCCCTAATAATTGAAGTTACTTCTAAGGATGACTTGAATGAAGAATACTTTCCTATTCCACTATAGTCTCCTATAGCCAAGTCTCCACCATTTTCACAAAGACTTTCCCAATATTTTGTTCCTCCTAAAAATCCTATTGTTGGAGAACTACTTACTCAATTGAAGGAAATGATAGTAAAAATATCATTTTTAGATGCTCTAAAAGATATCCCAACATAAACTAAATCAATTAATAAATCCTACATAAAGAAACCTAGTAGGAAAATAAAGGACCCTCAAACTATTTATGTCATGGGTCAGTTGTCAAACCTATTGTTGAATAAATCTTTAGTTCCAAAATATTTTGACCTAGGAAATCTAGTTGTCATAGTTCATATCAATGGGGTTTGGGCACAGAATGCTTTTATAGACCTAGGAGCATCCATTAATGTAATTACTAAGGAATTGCTTCTACACTTGAACATCACTGGTATAAGAAAGACCCCTACCATACTTCAGCTTGTTGATAGTTCTATTGTTAGACTTGATGGTATGATTGAAAATATCATAATTACTTTGGATTCTTGGGGATATCTAATGGATTTTTTCTCTTGTCACCTGAAGAAACTTTGGGGGGTTATTTTATCATCCTAGGAAGGCCTTGGTTAGCCACCATAGATGCTTGCATAGCTTCTCATTTAGAGAAGATGATCATATCTAATGGATCCAATATCAAGAATTTGGCCTTATATTCTCCTACTAAACCACTTTTGCAAGATGATCAAGTTGTGTGGACTTATTTAGGGGATGATGAACCTGAGGTAAATTTTTTGATTCATCTCATGATTATTGATAGAAACTCATTTATGATTCCTCAAGATGATTATGATGTCCTCACAGCTATCTTATCCAATGAAAATGGTGAAGATTTACATTTGTATAGTGACAGGAATTATTCATTATAGACAATTCTTCTTTCTAAAACTAAACCTCATTTTATTGCAACTACTAGCTACCTTCATACCTTGTTACCTCATGAGATTAGGTCATCCAAATTTTCATAGTTAACAATGTTAGATAAGGTGAGTCAAGTTAAAGTAAGTTCAGGTAAAGAGTTGAATGTCATTAAAAGCCTTACTCCTGCTAACCTAGAAAGTACACTTAAGTTGCTCCAAGAAAATAAGAAAGCATTCACTTGGAAATACACAAATATGAAAGGACTTGACCCAAATCTCTATACTCATAGAATTTACATTACACCTAAATGAAAACCTATCAAGCAGCCCCAAAAAAGAGTCAATCCAGCATTGCAAGATATAGTGAAAAATTTTATTACAAAATGTATTGAGGGTTGGGTTCATCTATCTTATTTCTGACAGTCAGTGGGTCTCACCTTTGGCAATAGTTCCTAAGAAAGGAGGTAAATGGAGGGTATGTGTGGATTATAGGGAAATTAATGCTACCACTAAATAATATCACTTTATCTTACTTTTCATTGATCACATTCTTGAGAATTTAGCTAGTAAGAATTATTTCTCATTTCTAGATGGATTCAGTGGGTATAAGTAGATTCAAATAGCAACAAAAGATCAAGCTAAGAAAAAATTTACCTACCTTTGGGTTACTTTTTCTTATTCACTGCTACCTTTTGGATTGTGTAATGCTCTTGCTACCTTTCAACAAGATATGATAAAAAATTTCTCTGACATGTATGTTGACTGTATGGAAATCTATATGGATGATTTCACTATGTATGGATGTAATGTCCCAACTTGTAAGGAATTTTAATATTGTCCTGTTATTTCCATATAATCAATCCAAGGTTTTTTATTGTATTAATTAATCAAAAAAATGATTCTTTATATATGTATATTTTTCCTTCCTAGTCTATTACATTGTATGTATAGGATAGGTCATCTAGAGATTGGACAAGGACACCACATTAAAGGATTGACAAGACCTTGGTCCATGCCATTCAAATGAGAGCCTTCCATCTCTCACGATGCCTAGATGCTATACTATACCTCAATCCTCGAACATTGTGGTGGTGTCCCATAGCTCGATAAACCTAAACCCAACAGATGGTACTTTTCCCCCTCTTCTCTTAGGACTCAACTCTACCCTCTTATCCACCTAACTCTTACTGATTAATGTAATTCTTGGCAATGTTTTACGTTATCATCATTTCTTAACCAACTATATCGTTTATATGTTCATCTTTTTTAAAAGAAATGTATTCATCTTTTTTTCTATAATTATGTGGCAACTTAATTGGAATAATTGATATCAAAGCATGCTTATGTCTTTACATAATTAAGCTATTTATTCTAAATCAAACATATAATTAATTTGTTTATTTAATATATAATTAAGTTGTTTGTTCCATATCAAAACATGTAATTAATTTGTTCGTTTAATATATAATTGGATTATTTATTCCATATCCAAAACATATAATTAATTTGTTTATTTGATATATCATTAAGTTGTCCACTTAATATTAAGGTATATGTATTTCTTATACAATTTAGGGTTTCTTTTAAATAATGTAATTAATTTTATGACCTATTTTAATAGATCCTTCATTACCTTTCTATTGTGTTGGAAGTGAGAGGCGTGGGTGACATGGACTGTTGAATGATGGTCTGTTGGTGAATCCGCAGAGTTTACCTCCTTTGCTACTGTGATTATGATCTTTGAATGCATATCAATCAGACTTACACCATCCTTCCTTTGATATCCAGTCTATTCGCTCCTTCGTTGTCCCCTGTACTCTTCCACATACTCCTTTAAATATTATGCTCAAATGATGTGTAGCTTCCGCTTGGTTTATTAGAATATTTATTGATTGTTAATTTGTGTTTTATTTTTTCTTTTTTATTAATAACTAAATTGAATGAAAATATGTGTATTTTATTAATACTATATTTCTTCAATATATCATTTTTTACAATTATGTATTTATAATTATATTCAATCATTATTAATAATTAATAATTAAGTTAAATGACAATAAGTGTATTTTATTAACAATATACTTCTTCAATATATCATAATTGACAATTATGTATTTATAATCATTATATTTGACAATTACATATAATTTTTTTTAATGATTACATTTTGATTTACTATTAACAATTTGACAATTACTGGTTTATATTTATATTTGTCCATATATATCTGAATATCAACGTCAATGGTGGCTTAGGATAGACCACCCCTCTCAAATTTTCTTGTCCTCAAGCAATTTGGGGTGGCTCAAGATTTCTTCACCCATCCAAGTAGCATCTTCCTTTGGTAGATTTTTCTATTTCACCAAAAATTCCAGGATAACTCTATTCCTTAGTCTTTTTTCTCGCTTATCAATGATAGTCTTTGGTTCTGACACAAGCTTGCCTTCATCATCTAATGGTGGTAGTTCCTTGCATGGGGTAATTTGTCTTCCCAAAACTTTCTTCAATCAAGATACATGAAAAACATTGTAAATATTGTTGTCCTCAAGTAATTCGATTTCATATGCTACTTCACCAATTCTTCTTATAAGTCAGTATGGTCCATAGAATCTAGGTTTAAGCTTCTCCACTCCACTTGCTTTTATTGTTGTTTGTTTGTAAGGTTGCAGTTGCAAGAAGACCATGTCTTCTATTTCAAATGTTCTTTCAAGATGTTTTCTATCTGCAGATAACTTTTGCTGATTTTGGGCATGATGGAGATTTTCTTTTAAATCTTTCAACATGTCTAGCTTGTATTGAATGAAATCTTTTGCTCTAGATACTTTACCATTTGTAAGAATCAAATTCCCAAATGAAGTAGCTTCATAACCATATTGGGCTTTAAAAGGAGTCATGCCTATAGACATATGGTGAGTAGTATTATAATAGTATTCCCCTAGATGTAACCACTTGGCCCAAGCCTTTTGTTGTCTTGTGACTTAATTTCATAGATAACCTTCTATCCATTTATTTATGATCTATGTCTATCTATTAGTTTGTGGATGATAGCTCATACTAGGAGTCAATTCTATTCCTGCCATTCAAAATAGTTCCTGCCAAAATTGACTGAGAAATCTACTGTCTCTGTCACTAACTATGTTCTGTGGTAATCCATGTAGCCTAAAAATTTCTTTAAAGAATACTTTGGCAATTTGTGGAGCCTTATAGTCTATGCTTATTGTGAGGAAGTGTGCATACTTAGTCAACCAATCCACTACTACATAAATATAATCCTTCCCTTGTACCTTGGGTAGACCTATTATGAAATCCATTGAAACGCTTTCCCATTTTTTATTAGGAATGGGTAAAGGATGTAAAAGGCCAGTTGGGTGTCTTGGTTCTACTTTATTCCTTTGACATATCATGCATTCTTGGACATATTTCAATACATCTTTCTTGAGACATTTCCATAAAAATATTTCTCTTATTTGTTTATAGGTTTTATAATATCCCTGATGTGCTACTAATGGATTATCATGATGTTCTTTTAATACCTTTCCTTTCACTTTGGAATTTGAAGTTAGCCATACCCTTTCTTTATACATGATGAGTTTTTTCACTATTTGATAATCATCAGTAGGTTGTGCTCCTTCCATTATTTCTCTATCTTTTGGATCCTTAACATATTCTTTGATAATATCATTTTTCCAATCTTTTGTGATGCTGGTTATTGTATTTATAAAATTCCATCGTGATAATGCGTCTGCTACTACATTCTTGGATCCTTTGACATACTCGATGTCAAAATAGTAAGACTTAATCTTACTAACCCATTTATGTTGATGATCATTGAGATCCTTCTGGTTCATAAAGAATCTTAGGCTATTATGATCTATTTTGACGTTGAATTTACCCTAAACCAAATATTGCCTGAATTTAGCTAGTGCATACATTATTGCCAACATTTCTTTTTCATATATAGAGTAGTGTCTTTCAAGTTCTGTAAGCTTATGACTCTTGAATGTTATGGGATGTTTTTCTACATGAGGATTGCTCTGATTCCTTCCCCTGATGCATCACATTGGAGTTAAAATCGTAGTGTGAAATATAGAATGGCTTAAATTGGGCATGTACTCATTGCTTCTTTTAATTTTTTGAATTCTTATTGTGCGGTGTCATTCCAAATGAATGCTCCCTTTTTGGTTAAATTAGTTAAAGGGGTGGCTATTTTTGAAAATCCTTTAACAAAGCACCTATAATAGCTGCATAGTCCCACAAATCCTCTGAGATGTGTTAAGCTTTTAGGTTTTGGCCAATCTCTAATGACTTGGATCTTTTCATCATCAACATTCACTCCCTTTTCATTTATTTTATGCCCAAGATAAAGGATTTCTTCTAATCTAAATTCACATTTTGAGGCTTTAGCAAATAATGATTATGATTCTAAAATACTTAGAATTTCTTCAATGTGTGTAAGGTGTTCTTCCCATGTTATAGTTTAAATGAGAATGTCATCAAAGAATGCAAGTAAAAAATTTCTTAATTTCTTCCTAAAAATGTGGTTCATCCATGATTGAAAGGTGGCTGGTGCATTAGTAAGGCCAAATGGAAGAACTAGGAATTCAAAATGTCCATAGTGACATATGAAAGTAGTTTTATGTGCATCATCTTCCTTCATAAGAATTTTATGGTAACCAAAGAGTAAATCAATTTTGGAGTACCTTGCACCATGTAGTTCATCAATTAATTCATCGATCCTTGGTATAGGATATCTCTTTTTTATAGTATTTTTATTAAGAGCCCTATAGTCTAGACACATTCTATATGTTCTATCTTTATTTTTTACCAATACTACTAATGAAGCAAAAGGACTGGAACTAGGTTGAATGAGGCCCATCTCAAGTAACTCTTTAATGGTCTTTCAATCTCTTCTTTTATTTTATGAGGATGTCTATAAGGTATGGTTATGATAGGTTTAGCTCTAGCTTCTTGTTCTATTGAATGCTCAAATCCTCTCTTAGGGGGAAGCCCTGGAGGGAGTTCTTTAAAAACCTTTTTATGTTTTTTTAAGACAGGTTGAATATCCACATGAGTTACTTGGTTTTGTGGTGTAGATTTGTCTATAATCATACATTGTGCAACTCATTCTTCTTGGTTGTGTCAAAATATTTTTTCAATTCTGTTACATGAGACTATTTCAGGAGTTCCATTTGGTAGTCCTTTTAAGGTGATTTCCTTCCCTTCATGTTTAAAGCATATTTCTAGGTTGGGATGATCCATGACAAACACCCCAAGGAGTCTATCCAGGGTAGTCCTAAAATTACATCATATTATAAATCTACCACATAGAAATTTCTCTTGATTGTGTATTCACCCAACTTGATTTCTAGGTTAGGAACAATTTTAGAGCATTACTCAATTTTTCCAAAGGAAAAGGCCACTCTAAAACCTTCAAAGTCCTCTGTTTCTAATTTCCTTCTTGCCATAATACTTTTACTGATAAAGTCATGAGAAGCTCCACTACCCACTAAGGCAATTACTCTTTGCCCCTTGATGATGCCTTTAATTCTAAAGGGTCAATTTTCATTAGCTTGAGAAAATGTGGCTATGGAAATTGTAACTTCTTCCCCCCTTGTTTTTTTGTTTGGATGTTCTTCTTCTATATTATGGATATGACTTGCTCTTTTTCATGTGTGGTTATGTCCCTATGGTTCCTTACATTTGAAGCATAGATTTTTTCTTTTCAATTCATTAATTTGATCCCTTTTCTCTTTTTCCCTACATTTATGCCCTTTTTCCCATTGGATTTTACAAAAGTAACAAGATTTTTCTATCTCTTTAGGTGGAAAATTTTTGGATCGATCCTTGGATGATGGAAGATCAAATTTCTTGGCTTTGAAAATTGCATCTTCTAGTGTAACTAGCTCCATGGCACTCACCGTGCTTCGAATTGAATATCTTAATCCTTCTACAAATAGGTAGGTAAATCTTCTTTGGGATATTTCTAGTACAAATGCTTACAATCTTTGGAATTCATTTGCAAATTCACTCACTATACCTCATTGTATTAATAGAGTTAGTTCCCTAAAGTACCATTCTAGATCTTTTTGATCAAATCTTTTAATGAGTTTTTGAGTGAATTCATGATATGAGGTTATGTGTTGGTCTCCATGGTTTTTCTATCCATATTGCCACCATTCGTGTGCTATTCTAGTTAAATGTAGTACTAAAAATTTAATTGAATTATCTTTCATCATGGGATTATATGATAAATATGTGTCTAATTTTTCTACCCATGTTCTTACTGAAATTTTTTCTATTCCATCAAAATCAGGTAGAACTACCTTGTTAATTTTTCTTTTTAGATCCTGATTGCATGGAGTTTTCCTTTTTTGATTATTGATGTCCTTCATTTTTTTATTGTAGTATTCTTTAAAAGGTACATTATTCCTTAATTCCAAAGCTAATTGAGAATATGTTTCTAAAATTCATTCTACATTATCATTTGATTCTTCATTGGTTTCCTCTCCTCCCCCTTCTTGGTTTTCTTGTGGTGAAAAAGAAGGTATGGGTGGGTTATGATTATTCTCAAAATAATTTGAATTAATATCCCTCACATTTTTGGGTCTAAAATTTGTGTTGTTTGTGTTTTGAATGACTAAGTGATTTGGGTCATTTGTTCCATAAAGGCTTTAAGATATTTACTTAGTTGAGCACTCATGGTGGTGTCTCCCTTCTTTCTTTCTCTTTCTATTTCTCTTTGCTCTCTTTGATTAGTTTTCATTAACTATCCTTCATGGATTGGCAAGAGTCATGCTCTGATACCACTATAATGTCCCTACTTGTAAAGATTTGCCATATTGTCTTGTTATTTCCATATAATCAGTCCAAGGTTTATTATTCTATTAATTAATCAAAAAAATGATTCTTTATATATGTATATTTTTCCTTTCCAGTCTATTACATTGTATGTATAGGCTAGGTCATCCAGAGATTGGACAAGGACACCACATTAAAGGCTTGACAAGACCTTGGTCCCTACCTTTCAAATGAGAACCTTCCATCTCTCAACATGCTTAGATGTTATACCATACCTCAATCCTCAAACATTGTGGTGGGGTCCCATAGCTCAATAAACCTAAACCCAAGAGATGGTACTTTTCTCCCTCTTGTCTTAGGACTCAGCTCTATCCTCTTATCCAACTAGCTCTTACTGATTAATGTAATTCTTGGGAATGTTTTAAGTTATCATCATTTCTTAACCAACTGTATCATTTATATGTTCATCTTTTTTAAAAGAAATCTATTCATCTTTGTTTCTATAATTATGTGGTAACTTAATTGGAATAACTGGTATTAAAGAATGTATATGTCTTTGCATAATTAAGTTGTTTATTCTACATCAAACATATAATTAATTTGGTTATTTAATATATAATTAAGTTGTTTATTCCATATCAAAACATGTAATTAATTTTTCCATTTAATATATAATTGGATTATTTATTCCATATCCAAAACATATAATTAATTTATTTATTTGATATATTGTTAAGTTGTCCACTTAATATTAAGGTATATGTATTTCTTATACAATTTAGGATTTCTTTCAAATAACGTAATTAATTTTATCACCTATTTTAATAGATCCTTCATTACCTTTTCGCTGCCCTGGAAGTGAGAGGTGTGGGTCATGTGGACTGTTGAATGATGGTCTACTGGTGAATCCGTGGACTGTACCTCCTTTGTTGCTATGATTATGATCTTTGAATGTGTATCAATCAGACTTCCACCATCCTTCCTTTCGTATCCATTATGTTCCCTCCTTCATTGTCCCCTATACTCTTCTACATATTCCTTTAAATATTATGCTTAAATGATGTGTAGCTTCCACTTAGTTTATTAGAATATTTATTGATTGTTAATTTTTGTTTTATTTTTTCTTTTGTATTAATAATTAAGTTAAATGGCAATATGTGTATTTTATTAATACTATATTTCTTAAATATATCATTTTTAAAATTATGTATTTATAATTATATTTGATCATTATTAATAATTAATAATTAAGTTAAATGACAATAAGTGTATTTTATTAACAATATACTTCTTCAATATATCATAATTGACAATTATGTATTTATAATCATTATATTCAACAATTACATATAATTTATTTTAATGATTACATTTTGATTTGCTATTAACAATTTGACGAGTACTGATTTGCATTTACATTTGTCCATATATATCTGAATATTAATGTCAATGGTGGCTTATGACACTGGATCTAATTTTGAAGAAGCTAAATCTAATTTGGAATTTTTTTTGAAAATATGTCAAGAACACAACCTTTCATTGAACAGTGAGAAGTACAATATGATGATGAATGAAGGGGTTTTGTTAGGTCGCTATATTTCTTCAAGTAGCATCCAATTTCATCCTTGAAAGATAGAAGTGGTTATCACTCTGCCTACACCTAAAAATCAAAAAGATGTTAGATGTTTTCTTGGACATGTTGGTTACTACAAGAGATTCATAAAATATTTCAGCCAAATAGAAGCTCCATTGTATAGTTTTTTGAGGAAGGACTCTAAATTTTCATGTGATTTAGAATGTGACAAATCATTTCAGCAACTCAAAGAATTCTTGACCAAAACACTTGTACTTAGAGGCCCCATTTGGAATCTTATGTTTCATATTCATATTGATGATTTTGATTGTGCCTTAGGTATTGTGTTAACACAAAAGGAATAAATAGTTGAGCATGTTATCTACAACATCATCAAAAACTTGCAAGGGGTTGAATTGAACTATATTGTCATAGAAAAAGAATTGTTGGCTATCATTTATGCACTTAACAAATTTAGACATTATATCACTAGTTATAAGATTTTTGTGGATATTGATCATGCTGCCATCAAGTACCTTATGAATAAACCTTCCATTTTAGGAAGACTATTTCATTGGTTGTTTCTCATATGGTAATTTGACATCAAAGTGATACATAACCAGAAAAGGCTAATGTGGTGGAAGATTTCCTTTCACAGTTGGAAACACCTAATGATCCTACAGTCATTGATGATAGCTTTCCAGATGAACATTTTTTCTCTTTGATAGCACACAATCCATGGTATGTTGACATTACCAATTACCTTACCATGAGAAGAAACCCATCTTATTTCTCTTGTAAGGATAGAATACTGTTAGCTAAAAAGAGTTTCATTTTTTCTTGGATAGATGGTTGCATGTTTTACACTAGACCTAATCAAGTTATGCATAGATGTATAAGAGAGGATGAAACTTATGATATTTTGCATGCATACCATGATGAAACATGTGGGGGATGTTTTGTAGCTAAAAATAAAATATTAAAAATCTTAGGAATTGAATATTATTGGAAAAATATTCATAAGGATGCAGCAAAATATACCAAGAAATGTGACAAATTTCAACAAATGCATAGACCAACTATATCAGCTGAAGTGCCCTTGCAACCACATGTAGTTGTTACACCATTTGATAAATGGGGAATAGATTTTTCTTGGACCAATATAACCTCCATCAAAAAGTAAGTCTTACATTTTGGTATGTACTAATTATGTCACTAAATGGGTTGAAGAAAAACCTATGAAACATGCTAAGGATAATAATGTTGCAAAATTCTTGTATAAGTCATTTTTACAAGATTTGGTGTCCCTAGAGAATTAGTGATTGTTCAAGGAGCCCACTTTACCTCTAATCTCATCAATACACTTATGAATGAATATACCATTCAGCATGGCAAATCATCTCCTTACCATCCTCAAGATAATGGACAAGATAAGATAACAAATAAAGAGTTGGAAGCAATTTTGAAAAAAACTATTCAAATACATAAGAAGGACTGGGCAACCAAGCTTCCAAAGGTATTATAGGAATATCAAAAAACATGGAAAATAATAACAAGATTTACTCCTTTTGAGTTTTTCTATGGGAAAATAGCTATGATGCAAATTGATTTTGAATACAAAACACTCTACATTGCATTAGAACTCAATATTGATCTGCAATATGCCCAACAAGAACCCATTCTATAGTTGTATGGACTTTATGAGTTTCAAAAATCTATCTTGGATAATACAAAGTTAATTCAAAATTAGCACAAGAAGTGGAATGATAGATTTATTAAGGATAAGTAATTCTGTGTGTGTGATTGGGCATTACTCTATGATTCTAGATACCAACATTATCTAGGCAAGTTCCACACTAGATGGTTAGGACCATATGAAATAGAATTAGTGTATGATAATGGAGATTTACATTTGTCAATGATCAATCCTATCAGATTCAAACTACAAGTAAATAGTCAAAGACACAAAACCTACAATAAACCACAAAGTAAAGTGGAGTTCATGCAATAGTTCAATTTTGAAGAATCTCTTGTAGCTGAGCCAACTGAGTCTTCCACTCAACATGCCCTATTTATTTGACTCCAATCAAAGTGCATAATAATTCATCACTTTCTCTATAATAAATCCATCTTACCTTCTCTCTATACAACCCATCCACCTCACCCTCACTTCAACATTCACCTATGCGGCGATGCAATATTTTCTCAAACTTTAAGATAATTTGAGTACCATGTATTTGTAAATACTTATTCATTTCCTTTAATTTTATATTTTAGGTCTTTTATGCCTATATAATCATTTTCTCTCAATGTGTGGGTGGACCAATGGCTTATTTTTTAAGTTTGGCGGGGGGTGGGTGGAATTGTATGGAAAACATTAATTTATGCACATCATATCTCATACAATGCATGATAAGTTAATATGTTGTAGTGTGAGTGATCATTAGAAGGTATCACATATCATGGGTTTTAAACTCATTAGAATGATGTGACACTTACCTTCCTTTTGAAAAGTACAAAAATAAAACACATTTATGGAAAGAAAAGGATGGAAGGTAAGTTTAATAGTTACATGATATTATTTTATGGCATGTTATGAGATGGCATCAATTTATTTCAAAGATTTTTTTTATGCTTTCCATCATTTAAAAAGTGCTCTGCAAATCTTATAAATTAGCATTTATGTTTTTTCCAATTCTTTGTTTGTCTTTTTAGTGATATCTTGCAGTGTAACAATGGGGGGAGATCCAATAAGGCATGAACCCACAGTTCATGATATTATCCTCCATGATTATGTCTATCAACCATTGTTTGAAAATTTTGGATGGCTTCAGTATTTTTATAGTCTTATAGCTTGGGATGAGGAGATTGCATTTCAGTTTATGAATTCCTTAAACAATGGGGTAGCCATGGTAAAAGGGCTCGGGGTTGAATGAAGTAACCAAGAGATAATCACTAAAGTCTCCATGTTATCACATGAAGGTGAAATTTTTGAAGAAGACATGGACCCACATTTGGCAAGGGCATCATTCACCTTGTATACAGATAGGCCATTGGAGATAGATAGGAAGCAAGGTACAAGGAAGATATACTTTCAAGAACCCTATAGTCAATGTGTTCTTTATATTATGCAATACATTACATGTGAGGGAAGGTATTAGTTGTTACACAATATTCATTTCAATCTTCTCAATTTTTTGAGGCATGACAACAAACCAATCAATCTTCCACATTTCTTATTTAGTCTATTGAAGAAATGAGTTGCATCTATACAAGAAGGTAAGCCAAATTTAGTCTCAAGCTAATTTTTGACTAAATTTCTAGTTAAGAGGGCCTTGATTAAGAGTTATAATTTTTCATGGGATTATTTTTTGTTAATGAGGGATTTTTTCCTAACAAGTGGAAAAACTAGGGGATAAGGAGTAGGAAGAAGGATTTCTACAGCAATTGGTATTGTCAAAATTATAGAATAGAATATATTCATTGAGTCCTCAACGAATCCTAAGTCATCTACTTAGAAAAAGAAGATGGTGGAGGAATCATCATCTATTCCTAATGAAAGGAAAGTAAAAGAAAAACTTGTTACTAAAGAGAACCCCCTCCTCACCTCAATCACAAATTGGTGTAAAACTAGGTCTTTTATAAGGGTGAAAAAGAACTAGTTCAGGAACTAGAAGAAAGTAACCCAAATAAAATAAAAGTTAAGTGATGTTGAGGGTAAAATTTTCATTCCTTCATTCTCCACTAAAAGAAAGAAATTCCAAAAAGGGACTCCTGCAACTTATGTTGAAGGAGAATCTTTGAGAAATAAGAAAAAGGTGTCCAGCAATGAAACACCTATGAGAAAAAGTAAGTGAATCTCTAAAGGTTATATTCAAAAAGAAAATCATGTTAATGAAGTTAGTCAGGTAGATGTTTCTAAAATTAATGAAGAAAACCCTGAACATGATAAGATGGAAGAATTGGGAAAAGGTTTAGAAAATGTACCACATGATTGTGGTCAGTCTCAAGAAGATGTTGTTCACAATAGGGATGATAGTAATAACAATGATTCTAATCATGGTAACTTCATTTTTTGAAGGAAGGGAACATGTCCTCAAATTATCTATGAATCTAATAATGGTACTATTTTTTTTTTCATTAATGAATAAGAAAAACCTTCAAATCATGATCCACAAAATCTTGATGAAGATTTTCTTGTAGTTAACAGAAAAATTATTGAACAAGTTGTGGAGAAAATGGCTAATGAAGGTTTGGAAACCTTAGTGTAGGTTGACAAAAAATGGAAGAAGAACCTCTGCTACAACAACCAATACATGGTAACTCAAAGAGAGCCATAGTTTTATGGAAAGCAAATTCTACTTCTAATTCTCAAACAAAGGAGCCTAAAAATGATGAAACACACAATGATGGTGATTCTAGGTGGGAAGATATTAATAATCAGGGACCAATGCCTCCACCAAATCTTTACACACTATTAGTAGAAAGACTAAGCCTATACCAAAAAAAATTTAATAGAAAAAGCTATTTGGATGGGAGAAAAGAAGAAAATGCAACAAATTATTAATAATCAGCGAAGGGAATTGTTGGATCAAAGAACAAGATTATGATTTTAGAATATAAGGTCATCCAATTGACTACATTAGTGCCTAAACTTATTTAGTGTAGACCACCAATACAATTTTATGCTTTGTTTCTTAAAGAGTAGATGTTGAATTATAAAATGGCTTAGATTGTTTAGGGCCTTAACTCCTCTTTAAAAGCTCCTCATGAATTCTATTATCCATTCCGACAATCTCCTACAGCCATTAAAAATGTGTTGTATGAACTGTACATGCATAATATAGTTGTTCTAAATGATAAGGAATGAAATCCCTTAAATTATGTATGGGAAATTCAACTCAAAGAATTTATGTCTTAGGTTCAAAGTGAGATCACCAGAGAAAATTAGGCCAGACAATACCCAAAAGTGAAGGAATTTGAACCATTATATTTAAGGCTTGAGGTTAAAGATCCATAAACATATTATTATGATTTCTTATAGTTATTAATAAAGGGGAGGAGCACATTAAGCCCCTTAGGAAGGCTTCTTACACATAATTTAAGGAATTTCAGAAAACACAGTTAAAGGAGGCAGAAAGATCAATAGTTTAGCAATGGATAAGACTTCCCCATGATTTGCAAGGCTGAGAACCACATTCTCTCTTTAACTTCATTATAGCTAGTCAACAAGCCCCATGATATGTCATATTGGGACAAACTAGGGGAAGCTTCTAGATTCCACTCTGATTTCAGCCACCTTTACTTATGCATCCACTATTGGGAATAAATGAAGATGTGAATGGGAATGACATGGCTATTGAGGTATAGATTTAGGAGAAGTTGAAAGAGTCTAAAGAATATTATTGGAGTTTGCAAAAAGGAAGATCAAGAGCTAGTATTTCAAAGGATTTCAAGTTGAAGGCTAGAGTCAAAAACTACATACTTGCTGGAGGACTAGCAAATCCTTAAGTTGGGGGCAATAATGGGCTTAGGAAATGGCATAGGCTTATAGGTTTGTATGATTATTAAAGGTGTTTCTCCTTTAAAGTTTGAAGAATTTTTATCATGATATTTTGTATAAACCTATAATTACTCTTCTTTTCTATGGTTTCCTGACATTATAAAGTTTCATGAACATACTAGTATGGTTAAGGATTATATGAGATAAATGAGATTATATGTGTCTGTTTATAGATAAGAATGTTTTTTCCTTGCTTACTTGTAAGGGGTAGGTCTGTATGCACATTAAATGCTTATTATGAATTATTGGAATGAATATGTAATTTGGCATATTGCATGCATACTTATATTTTGCAAAAAAAGTCAGAGGAAGTGGTGTGAAAAAAGGAAATAATGGCAATGTTGTGCATCCATTGTGTATTTATTGTTAGAGTAATTAGATATTTTCTAATTAACACATATAATAATTAATTCTTTTATTTATTATTATTATGCAACCTAGGTTAGATCTTTTTAGTGTTTTGATCTCCTTCATAAGGATGATCTCTCTTTTTAATTATTAACCAATTTACTTTTGATAATAGCAATCTCTCTTTTTGCTCATCTAGAATGTCTCATCTATGGACCTAGGAATTCCAGCCTCCATAGCTTTTTCTTCTCTCTTTGTATGATAGGGGTTTTCATGGAGCTATGGGGTTGATCTTTCATCAACTTCAACATCATATTAGAGCTCTAGATCTTCATGCACCTATATTATTCTTAAGAGATTTGGCATCAGTTTTCAAATCTGTGGCTTTAAAAAGATTTTGAATTGGAGCTAGGGAGGAATTTTTTCAAGCACTTTGAGCCCCAACGAACATTTCCATTGAGGTTAGAATGCTCAAAAACCTCAATTTCTATATAAAATATGTCCATTTTGGACACTATTGAAATCTAAGGCAAAAAAATTTCACCCAAGTCATTTTAACCTAGGCATGCAAATCAAGGAAGTGATTGGACTAAAAAATTGAGGTAGTGGCAAAGGTTTTTGATTTCATTTATCAAAAATAAATCACAAATTCTTTTTTTGGGACCTCTTTTTTGGCTCACCCCCTTGTACCTTGTTGTCAAGGAATTTGCACTCATTTTGAGCACCACCATTTTGTGGGTTCATGCTTTGTTTTGGCACTACTAATGGATTTGGGCATGCGTGTGAGTAATCTTCCCTTTATGTGTTATCCTTCCCTATCCACCTCTGGCTACTATAGCCCCTTAGCCCATGGAATTTTACATGTGTATGCCATAGTTTGAGTGCACCTTTTGGAGATCGGCTGATTTTTCAACCTATCTTTTTGTATTGGAGGCGAATTATGGTTGTTGACCAGCATTTTATTGGGAGGGATTTTCTCAGGTACCTTGTTTATTCTAGTTTCTTGAAGACTACCTTTTTTTGGGACTTTGGCCACATTCTATTTGGCTTTTGTGCATTATTTTTGGTGCACCTGATACCTACCCAAATAGCGCTATTAAAATCTCAGATCTAGAAATCATGCTACTAATCAGCAATGCATGGGGAACATTTTATTTTGGGACTTATGCATGATTTTTTTTAGCCTTTTGGTGAGTGGATTTGTGGGCCTTGAGTAGCACCAAGTCAGATTTTCTGACCCATGCATGGGATTTTGGGCACATTTTTTATGAAGTTGACTTGGCTTCATTGAGCCTATTTTGGGTTACCTCTACCCATGTGGAAATTTACCACATTTTTTGCAGTATTCCATTTTTCAAAGTTTGTTATATTTGTAGTCTCTGTGATTTTTTTTGGAGGTGTGGGTCTATGCATTCATTTCTCAAAGGGCTCTCCATCTTCACTTCCTAATCTTTGGATACGTCTCAATACCATTCCTTGCACCATTCATGGAAGTCAATAAGTTGTTTGAAGAGAATATGAAAACTTGATTCCCAAACCATACACACTTCAATGTGCTTGTTGGGCCAATTTTTTAGTCACCTCTAACACCCAACTTAGATTCACTTGCTACCTCATCCATGGGCCTCACTGGCTTGTCCTCCTAATCAGCATAAGACTTCTTTTGGTGGGGAATTTTCTCTTGGATTTTTGGTGGATTATGACACATTTTTTGGAAAGCATTATTTTCCTCGATGCACTTATTTCAAGCCCATGCATGTCGATTTGGTGTACTTTCCATCACATGGCAAATAGTTCTATTTGGCATCGGCCCTTTACCTAGTACATGTTTCTAGCAATTGGAATTTTTTTCTAATAGGGGTAATTTTGCAAGCATTTTTTTGCCTCAATGGTCATTTTACTATCAAATTTGGGCTCATCACTTGCTGACATCAGTGTCATGTCAGCACTACATCAACATATCATGTCACCCCTCAGGGTCTATTTGGACCTACCTTTATGTTTTTGCTCATATGGTGGGCATATGAACTCCATTTTTTGCAAGCGAGATATTACTAGAAAGCTGGTTCTAAGGCCATCACATTGGTATAGGTAATTTTCAATTTTGGTGCTTTTTATATAGCTTTTTCTACTACAAAAGTTAAGAGTATAGTTTTGCACTCTGGGAGACATATCTTGAGCATCTGATATATGATTTGGGAATTCTTTATATTGTTGGAAAGGTCTTTCTGAGCTCTTTCCATTGATGTTGGTTGTTTTGAAGATTTTGCTCTAGGCACATTCTATTTAGTCTTTTGCATTTTTAAATTCTAGTGGATATCTTGCTTGCTTCAAGTTTGAGGGTCAATTTTGTTACATTAGATGATTTGATGTGACTTGTAATATCTATTGTATTAGTCTTATGTCTCTTATGGTCTATTTAGACATCACTTGTATGCATTCTTGCAAACACACTGAGATAAAGTGTCATATTACAACTGTATTTTTATTTAAGTAGTTTTTCCTTATTTTGCCTTCTAATTCAAGCAGTGTCATATGAGGATACTCATGTAGATTATTGTATTCTTCGAATTCATTACATCTTGTGACTTATTGTACATGTACTACTCTTATTAAAGTGTCATGGGGGGTTGATGTTTTGCATTTTTTGTCATCTTCCTTTTTCCAATGAGCTTCCCTTCTATGGCATTAGCCTCATGATGTGTCTGGGATTGATCACCTTAGTACACACATATGTACTCTTTTGTGCATATTGATCATGGTTCCTTGACATGTAGCTCTTTAGCCCACTTTTTATAGTTTCCTATTACTTCACCTATGTCTGTATTAGAGGGGGTTCTTTTATTGTTTCTCATGCTTTTTTTGATTCAATGGAGTGAGCTACGTATTTAGGTTTTGTTCCTATGTACTAGGAGGATTTAGTGGCTAGGTACCTATGCATTTCAATGAGATGGATCATTCACCATATAGACACTCTTCTTTTCTTTCCTACTTTGGTTGCAGCCTTCCATGTTTGATTGATCAGCTCTTCAGGCTTTGGTGTTTCATGCCATCTATATCTTTGAGTTGAGTTATTTGCCTTTGTGTGCCTCTTAATTCAATGCAAATTACAGTCTTCTCTACCTAGTCAAGTTCTATTCAGTGGAGGTTCTTTAGATTAGCAATTACTTTTGATAAAGCTTTGTAGCTTCTACATTCTTTAGTGGTGTTCTTTGTGAGAATATTTTTTTCCTATCTTTTAAGACATTCTCTAGTTTGGAGGCTTCTTTATTCCTTTACTAGTTCTTTTTAGCATTTTCTATCTCTTTTTGGAGTAGGGTTTTTCCAATGTGGTTTTATCTATTTCTCCACTTTTTAGAGATTTGGTTGTGCTTGGGTACCTCATCAGGATTTGTTTGTCAGGACCCAATTCTTCTTTTTGTAGTAGTTTCTAGGTTTTTAGCTACTCCCTAATTTTATCTTAAGAGGGGGTGTTAGAATAATTAGATATTTTTTAATTAACTCTAGTCTACTTTGTTAATATTAAGGTTAGTTTGTCTATTAGTGACTCAACACTTAGTCAAAATGGTTACACTACTACCAAGTTGTATAGTTGCTACCAAGCTTATTATTCAATTTTCAATGTTAACCAAGTGTTTTAGTTACTCCTAATCCAAGGAGTCAGCTTGTAGTAGTTTTTGAGATATATAGTATTTATCGAGCTTCATAAACCATGTATAGTGCAAACCAAGCGTAGCAGAGGCTATCGAGCTATTCAGTGGAAGTAAAGAAGATCATAGTGTTAACTAAGTTATGGTATCTTAACCAAGTTATATTGTACCAACCAAGCTCACTGTGTTAACAATATGAATCTAGTGTTGACCAAGTTATGTTGTGTCAATCGAGTGATTCAGTAGTAACTGAGTTTCTCATTGTTCTCTGAGTCACACAGTGCTAACTACAAATTTCCAGAGCTATTTGTGAAGAGAAAATTTAGAGCCCCCAAGGGATTTGAGTTTTTGTTGTTGAATAATTCTTGATTTTTTAGAAACCTTGCTAAGCATGGAATCTTCAAGTAGCAAAGTGAAAGAAGGTTCTAAAATATTGATTTGTGGAGTTGACTGCAAGGCACCTAATTTCAAGTTGAGTCTAGCAATTGCAGACACACTTGACCCAGTAGGTGTATAGTCTCAAATTCCACCAAAGGTATTACTCATGCATGAAATCCATTTATTTTACCACTATTCTATTCAGGAACTCAAAACCCTAGAGATGAATGAAGTGAACAAGGAATTGTGTGTGGATAGTGCATTAAAACCTGAGCATCAACATTTGGAAACCAAGGGTTTGACCCACATTTCACATATGCCAAGAGACTTTCAAGTTAAATGGATTAGATTTATTATAATCCATGTTCACAATGGGAAGTTATGGTTGGACCATCCCATTCAAATTACAAAGAAAATGATTCACAAAATCACTGGGCTTCCAATGCTAAACAAAGCTAAGACAACCAAAACCCTAGGTCAGATTGAATTAGCTAAGAGGACTCTTGCTGAGTGGGATGGAAGAGGCATGAAGCTTAATGGTGTAATAAAAATGGAGCTAAAATTTGGCATACATGTAATTGCACACAAAATATATAATTCTAATTCGTTAAACAACGTGTAATGTGAAGCTATCAATCTTGCATACAAGGTTGTGAAGAACAACCTATCCTTTTGTTGGAATTATGATTATTTTTTCATTAGTGGCAACACTTACTCAATTTTGTATGCTTACTAAGCATCCAATGGTTACCTTGTAAACTTAGCAGTTCAGCAGTTTACACCGAGCAGATAGTGGCTACCAAGCAAATTTAGACAATGTGAAGTCCACCAGTGTCTACCGAGCTTCTCAATATCTATCGTGCTTCATATTGTCTATCGAGTAGATAGTTTCTGTCATGAAGATTCAGTACAAATTGAGTGATTGAAAGATTTAGTGTTTATCGAGTGAAGCAAGGTAAACTCATTAAACAATATCTACCGAGTGACACTACATCTACCAAGTCACTAGTGGTTATTGAGTTCAGAACTACATCGAGTGATTAGTATGGACCGAGCCTTCACTTCTACTGAGTGCATGATGATGCCGAGTAATGCAGTGGATGCCAAGTATCAGAAGGTCACCAAGATAGTTCAGTGAACCCAAGTTATTTACTATTGGGCTGACTCTGTAATGCATTTGTTTACTTGTATTTTGGCCGACCTTGTAATTTTGTAAGATTGAAAGGTATATATGTAAGATGTATTGTAAGATATCATGTGAGACAAAAAGTTTAAACATTGGAAGACCTTTAAACACAAGATTCCCTCAGTGCATAAGGGATCTTATCAGCAATTAGTTGCAAACAGATCCACTGCTTCATCCTAACAGTAACCTGTCATATCTTGAATATTTCCAACACCTTTGACCTTGTCAAGTTGTTGTTGAATCAATTTAAAAAGAACATGGAGAGCATCAGAGGATCAAAGAATAACCCATGTAAGTTTGGATCTCTTTTGACATGTTTATTCTTCTTTATTTATAAGTTTTTCCCTTCTAATGGTATAGTAGTATGGAGGAAGGATGTTCCTATTTTATATCAGATCAATGAGTATATAGCAAAAATGGGTAAATTTTTTGATAGAATCATCGATAACTATTTTGAATCATTCAAAGAGAAGATGCATAATAGATTTAGGATCCCTAAGAAACTTATAGAAGATTACAAGGATCATATCTGTTTCATGGTGGACTATGACAAAGTATATATTTAGGTAGTCAAACCTAGAGTGGCATGGGTTAAGCCTCTAGAGTATGAAGTTAACATTGATGAAACTAAGGATATCATAGAGGCTCTATTAAATGGGCATGTGGATCCCAAAGCTACCTATTTGTGTACATATGATGAGGAAAAAGCAATAATTGAGCTTGAGATCAAGCTACCTCAAGTAGTGAATAAATGAAGGAAAAGCATAGAGAAGCTACTAAAAACTACAAAGAAGGAAAATTCTCCTCCAATTCTTACTAAGGGAAAAGGTGATGATGTGAAAGATGATGATGAAGAGGAGAAGTAGAGGATTCCAAATTTGAGGAAGAAAAGCCTCTCAGGAAGAAAGGTAAGGTTATCATAACCAGACTTGCTAAGTCCTCTCCTATTGTACTCACAAGAATGGCAGCCAAGTCCAGGAAGAAGTTGAAGTTAGGTGAACATGAAGTTGAGAAAATTATCTTCAAAAGAGATGCACCTACACTTCAAGAAAAAATGAAAAGAATGGAAGAAGGATCTAGCATGGAAAATTTCAAATCCCTTAAGTATGAGACTAGGAATGTAGAAGAGAAAAAGAAAATTGAGGATATGCTTATGTCTAAATTGGGAAAATAGAAGTACTCACCAAATGAGCTTTCACAAAAAATTCATAATGAACTTCTATAGGTAATTAAACCTAGATTGGAAAGTGCAACAAAGACTATCAAGGACATCTTTCAACAAGCCTTGAGGCAACTCATGTTGAATCTTAGTGAGAAGGAAGTGAAGGAATCCTTAAAGAAAAATGAGAAGAAGTTCACTTTCAAATTCAACACATGTATGTTTTTGCTTAAGGACATTGAATATGTGGTGAAGACAACTACTACTAAGTGGAAAAACATAGATAAGTTGCACCAACCCAGTGAATTTGTTGTACATGTCGAAGATAAGGATAATATAGATGAGGAAGAAGATGTAGAAATAAACTATGATGAGTTAGATGATGTCAATCATGATGATAATTAGGAAGGATAGGAAGAATCATTCTAGAGATACAAAGCATTGAGGAAATTGATGCAGAGAAAATTGTAGTAGCAGTCATGGCCTCATTTCCTCACTCTTTAAGCAAAAACTTAGTGCAATCAAACTCAAAGATAGCTTCTACTAAGTTGGTTGTGGACACCATTGGTATACCAATCACCCAACCAAGCTTTGGATCTATTCACCTGAGTGTTACATTTATTGAAGTGTCCAACACTTCATCTACTATTAAATAAGAGAGATAAGTAGCAGAAGCTTAGAGAAGAAAAGAAGAAAGCAAAACTACCTTGAAGAAATAAAGAGCATATTTATTAATGTTATGAGTATTGAGGTTGATGGAAAATAACCCATTCTGGACCAATTAGCAAAAATTGTTCACAAATACAATGAAGACTTGAATGGATAGGATAAATTACTATAAAGAGCTAAAAGAAAATTTGAGAACAGAGTGTTGGAACAAGTTACACATAGAATTGCAATAGATCAAGTAGAGTTCGCTACTATTCTTGGTTCACTGGAAACCTCTGTTAATAATGTTATTTCATTATTTATCAAATTGAGTGATACATATATCTTCACAAAAGATATCAAGGATAAATTGTCCAAGATAGATAAAGATATGAGGGAAAGTTCACAACAGCTATCACTTGACCCAAGTCATAGTTCTACAAATTACATAAAGATTAGATAATTGACAAATCTGTAGGAAGAATTATTGAAGGAAGAAGCCAAGATCTAGGCCACACTTGCAGAAATCTAGGGCATGATTCTTCCAAACATGGATGCATTGCAAAAATACATTGCCAATGCAAAGACACTCATCCATGATAACAACCTCTCCATAGCTAATCACATGATATAATTATCAGCAAAAGTTTAGATTGCATTACATACAAGTAAGGTACTATAGTAGAATTGGGACAAGACAATGGTACTTATTCTTAATGTACACATTGATTTCTTCTCACATTTTGGTATTAACATATAGATATTATATACACCTTTGGCATTTATGTCAAAAATGGGGAGTAGCAATATGTGAGGAAGAAAGTATACTATACTCTAGTTGTATGTATATAGGAGAGATATATGTATGGGGGAGTAATATAGTATTATGTAGACACTTGTATAGTTAAGCAAAAAATATCTTTACAAAAGCAATTTTGAAAAATCAGAAAAATAGAGTATGTTACCGAGCTATATCTTTAGGAAGTCAAACCGAGTTGAAGACACAGAATGATGGTAAAGGAATTTTTTTGACTTATAGTTTTGAAGTTCATATTTTTTTGGTTTGATAAGTGTTGTCATTAAAGCCAAAGGGGGAGATTATTGACATTAAGGTCAATTTTTCTATTAGTGACTCAACACTTAGTCAAAATAGTTACACTTCTACCAAGCTTATTATTCAATTTGTAACGTTAACCAAGTGTTTTAGTTACTCCCAAGCCAAGGAGTTATTTTTCAGTTGTTGTCGAGCTACACAATGTTTACAGAGCTTCATAAACCATGTACAGTGCAAACCAAGTGTAGTAGAGGCTACCTAGCTATACAGTGGAAGTGAAGAAGATCATATTGTTAATCAATCTATGGTATGTTAACCAAGTTATACTATATCAACTGAGCTCACTATGTTAACAGTATGAATCTAGCATTGACCGAATCATGTACTGTCAACCGAGTGACTTAGTAGCCACAGAGTTTCTCAGTATTCATTGAGTCACACAATATTGACCGAGTCTGAGCTACTTGGAAGTGATTAGTATGGACCAAGCTTCAAGTTCAACTAAGTGCCAAAGATTTTCGAGCATTGATAGTGCTTGCCATGTATCAAAACATCATCAAGTTTGTCTTCAGAACCCAAGTTACAGTAGTTGGGATGACTTTGTGAATTATGATGAAATTGGTATTGTAGCCGACTCCGGTAAGTTTTGATTTGGATTGGTATATATGTAATACATTGTATCATATCCAAATATCATTGAGAAGAAGTATAAGGGATAGCAAAGATTTATCTATCATAGTCAAGTGATCATTGCAATACAAGGAATCTCAACCAGAAAGTTAAAGTTGTAGATCAGAGATCATCCATTTGTTCATCCTAATAGGTGCATTAGTCAAATCCTTTAACAAGGTAGACTTAAAAATCTTTTCTAAATCTCCTAACTGAGTGCATACTTCATTGTATGTTCATAAATCCTTTGACAAGGTGGACCTCACAATCCTTATTGCTCCTAACAAGGAAGATCACCAGAAGTGGTCAATTAGAATCCTTAATAGGTTAACTTTATACTATGATACTAAAGCTTGTGGGTATCATCCCTACCCCAATTTTACTTTGTATTTGGAAGGTTTTTGGGTCAGCATATCTTGTGTCAAAGTGTTATGAATGTTTTATTGCTTTCATTCTTTCATGCATGCAAAACTTTATACTATAATACTAAAGCTTGTGGGTATCATCCCTACCCCAATTTTACTTTGTATTTGGAAGGTTTTTGGGTCAGCATATCTTGTGTCAAAGTGTTATGAATGTTTCATTGCTTTAATTCTTTCATGCATGCAATTAGATCATAATATTATATAAAGGATTAATTGGTATAGTAAGATAATTTTTTATTGGTTCATGATTCACCCCTCCCCTCTTAGTAAGCTTGTCTACCTTATATGTCCAACATACTTAAGCTAAATTTTAGGCATATAATAATTAATTCTTATATTAATTATTATTATTATGCAACCTACTTAGACCTTTTTAGGGTTTTGATCTTCTTTATAATGATGGTCTATCTTTGTAATTATAAACCAATTCACTTTTGATAATAGAAATCTCTCTTTCTTCTCATCAAGAATGTTTCATCTATCGATTTGGAAATTCTAGCCTCCATAGCTTTTTCTTCTCTCTTTTTGTGATAGGTGTTTACATGCAGGTAATTCATGGGAGTTTTGGGGTTGATCTTTCATGAACTTCAACATTTATGTTGTAGTTGAAGATTAGGCCAACATAACTAATAACTATCATGAAAATCTAGAAGTTGTTATGTACTATATTTGTTAGAAGACTTGTTCAATTGAGATGTGTGGCATGATGATGTAATTTATTATGTTGTTGTATCCTCATTTTTTGAGGCTCAATATTAGGAAGTTAGTTTTTGTATTTCTTTAAATAAATTTTTTGAATCGAGCCTTGGAAATAGTTTTTAAAAATGGGAGATTGTAATTGCAATAGCATTTTAGATATAGACTGTGATTTTCTAGTTTTTATTATTTTTATGGTCTAATATCAATAAAGTTACCATTATTTTTTTTTTAATTATTTGAGATTAAATTTTTAATCATTCACTCATCCAAGAGGGGTCACTTGGTGAGTGAACTCGGTTGGTAGAATTAGCTTTCATTGTTTGAGGATTAAGTAAGAACTATGTTGCTCCTGCAACGATTGGTAACAAAAATATTAGTTATTCCTACAGAAAAGGTAAATAGTGTAGAATCTTGTTTGTATTTCCATTTTTGTCACTTAGAATAAGGTTATTTACACTTTCATATAGACTTAGTATTTCTATCCTTGATTCTATAGGTTAGAAATGACAATTAAAGAGGTTTAAAGCATATACTTTGTAGAAATTGTTTCAAGTTTATGTATATCATTGATAAATTAAATAGGTTTAATCAAAAGTTTTGGATGTTATCTTGGATGTCCAAACCATGAGCATAAGCTCTAGTTTCTAGTCCAATAATTTAACCAAGCAATCAGGTACTTTCAATATAGGGGATGTTGTTAAAATTTGCTTCAAAGTGTGGAAAGCCTTGTGACATTGTTCAGTCTAGATAAACTTTTGGTTCCTCCTTTGCAATGTAGTAATAGGATTGGCTATCCTTGAAAAATATTTAACAAACCTTCTATAATATCCTACTAAACCTATAAAACTTCTTACTTCAAACACATTTTTAGGTATGGAACACTCAGTTATAGCCTTGATCTTATTTGGGTCTATAGAAATATCCTCTAGTGAAATGATATGCGCCAAATAATGAATCTTCTGCTCAAAGAGAGAAAAAATAAATAATTTTCAATATAACTTGTGTTTATGGAGCCTTTGCATTGTTAACTAGAGATGAGCCAAATGATCTTACTCATTTATAGAATAGATCAAAATGTTGTCTAGAAATACTATCACTAACTTATCTAAATAGTCATAAAAAACACTATTCATTAATTTAATGAATACAGAAGGTGCATTAGTCAATCCAAAAGGTACTACAATGAATTCATAGTTCCTAAATTTGGTTTGAAATGTTGTTTTTGGTATATCCTCATCATTTATCCTTAACTGGTGATATCTTGATTAGAGATTAATTTTAGAGAACATTGTTTCAACTTTCATTAGATCAAACAAATCATCAATTTGGGGTAGGGGATATTAGTATTTAATGGTTACCTTTTTCAACATTCTATAATCAATGCACAACCTCAAGGTTCCATCTTTCTTTTCCATAAATATTAATAGAGCACCCCATGGGGAGACACTAGGTCTAGTCAATCCCTTCTCTATAGTTCTTGCAACTATATTTTCAATTCCACAAGTTCATTGGTGTTCATCATCTATGTATCTTTAGTTATAGGTGCATTCTCTAGAAATAACTCAGTGAAAAAGTCAAATTTTCTCTTGGGTGGAAAGCTTGGTCTCATTGGGAATGCATCTCAAAGTTCTTGAAGGAAGGAACTATTCTCAAAGGTTGGAGGTTCCTTATCTTCCTTCTCATTTAAGGCTACCATAAATATTTAGTTTCCCTTCTTACACCTTGTTTTCCTTAGTTTCATAGTTGAGATGGTTCCTACAGTTATAGGCTTATATTCTTCATATATTTCAACTCTATACCCCTCGTCGTCTACACATTGCACACTATCTTATGGAGGCTATCAATAGTGGCCTTTTGTTTAGTTAACCAATTGATTCCCAATATAAAATCATAGATTCCTAAATGGGTGACATACAGGTCTAGTCTAGTTATTATTTCTAGAAATGCAATAAGAGCACCCTCAAGGTAATATCTAATTGTTCTTGTAGCCTTGTCACCATATTGAACTATCCATGATGTATCCATTTTCTTTGTGGGTGAATGTATTTTCTTCACCAATTCTACTGAAATAATTTTTTTAGATGAAACATTGTCTATCAAAATGGAAATACGTGTACCAAAAAAATACCTATTATTTCCAGTGGTGTATTTTGATGCCTAGCTTTTTTTATTTCTCACCACAACATAAAATCTGGCACTATAGTGGAAGTTTTCTAGGACCTATTCCTTGCTTCTTTCTCTTATTGCAGGCCTATTCTAGAACTTGGTCCACACCCTTGAGAACAAACATATCTATCTCAACTCTTATTTTTATATTTAGACCTTGAATGAATGAATTTCCTATTCCCTTTTGTCCTTTTGGTAGATATGAACAAATTTCATCAACTTAGCAAAATGATCCCAATATTGTTGGATTGATAAGTTTCCTTATTTTAAATTAATAAAAAAATTCATATTTTCATCATAATATAGTTGTGGAATCCACCTTTCACAAAAGTGCTATACAATTTTTTCCAAACTCAAAGTTGTTTTAATGTAAGTAAATTTCTCTTTTGTAATGGTCCATCAACTACTTTCTTCCTCAATTTACTGATATTCTCCCCATACTGATTTCATATTTTCTAGAATATCCTTTAATTCAAAGTACTTCTCCATTTCTGTCAACCAATCTTTAGCAACATCAGTAACATGATTTCCATCAAATTTGGGTGGAGTAATCTTCTGGATATCTTTAGAAGGTTCAAAATTAAGTACTTTTTAAGAAGAACCACCAATAGTATTTCATGGAGGTGATAAGGTAACAATAATTTGTGTGGCTTCCCATCTAAAATCCTACAATTATTTCTCTTGATTTCCCCTAGAGTTATCTAAAATGTCCTCCAAGTGTTCTTTCCTACTCTTTAAACCTTTAATAGTTTGCTCCAATTTATGAAGTTGACTCTCTAATTTTTTAATAAGTTGATAATGGAATCTATACCATTTTCACCTCGCTATTCCATTTTTTTTTTTTGTTTTGCATTCTCTAGATTTTATTCTTCTAGGTTTTTTTTTTTTTTTTGTGGTTCTTGTTTTGGTATAACAATGTTATTCTTTCTCCACCTCTAGTATGAGTCATTATGATCCTGGTTTAATAAATAAATGATTAAAACATAATGATATAAAATTTGATATTCATGTTAGACTCTTTTATTAACATACTTTATACAAACACATTGTGGTATAATTCAAAGAAAAACTTCTTTATTTTTGTACAATAATTGTTAACAAAGTTATTTCTACACCACCCTTTTTACATTCTACAAAGTGCAACCTATTCAATATATACAATTTTATTTTATTTTTTATTTTTTTATTTTTTTTTGGGCGGGGGGTGGGGGGGGGGGACCTACTCTTCTTCCCTTTCCTCTTTCAGCTCCTTCTCAGTGTCAGAGTTCCTCGATGCATCACTTGGATGCACCTTTCTATAATGTGCATTAACTTCTTTATTAATTACTAGTGCATTACAACCACATCTGAATGGAAATTTTGGTTTATTAGAAGGTTTGGTTTTATTCTTTGATGTTTGTTGTTCTAATTATTTTTGTGGTATTCTGGTAGTAATTTTTCTTCTTCTTCAAACATACACTTTTCCTTCCATTTCTCAAACTTTGAATCATAAAATTAGGATTCTTATCAATGCATTATTCACAACCTATCAATTTCATTTTTTTTTTATACAACATATGCTAAGTTGGGGATGCTACTAAAGATTGACTAATAATAATGGAGAAGTGCATTGAATTGAAGGATTACCCAAAAAATATGAAAGACGTATGGGGAGCATATCAAGTAACTAGGGAAGTGGCTAGCTATAGACCAATACAAAAGAGAAATTTAGTTACACTAAGACAACTCTAATTTGGGAATAGTTTGTGGAGCACTTTCATGAAAGGTGGCTCCATAGCTATATTATGATAAAAAGACAAAAGAATTTATAATTTAAAACAAGGATATTTATCAGTCCAAATAGTATTTGGATCATTTTGCTAAGCTGATGAAATTTTTTCCTATCTACCAAAAGGATGGAAGGGCTTAGGCAAGGAAGTTCATTCTAGGTCTAAAAGTAGAAATCAGAGCTGTAGTAGATATGTTTGTTCTCAAGGGTCTAAGCCAAGTTCCAGAAAAAAACCCACAAGTAGGAAAATACACTTCATTCATTAGCAGTAGCCAAACAACCCTCTCAAGATAAAAGGCATCCTTTTAAACAAAAGGTGGAACATAAAGACTCCAAGGAACAAAGTAAGAATAGGAGGAGAGGCCCCCAAAATCAACAAAAAATCAAACTAGTACCAAGGAAAAAATTTTAATAGGAATGTCTCAAGGACTAGTTGGAATACACAACCTTAGGGAACTAAAGGACCTGTAGGAGAATGTTTCATTTGTGGGGACAACTATTATGCTAGAGATTTTACAAGGGTACAAGGAACGGGTCCTAGATAACTTCTACCACAATGCTAAATTTAGGTTGTAGTGAGAAATTAGCAAAAAAAGCTTCAAAATACCCCACTAGAAATAATAGGTATGATTTTTGGTATATCTATTTCTATTTTCATAGACACTAGTTCATCAGAAGATTTTATTTCACCAGAATTGGTTAAGAAAATGTTTTTACCTGTAAAGAAAATGGATACATCATGGATAGTTCAATATGGTGACAAGGCTACTAGAACAATTAGCAAAAAACTTGAAGGTTCCCTTATTGAATTTCTAGAAATGAAAAGTAGAGTAGACTTGTGTATTTCCCCTTAAGGAATCTATAATGTTATAATGGGAACCAATTGTTTAACTGAACACAAAGCTATTGTTGATTACCACCATAATATAGTGCAATGTGTATATGGTAAGGGGTATAGAGTTGAAATATATGGATTATATAAACCTATAATTGTAGGAACCATTTCAACTATGCAGCTAAGGAAACCAAATATTTATGGTAACCTTAAATGAGAAGGAAGATAAGGAATGTCCAACATTTAAGAATAGTCCTTTCATTTAAGAATTTTGAGGTGTATTCCCTAACAAGTGACTAGGTTTGCCACTTGTTAGTGTTTGAAAACTACCAGGAAATAAAAGACCTAATACCAGGGTTCAGAAGATAAAACATTATAAGTGTAGCTAATTCCTTTATTCAACTAGAAAATCTTTAGATCTGGACCAACTTCAACAAAATCACAGGGATTCTCTACACTTTTGGTTCTATAAAAACAAGGTGGGCACACCTAAGGGATGAAAATGATTAGATACTTGATATTTTCTTCACACTTCACTCAATGATATTATTTCTTTAAATTTATCCCCTATAGAAGAAATGGTCACAATTCTTCTTAGATTTGCAAGTGATTCTTGATCACAGCAGCTAACTATAACATATAGAGAACTATTGCAAATAAGTATTGACCAGAAATTTGTTTCTTCATTACAAAAAAGTAAAAATTGATTTGAATTTGAATTTGTACTTTATGCAACCACATAATTCTTCAACGGTTTGCATCTGAATTGATGATCAATGCCCTATCCATTGGTATGCAAAGTCTACCCAGCAAAACTTTGACTTAATTAATTTCCTTACAATTAATTCTATTAGAAGTTACCCTTGAATTTCATTCTTATGAGTATACCTCCCATACACGAAGAAACCCTTATCAATTCAATGAAAGCATTTACTTAACTCCTTGAATAAAAAGAATCAATGAAAAGACATACAACCCATCCAATCTGCATTAAAATGAAAGAACCTTATTCATTCATTCACAACATTTTAGACATATGAAAATGGAGACAAAATTCTAAGACACAAATATGGAAAAACTTCTCTTTCTATTAATATTCCTTAAAGACTAATACAAGAATACTTCAATACTGGTATAAACTCAAGAATACTTCAAGACATGAAAATTTATCATTCAAGATTCAATTGTATTCTTAGTATGCAAAATTGGGACAGTACATAGAATTTGACATAAAGACTAACTAGACCAAATGTAAAATAACATAACACTAAAAATTAACAAAATTTAGGAGATCCTCTATCCTTGGGAACTCACTTATATAGTGTGAGATTCAACAAGATATGGGCCTAGAGGGAAGAGGACAACTTTCCTTTGAACAAAATAGATTTACAAAAGGACAAAAGAAGTCACTATCACAAAAAGATAAAACTTTGGCATTTTCATGTATCTTTTCAACATAATGTCTTTATCATTCATCTCCTTGAGGTGGGACCAATTATGTTGTAACAGATTCTTATTGATCATGTGTATCTATTGATTGGCTCTATTGCGTTTGTTGTTCTTCCAGCTGTGGGACTACTTAGTGTGCACTTGATGTGTCATGTTATGTGATCTAAATATTTATCATGATTTGTTGATACTTGTCCATGTCATCAGTTTGAAATGCCATGTCCATAGTTGCAATCGGTTGTTCTTCATTTGTTCCTTCTGTTTGAATTGAAATATCAACCAATTGCACCGTTTATGTAGCTACTACTTTGTCTACACTTTCTACTTCAATTGTTTCTTGCAATAGTTGTATTACTGGTGAGTAGTTAATTATCCACTTGTCAAGAAGCATATCAATAGGCCAATTGAAATGCAATATTTCCTACTCTCTTCTTAAGACACTTCTTCTAATCTTTCTTATTTCTTGAAAATCTTGTTTACAAGAATCAAAAAATAACTATACCTACATCACCTCCACAATCATTCTAGAAAACCAAATATACTTTTCATCATTCATAGTTGTGTTAAGCCTAATTCTCATCAATTCATTTATTTCTTTAGCCTATTCCTCATTTTCCCTTATCGAGCCTATAGTTCTAATCACATGTGGAAAAAGATCAAAATTATTACCCAGGTATTTAATGAAACTATTATTTATTTGTCTTTGAAATAAATTTCTTTTGTGATAAAATTCCAAAATATTAGTAGCCTGGTCAAACATTCTTTCAACTCTTTCATTAGAGAAATCAATCACATGACAACAAAATGCAATGATGAGTTCTTCCCTGCTAATCCACTTATCCAAAATTGGCCTTTAAGTTTCCTCGTTAGTCATCAACTCATTCCATATCTCTACCAATTTTGATAATTCTAAGTAAAAAGAGGGCCAACCAACTCTATACATGAGATACAAGATTGTATCTTTGATTCTATCTTCATGCTTAATGCATAATTCTACATGCATTGCATATAATCTTATTTTTTCATCTTCTAGCTCTTCAGCTATGTAGAGTTGGGGTTCTTGAGGGGTGTCTGGGATTTCCACAATTGGGTTAGTATTAAAAAGTGGTATTGGAGGACGAGGAGGATAAGCTATCCTAAGCTGACCAAGTTGTGTGCCTACCTTTCCTTTTTCAAATTGTTTCTCCATTAGAGCAATTGTACCTTCTAGTTGGTGTATAATTCCTCCCTCTTTCTTCATATGCATCCAAAACCCTCTCAAAAATTTTATTCAATTCCAAGAATTTATTTTTATCCTTGGCAGAAGATACAACTCCAAAATCAACCTTTTTTGGTCATTCAGGAAACTCTGTCACTATCCAACTCATTTACCCTATAAACAATGAGACAGCATGTGTGCTTAGAATCTAAGACCTCTTGAATTTTTGCTTTGTCTCTTTTCTGAATAAACCATATTACCAAGCCTCGATGATCATCACTATACTTCAAACATTTATGGGCTTGTAAGACTTCCTCCTCAGTCTTAAACTGGGTGTCCTTTGCCTTTCTCATTGTATCAAAATTATTGCATTAGCAATGTCCCATTCTGGTAGTATCATAGCCTATGAGTTTTTTAATATTTGTCTTCCCCTTCAAGGGTCATTTGTGCAAACTCTTCTATGAGGTTGGCTTTGACCTCTTCTTCAATTTTAGAGTCCTTATCAAGTTTCTCTATTTTAATCATTTTGCATCTTTCCTCAAAACTGGTAATATTTCTTCACCACAAAAATTGGGTAAATGCTCTAGATTTTATGAAAATCTCATCATCTAAAAACTTTTGGGATGCTTTCTATATTACAAGTTCAATTTATTTACCTTGATAGTCTCCCATAGTGAGGGCTAATTATGGCATAGGAGGCTCTTTAGGCACTCCTTCTATTTCTATAGTATTTATAACAATAGTTCTTTCTCCTCCCATATTTTTCAAATGCTCCCTTAAGGAGTCCTCATCATCTATTCAAATAGGAGTCTAAGAGGGATAATATCTTCCACCCTAGAAGGAGAACCATGTTTTAGTTTTAGCTTCTTGGCAATAGGTTCAGCAAGTGGGCTTTCTGAAATTTGTCTTTTATAAAGAGGCATGGATTGTACACTCTTTTCTACCACATGCCTAGGTCTATTTTGTAGTTTATATTGGCATGGGTTTATGATTGCTCTACTAGCCAACCTATTCTCTACCTCAATGGCCTTATCTAGATAAGTTTGAGCCAAAATTGATTTCTTTTCATTTAAAGTTTGCATAAACCCAGCAAAGTTATTCATTAGTGTATCTATTTTAGCACCATAATATTTCTTATCAACAAGGGGATTATACTTTGGCTCAAAAGAATTGACAAATTCCAGGACCCTACTATATACTTACCATATTTCTTTATAAACCTCCTGCTCTTGTACTGAAAATTGATTTCTAATTATATCTTTAGGGAAATAAACAATATGTTTGTGAGATTTAGCTCTTGTTCTCTCTTGAACAAATCATAGAAGCCCTCAAGATCTATAAATTGAGAATGGGACTAGACCATCCGATATCTATCTAGAAATTTTTGTAATTGCCTCTAGCTCTTTTTGACAAAAACAAAATTGTGAACAATAGTAATCTGAGGGAAAATGTACCTTTAGATCTTCCTATTAGCTCTTTGTCTTCTAATCCTCCCATTTTCCATAAGAGTTATGTAATCCCCACCTTTAAAGGCACTTGATATGGTAGCACATGTAGTTTTCCAAGGAAACCATATACTCTAAACATAATAGAGACTAAAAATGGGATCATGTCTCCCCAATTATGGGTCACCTTCAGACCTTTGGCATGATCTTTTTGCCTAATCAATTCCAAAAAGGATTGAGGTAATCTAGGGTTATCTCTAGTTAATAGAGTTCTAAGTTTGGAAGCAAAATAATTGCCAAATCTAACAAAGCTAAAATCAATGACCTCCCATGTCATGTCTATACTCCACAACTAAACAAGGAGATTTTCTCCATCTTTCTCTAGCTCTAGCTTCGTCTCCTTGGTGGAAAAGGTGACACCATTGTATAGACACATGTACATCAACACAGAGTACTAGTAAAAAAAAATTCTACTTTGCCCTTACTAATACTTATCAATCCACTATGAATTTCCTCTGCTAAATATGTGGCAAAATAAAAAATTGAGCTCATGAAATATTGCAATGTCTGAGAAATGATAAAAACAATGGATCCTTGGATGTGATCCTATTCATCCATTCCAAATATTTTGCAGAGAGAAAAATAGAGTGTTTGAGCCCTAGGATTAAAATATTTCCTTAACAATGGCTCTGGAGTATTCACAATTACTAATGGCAATTGACCTATCTTAACAAAATGTTACTGTAGTGGCCCACCTCTTAGGTATAGTTTCTGAGCATCATACCTAGTTTGCAAATCCTCCAAGTCAATTTTCTCTTGTACTACATGGTTAGGGTTTAGTCTGAAGACTTCCCTAATTACCTCTAATGAAACCTTGAAAAGGTTATGCCCAACATGATTTTTTACCATCCTTGACACAAGGTCGTACCTTTTTCTATCATGGCCAATAAATCATCATCAAAGAAAACCCTTAGGACAACCAACTTGCCAATGTCAAACTCCCATATGTTACTTAGAGGAGTATCATGCTTTCTTTCATAAGACCATTTATGAAAAAACTCTAAACCCCCAACAAATGCCTCAACATCTCTTAACCAATTTTTCTTGTTATAGAAACCCTATCTGACCAATAACATAGGGTTTTTTGGAATTAATTATTTTCCTTTGGAGAACTCATTAGTAGATTGTGGCAATTGTTCTGGGAAATCATCATGCACAGCCTTCAACTGGTAATCTTCCTTTCCTAAAAAAGTCCCTTCGTGGAGGAATCTTATCTATATTATCTCAATACAATAGTAATTTCTCAAATTAACCAGATATTTTTAATACTTACCCAGATGAATTTGTTTACTTTACTAATAATTTTGTCTGCTATAATTCACTACTTTGAAAAAATGTAGTTTGAGCTCTAAAAAATTCTACACTCTGAGAATTATGTGACTTGGTACTCAATAATGAGAGAAATCATAAATTTTATGGTAATTGGCTCCATGAAAATTCATATTGATCAAAGTTAATGTTCTAACAGTCATATTTCAAGCCACACCACAAAATTTGAACCCTAGCAACCAATTTATGCAAAATCAGACAATCAAGCTTTAAAATATAAGAGTTACATTACCCTTTTGAAAAGTCAAACATCTATCAACTTTTCATTTCCCCATATTAGTTAAACTTCACACATATTTAGAATCTAGGGAAGTGATGATTGTCGATCATCTTTTGATTAATGATCCTGAGTAATCCTTCTTATTACTACATTCATTTTGAAAATATAGGCCCACTAATCCAACTCAGGATCCACCTTCAATTACATGTTGTACCTTTGGAAAATCAAGAGAAACCATTTGGCATATTATCCAACTCAGTATTAGCTAACAACCCAAGAAGTGGTTGACCCCACCATGTCCACATGTCACAACCTTGCTTCCCCACTTTCATTAAACTTCAGGCACTTTCAAAATGTGGGGATGCAAGAAGTGTCAAACTTAATCTTATCAACGGCTTAGTAAATTTGATTTTCATCTATCTTTGTCATCATTTTAAACCAAAGATAGAAGGCAAAATTATCACTTTCTCTAACAGATCCTTTTGTGGCCCACCAACTAAAAATTGGTGCCACTTTATCCATGTGTCACAATGTCACTTCCCTACTTTTGATCATTGATCTTTACTTGATTAATGGTTCTACAAGATCAACCTTTCTTTAGTCTAGTTAGCATGTTTAGCCAAGGAGGTAATGCCAATATGTCATCTATTCTAACATGTTTCCTTTTGCAGCCCACAAACAGGAATGAACCCACCAACTCCACATGACATTACCTCGCTTCCCTGCTTTCATTAAACTCCTAACATCTTTATAATCCAGGGAAGCAATGATCTTCAATCATCTCAAGATCTAACAACCAGGAACTTGAAATATCTATAATGTTTGAAAAGACACAGAATGGAACCCATAGGAACAGGTGTCACAATCGTGCTTCCCTGCTTTATTTAAAGTTCTAACATCTTCATAATGTGGGGATACACCCATCATTGATCTTCACTCGATCAAGGATCATGAACTAAACTCTACAAAGGTTAATATTTTTTAAAATAATTTTGCGCAAACTAATTCAAGGTAATTCCATGGTTAAGAAGGAAATATGTGATAAGGAAAAAGGATTTTCGAGAAAAAATATTAAAAGATTGCATGAAAACCATGGAATAAAGGTTTCTTTTAGGCATTTAGGGCTTATAAAAATATTTCCCACACACATTTGAAAATACAAACAAATGCAACACCATTTTTTGAGACTTAGGGCATAAACAACACTAGGGTAACACAAATTAGGGATTTGATCTAGGGAAAACATTAATTTGAAAACACATAACCCATAATTTTTTATAAGTAACTAGATTTTTCAATGTAATTTTGTAAAAAAATTAAAATGTGAAAAATTCAGGCCAACACCACCTAGGATAGAAAATTATATTACTACATTGCAAAGGAAGAACCGAAAGTTTATCTAGATTAAATAGTGTGATAAGGCCTTACACACTTCGAAGGAAAATTTAACATCCCCTATATTGAGAATACTTGATCCTAATGGTCACTTTACCATAGTCACAAATGCATTCAAAGAATATCTTGGAGGATTCTTGATGTAGGATGAAGGTGTAGTGGCTTACAAGTCATGAAAGCTAAATATTCATGAAGTAAACTATAATCCATATGATCTTGAATTGGTAGCAATAATGCATGCTTTACAAAAGTGGAGGAACTTCTTACTAGGAAAATCTTTTGACATAAAAAAATATCACCAATGGTTAAAGTTTATATTTACCAAACCTCACTTAAATGTAAGGCAAAGAAGATGGTTAGAACTTTTAAGGGAGTGTGATTTTGAAATTGAGAACATTAAGAGGAAAGAAAATTGAGTAGCCAATGCTCTTAGTAGAAGGAGATATGTATTGGAAATCTCTACCTTACAAGTAGACTTGAAACAATATATTTTAGTGGCGTAAGGTAAAGATCCATGGTATATAAAAGTGAAGGATGCACTTGAAGTTGTTTCTACTAAACCCAAATATAAAGGATATACTTTGGAACCTAGAGAGATGATGAATTTTCAAGGTCGGATATATGTCCTTGACCTTAAAGGATTAAGAGAAACTATTCTAATTGAATCTTGTTGTACTCCCTACTCAAGACACACTAGAGTAAACAAGATGCATGTTGATCTTAAGAAATTATACTTTTGGTTGGGTATCAAAAATGATATAGTCTCAATAATGGCTAAATGCCTTAAATACCAATGAATAAAAGAAAAGTACATGTACCCTACAAAACTTCTTTATCCACATAGTGCACCACAATACAAATGGTAGACTATAAGCATGGACTTTGTCCAAGGGTTTTCATTGACATCACATCGACACAAATGCATCTTGGTTATAGTACACACACTAACTAAGGCAGCCCATTTTATCTTGGGGAATTTGACAAATGATGCTCTAGTCATAGCTCAAATATTTATTAAAGATATTTTTAGGCTACATGGCATACAAGAAAAGGTTATTTTAGATAGGGATTCCAAAATTACATCAAGGTTCTAGACTACACTGTAAGCTACCTTAGGTACACAATTAAAATTTAATATAGCCTACCATCTAGAAACTGATGAGAAAACTGAGAGAACTAACCAAGTTTTAGAAGATCTACTATGTATCTATTGTATGCATCAGCAAGCCAAATGGAAGGAGTACCTACCATTAATAGAATTTTCTTATAATAATTCCTCTTAGGATTCTATTGGTATGGCTATATTTGAAGCACTTTATGGTAGAAAATTTCTAACAACATCAAGTTGGGATTGACTACAAGAAAAAGTAGTATTTAGGGCTTAGATTTTGCAGGATGTGGATAAGAAAGTACAACTAATAAAACAAAGTATGAAGTAAGCAACTGATAGACGAAAAATTTATGCAAATAAAAATAGAACTCCATGAAGACTTCAAATTGTTGAAAAAGTGTTTCTTAGAGTTCATCCTCACAAGAGCTCCATATCATTTGGGAAGAAATCCAAATTATACCTACACTTTGTTGGACCCTTCAAGGTTTTGAAGGAGATCAATCCAGTGGCCTATCACTTAGCTTTGCCTCTTGTATTGAGACATATTCATGATGTATTCTATGTATCCTTGTTGAAAAGATATAAACTTGATCCTTAACACATTTTAAACTAGAATGCATTGTGTGTGGAAGAGCTAGGAACCATAACCATCCATCTGCACTGCATATTAAAGAGGTGTTGATACCCATTACGCAACAGAATGGTTGATCAATGTAAAGTCCAGAGGGACAATTACTCAATAGAGAACGCAACTTGGGAAGATACCACATAAATGGAGAAACATTATCCATAGTTATTTTTAAGATTTAATTAACTATAAATATTGCTAAGTTTTGGTAGATGTTATTTTGATAAACTTCACAAGGAATTGATACTTGTTTAGTGTAGAATTTGACATTTGATGTATGACATTTTTTTTAGTTTTATGAAAGAAAAAATCATGATAGTGTAGTAATTAACTTTTTCAGCATTTTGAATGAATGAATCTTGTTAGCTTAGAGTTTGTAATTACAAATATACCATAATTCTAGTGTTGTGTTAAATGTTAGGTTATAACTCTTATGCACCAGGAACGATGCATTTTAAAAGGGGGGAGGATATCACGATCCTCATATAGCTCACACATTTACAAATTCCTATAAATATTTAGATAACTTGATAAGTGTGACATGTGACCTTATTAGCAAGTTTTATTTAATTTTTTTTCCTTGAAGGAAATTTATTTATTCAATAACTATCAATGTATTTACTTTAGAGGTGATTTATTTAAATATTTAGTGAATATTTAATTTATTTTCTTAGAATATTTAATTTATTTTCTTAGAATATTTAATTTATTCTCTTAGAATATTTAGTTTAATTTTGTAAGAGAATATTTATTTTTACATTTTACAAATATTTAAAATTGGTCTCTTCAGAATTGGTTATATAAATATTTCGCAATATTTAACTTAGTCTCTCAAGTATTGTTATTTAAAATTTTGTGTTTGTTTAATTAGTTATTATCTAATATCTTACAATTATTTATTTGAGTTGATCTTAACTTCTTGGGAGTTATTTAATAATCTTGTGATTATTTAATGGAGTTGGAAATAATTTCTTAGGTGTTATTTATTTGTTATCATGCAATTATTTGACTTAGTGATTTTTAGATGTTATTTAATTCTTTATTGGGTAACATTGACAATTAATTTGTGCTCGATAATCATTCCAAAAACATAAAGTTATTTCAAAATATATATAGTTAACATTACAAATAATTAATTCCTAATTAGACACTTTAATAATTATCATCATTATTATCAAACATTTAAATAATGATATTATTGAAAATTAATATTAATAAATGAAATTAAAAACTATTCCTCAATATAAGACTTATAAATTAAATTTTAAATTCAATAGTTAAATAAAAGAAATTAAAAAAACTATACTCAAATATAAGATTTATAAACTCATAAAATTGTGCCTATATTTATTTTATTTTATTTAAAAACTATTGTGTTACATATTAACCAAATTGATATATGTATATACCCCACTGCATATAACAAGTGACATTCTATTTATAAATAATATAAGGGAGGAGGGCAAGTTTTATAACCAAAGGCCTTAGAGTTGAATGAAAACCTTCTAATTAAATAACACAAGTGCACGTGCATATAAATATATAAAGTTACTTTAACACATGAATAAAGGAATTTCCTATTGGAATTAACAATTGGGAAAGTAAACTTTGAGGCGGGGGAGGGGGGGTGGGGTGTGTGAATTAGTACTTCAAAACTTTAATCATTAAAACATTCATCGCACATCCATCTCACAATTCGCATGTTAATTGAAATACCAAACTAAATATTTTCATCCATAGCATGAAACAAATAAGACATGACACAAGATATTTGGTTACCTAGAAACCCTCCAATGACAAGGTAAAATTGGGGTGAAGATGACACCCACAAATCTTCACTACTGCAATTGTAAAGTGTATCCAATGAAGGTTTCAATTGTTTGATCATAAACTATGATCTACCCTATGAAAGTTCTACCTTGTTAAAGCTTTACAAAAACTATTAAATCTTACCCTGTTAAAGGATTTCAACACTTTATTAGAAGTGTGCCTAGTTAAAGGACTTCAACTTACAATAAGGTAAGCAACTTGTTAAAGGATTTACAAAAGCATGCTAGGACTACTCGGCTAAGAGATTTTCACTAATTCACCTATTAGAATGTCTCTGCCTTGATCCTTTGGTTAGCACCTCTCTGCTAGATATCAAATCACCTCTTTCCTGATGTATACTTGATCCTCTCTAATTAGATGTATCACTTCTCCCCTTTCTCTTCTTTTCTTTGTTCTCTTTAACTGATTTTGCAATTCATATCTTCCTCACAACTCCTTAGTCACCATGAATGCTCTGTCTATGCATACAAACTTCTCTCTTCAGACACAAACTCTTTTAGGGTTTTCCCTCTTTAAGAAAACTTATGTAACCTAAGGTTAGGTAGGAAACAACATTTGTGATTCATCCATTTTTCCACTTAAAACATCCCTTTATCTGATTGGTTGCATGTATTGCATAGGGATTCTCAATATAGATTCACTCCTATTATCTAGAATTGCAAAACAATACTTAAGTTAGCCCAAAAATGGTTTACATAGGAGTTTGTGCCATTACAAAAAAATATGTCCAAAACTATTTACTCAGTACTTGAAGCCTCTAATGCCGACATCCACTATATCTTGGCCTCTGAATGACTCGAAATCCACTATTCACTCGACATCTAAATCACTCAACATGTATTAGCTTACTCGTCGCTAATTTCCTTCTCAACACATATTCTACATTATGCTTAGCATGCATTATCTAACAACTTATTCTTACCATACACTACTTGCTCGGCATGCACTAAGTACTATTAAGTAAATGACTTAAGTGTATTATCACTCATATGTCAAAACCAAAATGAGATCAATAATCTCCCCCTTTGGAATGAGTGGAAAAAACACTTTTTCATACATATATAACCTTAACTTATGAGCCTAACTTAGATAATCTATAATCTTTACTCATATTGCATACAAAATTTCAAAAAATGTCAAAAAATTTTAAAACTAATGACTTATCAATCATACCTCAAAACTTTAGAACTCCCCCTAAGTTGATTGTTCTTTTTTGTATATGAATATGATACTCTTGGTGAGTGAATTTGCTTAAATTGTTGGCTTACTTTGTTTCTACATTTACTCCCCCTTTGTATAATCTGTCCTTTTCTTCAATATCCCAATATTCGTGTAATCTCTCTTTTTTCCAATATCATCCTTTTTTGACAATTATGTCATGGGTGGTATGCAAATAGTGTGTTTGTACAAAAAAAATTATGGACCTCCATTATAATCTTGAGTGTTGCATCCCAATTCTTGCACGTTATCTCTAGAGATTGAAATTAAACATCTAGCTTGGTAGCAAGGTCTACTAGGCCCTCATGAGTAGAAAGATGAGAATATTTCTTCATTGATCTTTTAGTGAAGGCTAGCTCCTTGTGCAGCACCTACATGTGTGGGCTCAACATGGATTGAATACTTATCAAGATATCCCTAATGTTTTCATATTATGCATGTAATGCGGCTAGCTAATCTTGAGTAGATAAAAATATTTGAAAATGAGTTTGGCTTTGACTTGGAGATAGTTGTAAGATATTACCTATAGTCTTTAGATTTCCCTATAGCCGGTCAATAGCCCTTTGTGCTTCTGTGTGAATAAATTTACATCACAAAGCTTTGTGTATAGAGAAAATATATTCTGTAACACCTTCCTCACATCTTCCATCTCGGTTTCTAACTCAACTTGTCTTAGTGCAATGGCACTAGAAAAGATTCATTAGTAAGTTTATTTTAAAATCATCTAACAAGGTGTCTCTCAAAAGGAGATACGTAAATCCTCTAACAAGATAGATTTCACAGGCTTTTGTAACCATGATAGGTTGTGGGCATTTGTAATAAGATATATTTCTAGGAGAAACACTTGTAGCTATTAACAAGACACTCCTTTACATGCATTAGAAGGGGTAGTAGGTATATTATTCCCTTCTTTGGTTTTTGCCTTCTAGCCAAGGGTTTCCTAGTATAAAAATATTGGTGTCAACTTGATGAATGCTTTTGTGAGTGAACTTACTTTCTTTTACCATAGTGCATTTATCTTGGTTTTAGTTATCAAGAGGATTACATTAAGTTTGGTTAAAGTGGTTTGTAAATAAATTATTTTTAAAGAAGGTCTTGCTTTACTCCCCCCCTCGTTTGTCTCAGTGCCAGTTGGGACCAACACTAGAGATCAATCATCCTGTTCAATGTGTCTTATAAGATTTTGACATGAATTTTGGCAATCAAAATGGAGAATATGATACACAATATTATCAATCCCACTCAAACTAGTTTTTCTAAAGGAAGATAAATTCTTGAAAACCTAATCATACATTGGGAAGCTTTAGACTAGGCTAAATCTTTCGGTCAATGATTTTGCATGTTCCTCATTGATTATAAGAAAGAATATGACAGGATTGAATGGAAATTCATCTTAATGATGTTGGAAAGTCTAGGATTTTATGGCACATACACTTAAGGTAGGTGCTAGTGCCTTTGTTGAAATTAATGGCTTCTTTGATTTAACCACATCCATAAGATAAGGATGTCTTCTTGCTCCTGCACTTTTGGTTATTATTGCAAACTCTATATTATGCATCCTTAGAGACACCTCTCTCTCCCCAAGTGTGAAAGGAGTGTATCTGCCAAACCATGGTAGCATCTCTAACATCCAATTAGCAAATGATACAATTATTTTGGTGGATTTATCTAAAAGAAACACTTATTATCTCCTAGCCAAGTTGAATATATTATTCTCAACCTCTAGTAGAAAGACATATGTGGAAAGACTTTCCCTTCTTAGGTGGGAAGATAACCCTCAAACTATTATTCTAAACTTGGCAGGTGGACCTAATCATCAAGTAAAATATTTAGGTGTTCAATCTGATTGAAAAGACCATTGATTAGAAAGATTGTTATAAGGGAGATTGTTATATGTTTCAATCATTGTTTTGTCACTAATGTCAAACCTATTATTTACTAGTAAGACAATTTCTTATATGTTTCAAGTACTATCACTTAGTTGATTGATGAGGAGGATTTGATCAACAAGATGTAACAAAAGCACCTAGAGGAAAGGTTTAGTTATGATTATGTAATGAAGTACAAGGATCGGTTAAGACAGTGATGACATGATGTATTGATGATCTACTTAAGGTTACAAAATGGCTATCTACACTTAGAAAGTTTAGAAGAACAAGTTAAATAAAGTTTGTCAGTTTGTTTGCCAAGCTCAACTGAGTGGATAGTAGATGCCAAGAAAAGTTAGTACAAGCTTAGCAAAAACTCAATTGGAGCCAAGTGAAAGAAAAGTCTATTGGATGTCGAGCAAGATAGTAGATGTTGAGTGAATTTTAGTTAATGTTGAGCACCAATAAAATTCAATTGATGTCGAGTGATCTTACAGTTGATGCCGAGTGATGCAGTATGTGTTGAGCATCAGAGAATTGATAATGTTGAGCTATTGCATTATGACAAAGATCAAAGATTCACCAAATAAAAGCTTGCAAGTTTACTTTCTTGAAACTTGTGAATCGAGAGGAAGATAATATTAATGAGTTGGTGGCATAGAATTTTGTGTAAACCATTTTGGAGGTGAATTCAAATGGATTCTAAGAGAAGTTTCTAGAGAAGACAAGATATGGGGTAGATACATTGTATCCTACCTAATCCATCCAAAACCCTAATTTAGATGATGGATAATGAGTGGGAAAATATCCTAATTTCCTTTATATAGGAATGTATAGTCATGAAGCAAGAGAGTTGGAGAGTTTTCTGTGAGAACCTAAGGAGGAGAAGGAGAAAGGATTTTGCTTCATCAAGTGACCCAAGAGAAGTGTCTGCAATGGCATGCTAAGCAAGAAGGCTTAAGGAGATAAATGCTTGAAGGGTGAACAAGATTTTAGAACTACAAAGAATGAAGGCCAAGTAGAATTGAGGATTGAATAGAGATCTGTAATCTGTAAGTGAAGTTGTAAGTTGTATCAGATCAAAGCTCTATTGTTACTCTCTAACAATTGTATTAGTCTAGGGTAAATCCTTTGGATTAAAGTTGACTTAAAAATCATTGAAAAATCCTTTAACAGGGTGGCATTCCAAGTGAATGGCCTAAAATCCTCTAACAAGGCTCACTTTTAACAAGGTGATTGAAATCCATTAACTGGGTCACATTTAACAGTGTGTATTGTAACCTTTAATAGGATTGGTCTTTCAAAAGGCATCACTTCAGAAGAGTGGAAAAGGAGTAGCATGTTGGTGGTGGTTTTTTCCAAATTGGGTTTCCATGTTTAATCATTGTGTCAAATGTGTTGATGAATGTCTTGTGTTTCATGCTTTACATTTCTGCAAGTTGATTTGACAGTAATATATAAGTTTTAGTAGATATACAATGAATGGATGCATGGGTTTGAATGTTTTATGGGTTCACTAAATTGTGAGAAAAGTTTTATTTTGTACATTTGGACCTTGAATAACTAATTCAACCCCCCTCTCAGTTATTCTAAAAGAATTCCAACAATTGGTATCGGAGCCATCTACTTAAGAGGACTAGTTTTAAGGTACTAGAAGCATAAAGATCAAGATGTCTAAAACAGAAGTACCCAAGCTCAATAGAGATAACTTTCCTGCATGGAAAATCTTGATGAAGCTACACCTTGGAGGACTTGGAGATCATGCACAATCTTCCATTATAGTGGAGTGGAGCATGTTGTTCTAGTAAGAACCCTAACTACTGAAGATATGAAGAAAAATAAAGAACACAATCAGGTGATGTTGGAAATTGCCTCTGCCCTAAGCTATGTCGAATTTGATGATATCAAAGGTCTTGATAGTGTAAAGAAAATGTGGGACGCCCTAGCCACCATCTATGGAGGAGACAAAAATGTTCAAAGAGCCAAGTCTGAGAGTCTCAGAGGTAAGTTTGATGACATGAGAATGGAAGAAGGTGAGAATATTGCTCAATATGTTGCTGGGATAAAAGAATTTGTTAGTGCAATAAAAGGTGCTACTGGTCAAATAGATGATGATACTATGCTAAGTAAAGTCTTGAGGACATTACTATCTTTTTATGCTATTAGAGTTTTTGCAATCCAAGAATTAAGATGTAGACCAGGAAATAATCTAACCCTTGAAGGTCTGGTTGGTAGACTCATTACTTTTGAGCTATCTAATTTTGACAATTATAAACCAGAGAGTATTGAATTAGCTTTCAAAGCTAAATTGTTATTGAAGGATTCCGAGGAGGTAAAGAAAAAGAAGAAGAAGAAAAGAAAGATAAAATATGCATCCAATGACAGCAATATAGATGAGAAAGACATTGAACAATTGGAAGTACTACTGGCAAGAAGATTTCATAGAGGAAAAGGAAAGTTCAAAGGTAAGTTACCCATCATTTATTTCAATTGCAATGAAGTTGGTCATATTGTTGCAAGATGTACATAGAAAAAGAACTACAAAGAAGGAAACAAGCACAAAAATAGAAGAGAAGATGATGGCAGAGATTATAGAGACAAAGGCAAGAAGTCATACTACATTGTTGATGAACATGATGATGAAGTGGTGTATGTTGCAATGAAGAAAAAATCTGATGAGGAAGAGGCAACTACACTTGTGACTTGTGTGAACAATAATGATAAATGGATCATTGACAGTGGATGCTCACATCACATGACTAGAGACAAAAGTAAGTTCGTTACCTTAGCTTGTTATGATGGAAATAGTGTAAGATTTGGTAATGATGCACTATGTTTGATAAAAAGAAAAGGGTCTATCAAACTCACTGCCAAGATTTCATGTGAAAATGCTTACTATGTTGAAGGATTAAATTATAACTTGTTAAGTGTGTCACAATTGAATAATTTGGGATACAAAGTTGAATTTGAAAATAAAACTATCAAGATATATGACACAAATGGGAAGCTCGTTGGAAAAGGTGATCAAACTAGAAGTAATCTATTCTATCTATATATAGAGGATGCTACTTGTCTTATTGCAAAATTTGATGATGTATGGCTTTGGCACAAGAGATTATGTCATATTAATTTTGATAATCTGGTTAGTATCAGCAACATGAAAAGAGTTAGAAGTTTGCCTAAGTTGAAGAAACCTGATAATATAGTATGCAAACAATGTCAGCTAGGCAAAATGACAAAGTCAAGCTTTAAGAGTAAAGCTTATACCTCTAAAGAAATACTAGAGATTGTTCATATTGACTTGTGTGGACCTATTGAAGTGCAAAGCTACAAAGGAGATAAGTACATAATGTTATTTCTTCATTATTACTCTAGGATGATGACAGTCATGTTTCTAAAATAGAAATCTAATGCTTTTCAAATGTTTAAGTGATACTTGGCAAGAGTTGAAAAAGAAATAGGTAAGAGTCTGAAATGCTTGAGATCAGATAGAGGCAGAGAATTCACTTCAAATGAATTTGAGATGTTTTGTAATGATAGAGGAATCAAAAGATAGACATTTGCACCTAAGACCCCTCCACAAAATGGAATTGTTGAAACAAGAAATAGGTCTATAATGGAGTGTGTCGGAACACTTATGATGGAGATGAATGTTGCTCTAAAATAATGGAGAGAAGTTGTAAGTATTATTGTATATACCTTGAACCGTGTGCAAGTCAAGAAAGGTACTCATTCAACACCTTTTGAACTATGGTATGGATATCCACCTAATGTGAAATACTTTAAGGTATTTGGAAGAAAATGTTATATTCTTAAAGATGTTGGGAATGGAAATCTTGATGCAAAAAGTGAAGAAGGTATATTCCTTGGTTACTCCACAAGAAATAAAGCTTACAAGTGTTTAAATACTAACACTAACAAAATTGTGGAAAGTGCAAATGTGAACTTTGATGAATTTATAGAAGTACATGAGGCTAAACTTATAAAAGAACCAGAAGAATACAAATCATTTGTATACTTCTATGAAGGAATGTCTACTAAAGAAAATGCTACAAATCAAGTTAAAAACCAACAGCAAGTCTCAGTAACTGTTGAGTCACAACCTGTGAATGTCGAGTTGCATTCAAGAACCAAGCTACATTCAGATGCCGAGTTGCAAAATGAAGAAAATGCACATTATTATTCTAAGGTCAGTACACATGCAAGAGATGTTGAAATACCTAACAGAGATGTACCTAGTGACACTGAAGCTGAGAGACAAAATGTAGTTACAAGAACTGAGCCAAGACTATCCAAATATGTCAAAAGACATCATCCTGTAGATCAAATCATTGGAAACAAAGATGCGTAGCCAATGACAAGAGATAGATTGAGAAGTGAATCATGTTTGTTAAGCATAAAGGAACCAAAGACAATAAAAGATGCATTAGAAGATGAAAACTGGTACAAAGCCATGGAAGAATAAATTCAACAGATAGAGAAGAAAAAAAAATGGAGTCTAGTTCCTAGACCAGAAGACAAGAATGTGATTGGCACCAAATGGGTATTCAAAAAGAAGCTAGATGAAAATGGTGAAGTGACAAGGAACAAAGCAAGATTAGTTTGCAAAGGATATGCATAGGAAGAAGGAATTGACTATTGTGAGACATTTGCCCCTATTGCAAGAATGGAAGGAGTGAGAATTCTACTTTCTTTTGTTGCATACAAAGGTTTCAAATTTATAAGATGGATGTTAAGTCTACATTTCTGAATGGCATAGTAGAAGAGGAAGTCTACATAGAACAGCTAGAAGGATTTGTTGATGAAAACAATAAGAACATGGTATGTAGACTACACAATGCCCTATATGGATTGAAGCAAGCACCAAGAGCATGGTATGAGAGACTTCAGACTTATCTTGTGAAGATTGGATTTGAACGGATTGATGATAATAGCAATTTGTACATGAAGACAGAAGAAGGAAAAGGTATTTTGTTATCTGAAATATTTGTTGATGATATCATATTTGGAGGACAAGATACTTTTTGTAAGGATTTTGCAAATCAGATGAAGCAAGAATTTGAAATGTTTATGTTTGGAGAGATCAAATTCTTTGTGGGATTACAAGTATACCAGATGAAGTATGGTATATATATCACTTAGTCAAAGTACATCAAAGAGATATTGAAGATATTTGGATTTGAGGATTTCAAACCAGTAAGTACACCTATGGTGATAGGACTTAAGCTATCAAAGAATGATGATTTAGCTAAGGTGAATCAAATGTTATATAGATCCATGATTGGAAAACTGCAATATGTAGTACATAGCAGACCTGATATTGCATTGTCTGTAGGGATAGTTGCAAGATTCTCTACAAATCTCGAAGAAAATCACTTGATGGCTGTGAAGAGAATAATGAGATACTTGAAAGAAGCAGAAGAGTTTGGTTTATACTAAAATAAGAATGAAAATTTTGAACTAAGAGCCTACACTGATGTTGATTGGACTAGAAACATTGATGACAAAAAGAGCACCAGTGGAGGAGCATTCTTCGTAGGCAAAAGACTAGTTACATGGACTAGTAAGAAGTAGAGTTGTACTTCCCACTCTATTGTTGAAGAAAAATATGTTGTTACTACTATCAATTGCACAGACATTGTATGGATCAAACAATTACTTAAGGGAATGAAGGAAGAAATCAAGGAACTAGTGATACTTTATTGTGATAATACAAATGCTATTAATCTATCAAAGAATCCAGTAATGCACACAAAGACAAAGCACATTTCAATCAAGTATCATTATGTAAGGGAGTTGGTTCAAGATAAAGAGGTGAAGATGGAATATGTTAACACAAAGAAGAAAATTGTCGATATCTTCACAAAAGCATTACCTAAGGATGCTTATGAGTATCTAAGAGGTAAACTAGAGGTGATACCCCTATCAAAGGCTATGTAAGAGACAGAGGGAGTGCCCTACATCAAAAAAACTGATGTTTATATATAAAAAATTGATGCAGTGGATCTTACTTTAGGAATTGCCCAAAGTAATCACAGAACTGGAACTACAAATTAGTCACAAGTAAAGTGACAAAGGGAGAAATTGAAGAACCTGCAAAAGCCTATATCTGCATGTATTGAAGATGCCAAGTGTTTGGTATATTTATTTGGCATCATTCTCAAAGAGGGAGAAAGTATATTAAACTAATCAAGTGTAAGAGGAATAGTGGAGAAAGTGCATTATTAGAAGATCAAGTGAAAATTGGAGAGCTGGAAAGAAAGAGGGAGAAATAGCAGAAACTGATCAAAAGATCAAAGAGGGAGAAAGAAATCAAAGAAAGGATCAGAACAAAAAGGCATATATTTTGTTGATCAATTTAGTATGAAAGAGAGGCATAAGAAGGAACTTAGAGGGAGTTATATTTTGTAACCTAATCAGAAGATGGAATTTGTTGATAGAGGGAGAAATTTCAATATAAGTTTTCTTTTAGGTATTGTCTTACTATTTTGACCTAGTTAGTTTGATTGAACAAGATGTTCATCATTTGATTAACTTGGTTGATTAGTTTGGCTTGCTATCAATGCCAAAGAGGGAGATTGGATGATTGAAAAGATCATTAATTAGAAAGATTGTTATAAGGGAGATTGTTATGTGTTTCAATCATTGTTTCGTCACTAATGTCAAAAATGTTATTTTTTGGTAAGACAATTGCTTATATGTTTCAAGTACTATCACTTAGTTGATTAATGAGGAGGGTTTGATTAACAAGATGTAACAAAAGCACTTAGAGGAAAGGTTGAGTTATGATTATGTAATGAAGTACAAGGATCAGTTAAGATAGTGATGACATGATGTATGATGATCTACTTAAGGTTAAAATGGCTGGCTACACTTAGAAAGTTTAGAAGAACAAGTTAAATAAAGTTTGTCAGTTTGTTGGAGCTGAGTGAAAGAAAATTCTAGTGGATGTCGAGCAAGATAGTAGATGTCGAGTGAATTTTAGTTGATGTCGAGCACCAATAAAATCTAGTTGATGCCAAGTGATTTTTACAGTTGATGTTGAGTGACGTAGTAGGTGCCAAGCATCAGAGAATTATCGAAGATTTGCCAAATAAAAGCTAACAAGTTTGTTTTCTTGAAACTTGTGAACTAGGAGAAAGATAAGATTGATGAGCTGGTGGCACAAAATTTTGTGTAAACCATTTTGGAGATGAATTCAAATGAATTTTAATTTTCTAGAGAAGACAAGATATGGAGTAGATACATTGTATCCTACCTAATCCATCCAAAACCCTAATTTAGACAATGGATAATGTGCGAGAAAATATCCTAATTTCCTTTATATAGGAATATCTGGTCATGAAGCAAGAGAGTTGGAGAGTTTTGTGTGAGAACCAAAGGAGGAGAAGGAGAAAGGGTTTTGCTTCATCAAGTGACCCAAGAGAAGAGTCTGCAATGGCATGCTAAGCAAGAAGGCTTAAGCAAATAAATGCTTGAAGGGTGAACAAGCTGTCAAAGCTGTAAAGAATGAAGGCTAGGAAAAATTGAGGATTGAATAGAGATCTACAATCTGCAAGTGAAGTTGTAAGTTGTATCAGATCAAAGCTCTACTATTACTCTCTAACAATTGTATCATTCTAGGGTAAATCCTTTGGATTAGGGTTGACCTAAAAATCATTGGAAAATCCTTTAATAGGGTGGCATTCCAAGTGAATGGCCTAAAATCCTCTAACAAGGCTCACTTTTAATAGGGTGATTGAAATCCCTTAACTGAGTCACATTTAACAGTGTGTATTGTAACCTTTAACAGGGTTGGCCTTTCACAGGGCATCACTTCTAAAGAGTGAAAAAGGAGTAGCATGTTACTGGTGGTTTTTTCCAAATTGGGCTTCCACATTAAATCATTGTGTCAAATGTGTTGATGAATGTGTTGTGTTTCATGCTTTACATTTCTACAAGTTGATTTGACACTAACATATAAGTTTTAGTAGATACACAATGAATGCATGCATGGGTATGAATATTTTATGGGTTCACTAAATTGTGAGAAAGGTTTAATTTTGTACATCTAGACCTTAAATAATTGACTCACCCCCCACCCCAATTATTCTTAAAGAATTCCAACATTAGGGATCCTCTTCTCTGTGAGCCCCAATCTAAGAGCTATGTGGGATTAGGTCAAAAATAAAATTGAGAACAAGATCTCTAAGTGGAACAACAGAATCTATCTTCAGTTGGTAGGGTCTAAGTCTACCAAAAGATCCTATTAGCATACCATGTCTACTATGCATGTTTGTTAAACTAGGATCACATTAGCTGTGTGAAAAAATGATCGAATACTTTCTTTGGTCAGATGGCAAGGGGAAGAAAAAGACATGCAAAAAAATTATTGGTGTGTCAGAAATAAAGATTAAGGGGGTTTGGGACTTAAGGATTTGAGGTGGCAAGGAATTACCTTAGCAATTAAGTGGATCACAAAAGATACCTAGGAAAATGAGCCATGGATAGCACTGATCATAAACAATATTGGTAGGGGAGTGCCTACAATCACAAAATCTACGAAGGGACTTCATATATATGACTTACTCTCAAGGTAATTAAAATTTAAGGTTGAAGGATCCTCAATGTTTCAATCCATATGAAAGAGTTGGGAGGAGATTAGACACCTTATCCCAAGCAATTGTATAATTGATCAAGAGAACAAAATATGTGGAGAGAAATTCATTTGGTGGAACCTACATTATGGAGATAAATCACGGTAGCATCTATGTAGCAGATTGAATTCCCCTCAATAAATCATTTATAATGATTTAATAATTAGTTTTAAATAAAAAGGATTTCTTATTTTTTATTCATTAAATATATTACAATAAAGGTAAATTCGCTATCTAGTTAGTCACTGGTGATAAACTCCTACCTCTTCTTTAAGGATGCTCCACTAAGAAATGGTATTAGAGTGGCATCAGAAGCTTTAAAGATATAATCTCCAAAAGTTCCCTTATTAGTTGGAAATGCCTCTCCCTAATGTTTAATGGTCTATACCTGATAGAGAACCTAACTGGTCTTTAACAAAGCTTGTTCTTGTCTTAATCCTCCTAGAGTTTGTAGTGAAGTCTCTAATAGGCTTCCCCTATTGAGATGGTCAGATGTTACCACCTATTCTTCCCAAAAGCTAAACTTGTTTATGGTCTTCTTTCTAATACCTTTGAAATCTTTGATCAACTTAATTGCAATGGAACCTTAACCTTTAGCATCACTACTAGAGTAAAATCTACTATAGGATTTTTTATTCCCTAGTTCAGCCCAAGATCATATGTTTCATCTGGAAGCTCTCACTTCATAGATTGCCCTTTTCTAAAACCTAGTGGACATCCCAATATCTACTCATTTTTCCATAACCCTAAATCTATGTTTTTTGAATGCTTCTTTGAAAAATAAATTTGGGATATCTTTAGTACAACTCTAGAAGGTAATGCTTGGGTTCTTCATATTATTTTTGGATACATGAAAGGAATCATAAATCTAGAATTATTTTTTGGTCTATTCTCTCTCATCTCTTTGACTCATTTGGAAATATAGGAATGAGATATTTTAGTAGAGGTAGTATTCTCTATAGGGACTCATTTAACATACTATCTTTGTGCATGTTACGATGATTATTCATTTAGCATACTACCTTTGTGCATGTTAGCATATTACTCAGGATGAGGAAATACTTTTAGGGATCCATCAATGAATGTGCCTCCAAATTTAAGAAAGGAGTACCATATGAGCTTTTAGTTAAAGACAAGAAAGAGTTCAATTTCAACTACACACAAAAGCAATTCAGGGAATAGATCAAGAAAAAGAAAAATCTTTCTACTACCTCATCCAACATGATCCCTCCTTAGGAAACTCATGTTGTGATTTCTTCTACTAACATTAACTCTAATGTTGTCATTGGCACCTCTCCGCCTTGATCAGCACTACCATGGGAGAGTAGGACATCCAACCTATATAGCTAGGTCATCCTGAATGGATTGAGAGTAAAATGCACACATGGTCCCATGTCATGGGCTGCCTAGTTCAAGATTGAAAAATGCATAGTTCATGACCTTATGCTTTAATGGCACTCTATATTATGTATTTGATTGTCCCAATTAGATACGGTTGATGTCATGTCCCCTTTTTGGGACATTAGAAAAGTTAAAGACATATTCATATAATACTAAAATTGACCTTGAGAGCATGGACTCAAATTATAAAAGTTTAATTTAATATTATAAAGTGGGCTAAAAATGACAAGGAGAGATATGATGAAAACCCAAGAAGGAAGTCGTGGAGTCACTATGGTGAGAATAACAGGAGAAGAGAATCATTCTTTTAGTGTGCTTGATTTATGCTTCAGATTTCAGTCTCTCTCTTGTGAGAGTTATTTGGAAAGCTTCATCTTTCAGCGAGTGTAAGGGCGTAGCCCCTTGTGCCGGCAGACAGTGGACACAAATCCATTGTCTGTGGAGATGTCACTTTAGGTGTCTCATATGTGCTTACAAGTTTTTTTCTTAGTGTTCCAATCTGATTATAAAAATGTGTTTAAGATTGGATTTTGAATGATGGTTATTGTATTGTTGTTGTATAATGCAATAAAATGTTTTAAGGAGTTTTATGAGAGTTTATTGGTTTTGTACTATTGGTTTGTAATGCATTTTCATAAGCTTGAATCTTGAGCATTATTTTGAGAAAGAATGGGTTAATGTCTATTGGATAATCTACTAGTCTCTATTGTTGTTTCATAATACATCTACCTATGTTTAAGTTTTGAATATATTATTGCAGAAGGAATTAGGTAAATATCCATTTGGGATATTTTAGTGGTATCAGAGCTATCAAGCATGCCATCCTATTGGGTAAAAGCAAGTTTACCAGAAAGATTGTCAATTTTCTGAATAGTGTTGAAACGTTCTCAGTGTTTCCATGCAAGTCTTGAAAGATTATCTTGAAATTGGATTCTAAAGTTTATACATCAAGACAAGTGAGTGACCATTGCTAGTATTACTGTGTGAAGTAATTGCAAAGACACAATATCTACAGATCATAGTCATTTTCTCTAAGGATTTGGTGCAAGGATTGAAAATTTATTCACACATTCCCATGATTTGAGACGATGATAGCTATGAACTTTAATGTTTCAGATCCATAACTAAAGTTAGAAGTGACACATTGAATTAGTATAGAAACTATGAGCTTAAACGATCGATAGCAAAAATCAGGTGGTCTAAGTGAACAGTTTTTGGATTGGATCTTGGTACACAAGTATTAATACAGAAAATAAGAGATTGGAATGATAGATACAGAAGACAGTTGATCTACAAGAAGCTTGGCAGAAGGTAATGCTAAAACCTTTGTGTGGTATTGTGTGAGTGATTTGTGCTAAAGCGAAAGCCACTTCCTAAGGGCAGGACGAGTTAGCAGATTAGAGTTGGATAATAAATGTTACAAAGCTGAATGGGAGAGTAACGATCACATTCTCATAACCTTGCCCAACTTTTTGTGAGTTGCAAAAATGTCTATAGGTTAGGGCCTATACGGGCATGGTTTGGTAGGTTTGTTTGGGCAATGTTGAGAATAAGATAATACAAGGAGTTGACACAAATTGCTACTATCAAGAGTGCTACCAGTGTCGAGGAGCCATTTTTGCTAGCGAAAATTGTGAAGATTCCATCCTCAATAGGAAACCATGCACAAATGCTCGAGTGATGAAAAATCTATTTTAACAGATAGTCTCTCTTTGGTATTTCATAGCAATATTTATATCTAAAGCAGATATCAAAGTGAGAGACATCAGCATTTAAAATGACTGAAGGAAGCTTGAGCAATTATCGTTATAGAATTTTTGAGATAGCAGACTATGGGTAATCGTTGCCATATCGGGTTGAACGTATGTCCTTTCTAAGAAGATACATTATCATTAAATTCCATAGGGTTGTTACCGCAGAGCTCTTTCCATTAGGTGAAACCAAATTGCTAGTGATTGTCGTAAAGAAGAGTAACACTATCATGAGTTGAAAATACTCATAAAAATTTACTGAGTCGTCTCCAAATGTCAAAACTAGGAATCAATATATTCGTTATTGCTAATATCCAAAATACAAAGTAGCCACAATAGAATCATTGAGAAGTGGTCAATGGTCAGTAACTAAGATGGGAAGCCACAAATTGTAATAATCTCATCATTGTGCTACATGTGGAGCATTTCTAGGAGCAGAATTGATCATTGGTAGTGAAAAAGAAACCATTACATACCCCAATTTAAATTACCACTAGGCCAAATAATTGATGGATGATTGTCTAAATTTCCAATATTAACAGCAAATAATTGGTGGTGATCTTAAAACATGAAATGCGTACACATATGATTATGTTTGTTAAATGGCTGGAAAATCCTAGACTCGACAAGAGAATGTGAGGAATACTGGAAAACTGGATAAATTTATCGAGGAAACATTCTTTTGGTAATAAAATAGAGTACATGCCTCTCTAGGAAAGAAAAATATTTCATGTCAGGACCTACATATTTGTTTGAAGGAGTATTTGTGCTTGTGGCGACAAAATTTCCATTAAATGCAAGGGCTGCATTCTCAAAAATAGCAGATGAGGTAGTCATGCTACTTTTTCAGAGAATAGAGGCAACACATAGGCTCAGTCCTTGCAAATAAGTTGTTTTGACACAATAATTGATGCTCCAGTACTAGAGGACCTTCGCGTCTGTCATCTCCAAGAAATTGTTTCAGTTTTCACTTCATGGCTTTCAGAAGTGTCATCATAAGGTTGTCATTAGTTAATAATTGTAATGTCATTAGAAGTCTAGAGGAAAGTTTTTATTTAAACTCCTTCTTTGTTTCACTTCTATAACCCTTCACTTTTTGAGATATTTGATGAACTTATTTTGTACCATATGGTTATGAAGGGGAAAAACATAATACTTAGTTTACTCATCCATAGCATTGGCTGGAGACATTGGAGGGGGGCCAAAAAATAGTTCATATGGGACCCGTTGAAAGAAAAAAATCCTAACCATCGTGTTGCAATGAGCAACAAATCTTGCAGGTCAGTATAATTGAATTGAGAATCAAACACCAAAATTTGGTGAGTTATCATGTTGATTCATTGTAGACTTTAATAGCCCTCGACATTGTGAAAATGGAAAGCACAAGGAAGTGCTAGCCTATTAAATATACTCACCCTAGTGGCTGACTGATTTTGCATTGCAAGGTTGAGAACTATTGATACAAAGGATTACTCACTAGGTATTTTTCCAATGAATTTTTTACGAGCTAAGGTTGTGTAGACACCTATAATTGTCCAATTGAGCACAAACACCCTTATCCAAACCAATTAAATAGATATTTATGTTGGAAATGATTGAAAAGATCATGAATGAAGAGAAATGGAACTGCTGAAGAATGTTTCAATCATTGTTTTGTCATTGATGTCAAATTTGCTACTTGCAAGAATGACAATTGCTTAAGTAATCCAAATACTATCAATTGGTTGATTAACAAGGAGGTGGCAATCAATAAGATGTAACTAGAGTACATAGAGAAAGGTTGAAGTTATAATGTTGTAATGAAATGTAAGGATTAGCTAAGCCATTGACGAAATAGTATATTGATGACATACTCTAAGACACAGAGGATGAACACTCTAAGACATATCAAAGATGTAAGAATTAACTAAGTTCTAGTTAGTGTCGAACAAATTCTCAGTAGAAGCCGAGCAAGTTCAACTATAGTGTGTGCTGAGTGAAGATCAAGTGCTGAGTAAGTCTTCAAGTGTCAAACAAGATAAAGTGCCGAGTGACTTCAAGTGCCGAGCAAGATACAAGTGCCGAGTGATATTTAAGTGCCAAGTGAATTTCAAGTGCCGAGTTTCACAGAATTTCTTCAGGTGTCGAGCGCCATTAAATAACAATAGAAGCTGAATAACATAGAAGGAGTCAAGCATCAGTAAACCAATGATGTCGAGTTGCTGCATTATTTGTTAAAGTCAAAGATTTGCCAAATCAACAGCAATAAGTTTGTTACATCAAATTTTGTGAATTAGTTGGAGGATAAGGATGATGAGTAGATGTCATAGAATTCTATGTAATCCATGCAAACCATTTTCAAGGAGAAAGCTAAATGGATTTATCATGAAGTTTCTAGAAGAAGAAAATTGGAGGGAAAACAATATCATTTTCTCAAGAGAAAATTAAGATTTGAGCAGGAAATCGAGAATAGAACTTCTTTATAAGGAGTTACAAATCAGAGATCAAATACGCATGCAAGAGAGGGAATTGGTCATAAGTGTGGTCATGTGAAGAAGCCAAGAGAAGTAAGAACAGAGCATCAAGACTCTGAGTTGATCAAGCGACCATAGAGTACTTTGGCATAACGAGTGGAAGAACTCAAGGAGACAGATCTTGAAGGGTGAACAAGCTGTTAGCACTGCAAAGAATGAAAGCCAAGCAAAGAAGAGAACTGAAGAAGTGATCTAAAATTTGCACAGTTAGGGTTGCAATCTGTATCAGGTCAAAACCCTTCTAATAATTTCTTACCATTGTATTAGATATTGAAACCCTACATTGCTAGGTTAGCTTAACAGCTAGGTGGATAAGCCTCGGAAAAAGGATAGAAGATCCCCAGTAGAAGGATAAAGATATCCTCAAGAGAAGGATAAAAGAGATCCTTAGAAGAAGGATAAAGAGATCCTTAGGAGGAGGATAGGAGATCCTTAGAGAGGGATGAAATATTCTTTTGAGAAGGTGACTGTAAATCCCATGGATTTGGGTGAGCCTAACAACTCTATGTAAATCCTTTAACAGGGTGACATTCCAAGTTGAATGTTCTTAAATCCTTTAACAACGTGTTGTAGCCTTTAACAGGGCAGGCCTTTAACAAGGCAGACCATCAAAAGTGGTTGAAATCAATTGTGCAGTTATTTTGTGGGTATCATCCCCACCCCAGTTTTACCTTCTTATTCCTGGAGGGTTTCTGGGTTATCAAATCCTTAGTGTTATAGTGTGATGAATGTTTACTTTTCATGATTGTTTAATGTTCAATTGCATGCATGATAATTTCAGGTATGTGATATTAAGGATTTGTAGAAAAAGTTGTATTTGACATCATTGGACCTTGGATACCTAATTCACCCCCCCCCCCCCCCCCCTCCCCCTCTCAGTTATTCTAAAAGAATTCTAACAATTTATTATTTATTTAATTTTAGTCTTATCCTACCTTTAATTAAAACAATTTACCTTTATTTAATTACATTCGTCTTTATCCTCATATCCTTAATTTAAATAAATTTACATTTATTTAATACTAGCCTATTTCCCCTCATCCCACTTGCATCTTAATTCTTCACTTTAATTAAGTAAATTACTTCTTTTACTTAATTAATTCCTTTTAATCCCACTTGGAATTAAATATTAGATTTAATTCTATTTGAACACATGGCTCCTAACTTTAACCCTCACCTGACATCACTTCCCTAACCTAAACCATCCTTCTAACCTTGGTCAATCCACTTGCCCACTAATTAATCCTAATCCACACCTATTAAGCCTAATCATGTGCTCACATATGTGCCAAATGAGAGACCATTCTCATGAATTTCTCCTTTTGGCCAGGAAAGTCTCTTACACCTCTTACGCTTACCCAATCTATTCATTCTTACACATTTTTCCCCCTTTACATGTGAACCATAGGTGTCTCACACATGTGTGAGAAACCTTGAGCCTCCAGACCTCTTACACTTGTCATTGACCCATTGCTTCCAAAGGTGTCTCACACATGTGTGAGAAACATTGAGCCTCCAACCCTCTTAAACATGTCATTGACCCATTACATCAAAGTTTGCTCACACATGTGTGAGCATCTTTCCCCTTTGAATGGTCAAAACCCTAATCCACATGGAGTCCACTTGGCCTCCACCTCATGGACACCTCATCGATCCTAAGACATCCTAGCCCTTCATCTTACATTGAATCTCAATCGTCCATTTCATCTCATTTCCTATAAAAGAAGAACCCTCTCCTCATTGCCATAAACAATCTTCAACACATTGTTATGCTATAGGGATGTGAGCAACCACATCCCACAACAATGAAATCATTAACAACATGGTGATTTTAGGAGGTTTGCATTAGTGTTGCTTTGAGTAGTTTAAATTTTTTTTTTTTTCATTTCATCACTATTTACATATTTACTTCCATATTTTGAGGTTTGCATGAATATGTAGGAATAGGCTTTAGTTGCTTATGGTTTATTCTTTTGTTACATTTTATGCAATACAAGTTATAGATTGCATCAATCATGGGAATACTTATTTGGAACCTGGGAAATATTTTGCTAATGCTAGAAATATCTAGTCTACAAGAAAGGATTCAAGGTGTTCGAGATCTATGAGAACGATAGCTTTCTTTGTTATTGAAACTATAACCAACATTCATGCAAATTCTTTGCTAAAATAACAAAGCAGAACCACTAGAGGATATTTCATTGGTATCAAACTCAGATCTTGAGAACTATTTACCCAAATTATAGCTAAAGACAGTTAATAGAGAATCTCAACATTTGTTAGACTAGTAGTATCTAGCCATAGGAGGGATACAAGGCTTGGATAAAATCAGAAAAGGTACTACGAAGGTGCAAGAGCAGTTAGCCTAGAATTTTGATTCCGATATAAGAGAAGAGAAACTTGACATTTATAGAGAGAATAAAAAACTTCCTACCCACATTTAGAATGACTTATCATTCAAGGATTACATGGGTTTTCATCCAAAGAAACAAAATAAGACTGATATGGCAAAAAGGAAGTATTTGGAATTGGTTCAGGATCTTGCAAAAGAATTTCCAGTAGACCCAAGTGATCTAATAGAGGATCTTGAAAAAGAAGAGTATTCAACTACTATTGATTTGAAACCTTCCTGGGATCGTATAGAAGATGTTACACAAGGTACAAGTTTTTACATTAGTGATTTGGAGGTTAACTTTGACAAGCAGGTTGATGAGGTCGATTGCACAAGGGGTATAGAAGGTTGGAATCTTTGTATGATGAACCATATATTTATGATGCCCATGACATGACTTTAGAGGAACAATCCAAGATGACACTGCGTGATGATGAACCGCTTCAACATGACAATAATGAAATGCATACCTTAAAGAACGAGTTGAAGATTAGTGAAGATATGGTTGTGGCATCTTTGGTACATTATGACAACACTCACAAGATGGTTGAAGATCTCTACAGGAAGGCTCAAAGGGAAGTGGAAGGAGATTGGCATGTTGTTGATTTGCAAGTGGTCAAAATAGCTCTTCAAACCATGAAATCAAATTATTTATGTTTTCTTTCCGAGAGGGATTATATTCTTAAGGTTGTTGAAATATATATTGACTAGTGAAATAGAGAAAGGAATGAGATTAAGGAGCTCAAAAGGGAGCTTAAGTATGCTCATGAGGCATTGGATGATACTCAGGTTTCTCTTCTGGAAGCAAAAAATCATATCAAGATCACGAACCATTTTCAAGAACATGAGGATAAAGAGAGGCAGGAGTTTTTCCAAGAAGTAATTGAGGAACTTTATAGCAATCAACAAACTTATGACTTGAACAATTGTCCCAAAAGACCAAGTACCAAATTTTCAGATCACATTTAGCTCATAGACAACTCCATGTTTGAGGTGGATGTTGAGTAGACTTTCGACAATCCCTTTTTTGAGATAAATGAGAGAACTCCTTTTGATTGTCATGAAGAAGATGATTCTGATTTCAAAATAAGGAATCTTGGTACAATCCCTAGTAATGAATCTTGGTCATAGGATGGGAGTAGTGAATTGACTACTATCGCTTTTCATTGGATCAATCCAAATATGGTTTCCGATTTCACCCCATACAAGAGTTGGATGGATTTCCTACATTAGCCATTGAATAGATCTTGGTGGAGTATTGATGAGAGCTATGTCTCAATTATAGCGAATAGCTTTTCAGCTTCATACTTACTCATAGCACCTATGTACTTGGGGGTTCTCTAGATTTATGACAACGGTATGGTTTTTGATGTGCCTGTGGTGTTAGCTTCAACTTTTGAGCAGCTTGTTTCTTACATCATCTATTTAGGTCAAGTTGTTACCATCTACTGGGTTATACATAGCCCATTGATACATTTCTACCTCATCATATCAGTTGGTCATGACAACAGGCTTTGGGATCTAGGTGTTGACAATATGTATCTATAACTTGTTGAGGATTTTGTTGTTGCTCTACTCAGTTTGAGACTGGATGCGAGGATAATCATAGTTGTATAGTCCATAGGTGTAATGATATTTCATAGATTTGTATGGGATCCAGGGATCCAATTGATGGATGGGTTGCAAAATGACACCTTGCCTCATAGTCTGGTTGGATTTATTTTTACATTGGGCTATAGGGCTACCTACAGATTCATGTGGGATCCTGGTACTAATTTCTTAATGGCAAGCTATCTCAAAGAGGGAAGATTTGTAATGTCCCCTTTTTGGGACATTAGAAAAGTTAAAGACATCCATATAATACTAAAATTGACCTTGAGAGCATGGACTCAAATTATAAAAGGTCAATTTAATATTATAAAGTGGGCTAAAAATGACAAGGAGAGATAAGACAAAAAGCAAGGAAGGGAGTCAAAGAGTCACTATGGTGAGAATAAAAAGGAGAAGAGACTCATTATTTTGGCATGCTTGATTTATGATTTAGATTTCAGTCTCTCTCTGGTGAGATTTATTCAGAAAGCTTCATCTTTCAGCCAATGTGGGGACGCAACCCCTTGTGCTGCTAGATAGTGGATGCAAACCCATTGCCATGGAGACGTCACTTCAAGTGTCTCATGTGCACTTATAGGTTCTTTTCTTAGTGTTCCAATCTGATTGTAAAATTGTGTTTAAGATTGGATTTTGAATGCTAGTTATTTTATTGTTGTTGTATAATGCAATAACATTTTTTAAGGATTTTTATGAGAGTTTACTAATTTTATACTGTTGACTTGCAACGCATTTTCATATGCTTGAATCTTGAACATTATTTTGAGAAAGAACGGGTAAATATCTATTGGAGAATCTATTGGTCTCTATTGTTGTTTCATAATACATCTGCCTATGATTAAGTTTTGAATATATTATTGGGGAAGGAATTGGGTCAATATTTGTTTGGGATATTTCAATTGATAAACAAACTATACGATATGCATTCTATTTTGGTACAGGTTTGGAATTTGGTATGGTATATCTGTGACATGTTGTAAGTAGACTACTCCTCAATATTTTCCTTATATTTAATAGGGAAAACAAGATAAAGAGGATATTATTATTTATTTTTCTTTTTGAGCATTGATGACTCTCGGTTCAATTAAATAGAAGCTAAGGCTCAAGTTTTTGGGGGAGCTTGTGGAAAATTACTATGAGTGGTTATACATTTTGTAATGAATTAATCCTTAAGATTTGTACATAAGATATTTTAATAATTAAAATATATAGTCAGTAATAGTAAAATAATAATAATTGAACATTCATTTCCTTCATTAAAAAAAAAATTAATCAAGCATATTGTACTTAATTCAGTATGATGGTGAGCAAGAATTAATTATGTCAATGAATAAGATAAGAATATTTAAAATGAAATTTCCTATGTCATATAGTTTATATCTTATATCATTATAAATTTATCACTTAGTGTTATTGTTGCCACCAAGGTTCAAACCTTTGAGTTTGTGCCTTCAAACCGGCCTTCAGTCCCTCATTTGTGACCTCGCTAGTCTATAACTCTAACTTTGTACTTAAATGCCGAAAAATGTAAATGGAACTCACTTGAACTTTACACATAATTATGTTCTTTTTCATCTTTAAAAAGTTTAAGAAAAACTCCTATATCTTTGCAATCCATACTCATGTAGTAATCACATGAAACATCAAGTTTCTAGAAGAACAATCCAACACATAATAATTTGTAAAAAGTATCAATCATATTCAATTAATTGCAAATCAATGAGCCAACGAAATTTTTCTCAATAAATTTCAAGATTTCTATAGCTTTGGACTCCATCTACTATGGATTTCTTTTAATACACATTGATGTAAAAATGGCATTATTGACCACACTCAACCACTTAAAAGAACAAGAAAAGAAACAATAATTTATTTAAAAATTGCAATTATACTTGATTAATAAAAAATAATGGTCAACTAATTTTTCTCTCAATAGGAAAAAAATGATGACCCAATTTCAATTATTGTATGTCATAATCTCTTAAAAAAACAACAAAAATTGAAAAAATCATTGAAAAACCCACAAAATTCTCAAACTACTAAACCACTCAAAAATAGGGCAAACAAATATATGATTAATGTTATACAATAATTTTAAATCATAACTATTATAGCTATTAATGAGGGCACTTGCACATGGAAGGATTAAATTCTTGTAGTTTACAATAAATATTATGAAGTAAGATATATAATAAAATAAAATAAAAAATAAAAAATTATATACATGACATATTTAATTTCCTTTTTCTTTTTCTTTTTTGATCGGTAAACGGTTGAAGCCTTATATTATATTAGATAAGCAAAAAATTACAAGATTCTGCATTCTGACAGGCACTAGTAGGAAAGAACAGAGAAAGAAAACCTCCAGTCTAGCCTGGGACCAAAGTCCTTTATTAAATATATAATAAAAGGGGCATACCCTAGTGAGAGAAAAGATCAAAATATCAACATAATACTCGAGAAACAATAGAGCAGCAATTATCCTTGAAATGTAAGGATCTGTGATCACCAAATAGAATACAATCCTTGGGGAGGAACAAGAGACCTGTTGAGAGGGAAAAGAACAACGGCAAAAACTAATAGCCAAAAGGTTAAACATTAATAGTGTTAAAGGGATATAAGCATAAACTTGATTAGGATAAACTTGTTAGGAAATAAATACTTCCAAATTCTCAGATTAAAAATGAGAATTACCTAATGTCAATGAGTTAGTGAATGGTTTTGAATTGAATTAACAATGTCCCAAGGCTGAATTTAAGTTTTATCCAGTTTAAGATTTTTATAAATGCATGTTTTTATTCTTTACTAATTTTGAAATTTAACTTTATTAATCATATTACTATTAATATCTATTTTAAGATGATATTTATCAAAAATCCATAAAACCTCTACAACCCTTTGAAATTTTAAAATTGATAAACGGTTACAGAGTTATAAATGAGAATGCCAAAGCCAAATTTATCCCTCACATCTGTAGTGATAAGATCTAATTAATGTATTACAAGCGGGTGTAAACTAAAAGAGTCTTTAAAAAAAATAAAAATAGTAGGAGCATGATTAGAACCGTTTATTTATTTCGATTTGATAACCATATTCAGGCACAAAAAATGATACCATACAAAGGGTTGAACCCAGGCCCATCAATTTAAAAACAAATACACATAAGATAAAGATTTAGTATTAATATAAACATAATTTTATAGAAGCAAACAAGTCATTAATCGTCAATTACAGAAAATCCCTAGACAAAATGTATAATACTTGCTGCCAAGAGAAAATGTTGCAAGTCCAAACCTAATACAACACTATTCTATATATATACTACTAGTTGCCTAAGGAAAATGCAGCAAGACAAAAACCTAAAATGACTCTAAACTTTATATCTAGGATTCAAGCCGCAAGCTACATAGAGAGAGGGAGTAATATCCATAGCAGAGCAAAATACCTTATGCATGTCCAAGAACCTGTCTAAACTTCATGAGTCTGCTTTCGGAAGACCATAATGATTTATGAGGCTTCCTGGAAGTTTCTAGCCCTAGAGCTAGGTGGGAAATCATAGGTATTCCTCATTCTACTTGATTTGTCAAAGTTGGGGAGGCAGAACTCAATAGCTTCCAGGTTAGAGAAATCCACATCCAAGTGAATATATGCATCGAAGGCCTGCAAGTAAGTCACGAGCCACTCCCTTGTTGGGTCCTCTATAATGCCTTTCCATCACAATAGGAATTGCACACTAGCTTCCATCCTCGGCCTTTCTTGAAAGAAAAGAATGTTATCTTTGATGACTAAGCAAGGGCACTTGGGGCCAATGGCGAGGTCGCAACTACTCGGTTGGTGAGCCATGTAGGCTTCTGGTAGTGGAATTTTGAGTTTTTCATCAATGTTGCAAATCACTTATTCTACACCTACTAACCAGCTCCGATCAAATACATTATAGTAGAGTCTAATTATATTCCATTTTTCTACTCTAGCCCTAGCTAGGCATCCAATTCATGACTCCAGGATGTCACTGTTGGTGTGCCATGAACAGTCATAGTTGAAATCACCTTCCGCCAAAACCCTACTAACCACTAACCTACTCATGTTGTCTATGGGCCTGAGCAACCTATTCCATCTTTCGGGTTTACTGAACCATGAAAGGCCATGGTTCTATTTCCAAAGGCATGATACAAACAAATATTGGTATCCATTAAATTGGGGGCAGCATAGATCCAAATTCCGACAAGGTAAGGTGAAAGTGGAGTTTAGTGAATCCGGCCCACATTTATAAATTAACAAAAGGGAAACATCTAGATAGTCGGGTGATGATGCCATCTCCATACAACTAGATGATTATACCTCCACTCGAGATCATAATTAATCTAATGCCTATAGTCACAATATCTCTAAGAAGTAGATGCAATTTTGCAAAAATACGTGAGCTGAGATTTGCACCAATAAGAGTAGTCATATATCCAAGTGTCGAGGGAGATTTCATAAAGGGACAATGTCTTATGATGAAAATCCTTTACTAGCTTTGATTAAATATCAATATGTTTTCTCCATCTCTGCCTTTATTTGCTAAATTGTCTGCTTCTATATTGTCTTTTCTAAATATATGTGTAAATCTAATTTCTTCAAACTCTTCGAGTAGTCTTCAGGTTTTCTCTAGTCTGGAATTTAATATCCAATTTGGAGTTCTTCCTTTTCTAAGTGCATTTTGGATGATTTGTGAGTCTCCTTCGATTATTACTTTTTTTATTTTTAGTTTAATACAAAGTTTTATTCCTTCTACTGCTTCTACTTCTATCATATTATTAGAGACTATTCCCAGTGGCTTTGCTCTTTTTATAAGCCAATTTCCTAATTCTTCCCTAATTATACATCCTACTCCTACAAATCTAGGGTTGCCTCTAGAAGCTCCATCAAAGTTGAGTTTCTTCCAGTCGGTCAGAGGAGGTTCCCATTTGCATTCTTTTCTAGCTGCACTATTGCTTTTTTTATAACTAAGAGGTGGGTTGATTAAGTGTTTCCAATTTTTTTTGATTTCAACATCCCACTTTGAGAAAGAACCTTCTTCATATGATATTTTCCTGAGATGGCGATTGATGACTTCTACAATGCTAGCCTCAATTTTATTGCAGAGGGTTGATAGATTAAGTTCTTCGTTCATAAAGATTCGTCTATTTCTTTCTTTCCATATTTCCCAAAACTAAGATTGCTAGAGTGATATTCCATAGCTTTCCATGAACTTTCTTTTTTGTTATTTTTGGCCATCCTATCAAATGATCTTGCCATTTTTCCAGCAGAGGAGTTGTCCAATTTAGTTTTGATTTGAGTCATAACCAGCATTCCTTTGTATATTTGCATTGGTAAAGAAGTTGTTCTGTAGTTTTTTATTCTTCTTTACAGAGAGTATATCTTGATGTACCTTCAAATCCCATTTTCCTAATTCTATCTGTTGTTAGGCTTCTTTTTTGGAAGGTTGCCCATAGAAAAATACTTGCCTTTGGAAGACCTGTTGAATCCCAGCAAAGGTTTATTGAGATATTTAATGCTTCCCATCTTTATGATTTTATGATTTGGTTGTAATACCATCTTTAGCAGGTACCCATATTAGTTTGTCCTCTCTATTTTTGGTGTTAATCAGGCACTCTCTAAGGATATTTTCTAGGATCTCCTGATCTACCTAATTGAGACCATAATTTAATAAGGATTTCCACTTCCAAGTGTTTTCCTCATTAGACTGGTCCAGTTGAATGTAATCTATTGTCTTAGTAGCCCAAATTGTTTGTAAATGAGTTTTTGCATTACAGGATAATTCTAAAAGGTCGATGGTGGGATATCCATTCCAAGAATCTTCCCAAAATAGAGCTTTATCCCCTTTCCCTATATCCCAGGTTGTGTATTTGGTTATTAGGGGATGACATTTTAATAAGAAATTCCATGTTGCTGAACCTCTTAGAGGGTTCCTAGTTCTAAAAAGTGATGTACTATCTGATGCGTTCAGATATTTGTCATATAGAATTCTAGCCCATTTGTTATCTCTTTCTTGGTACAATCTCCATATTTGTTTTACTCCTAGTGTTTCATTCTGCCAGTCTAGATTTTTTATTCCTAATCCCCCTGCTTCTTTTGGTCTACATATTTTTTCTCATTTTATTAATGTTGCGTTCTTGTCTTCTATTCCATTCCAGAAGAAGTTTCTCAACTTATTTTCAATTTTTTGATTGATATTCTTAGGAAGTTGTGAACATGATAGTTGATAAGTAGGTATAGCTGACAAAATAGATTTGATTTTGGTTGCTTCCCTAACTTTGGTTAGCCATTCTCATTTCCAGGCTTCTGTCTGATAATCTATTTTATCCAATGCTTGCTCCCAGCCTTGATTATTTTTATTTCCTTTATCCAGATATATTCCCAAATATTTACATGGGAAGGTCTCTTTCTTATATCCTAGTGTATTGCATATATATTCTTCCTTATCTCTTGTATTTAAGAAAAAGATTTCAGATTTTTATACATTGATTTTTTGACCTGATGCTTTTGTGTAAGTGTTTAGAATTGTTTTAATATAGTCTGCCTCTTTTTTAGTGCTTGCCCCCGCTAGTATCGTATCATCAATGAATTGCTAATGTGTGGTATTAGCCACATTTTTACTGAGCTTTATACCTTTAATTTTGTTTTGAAGTTGTGCTAATTTAATTGATCTCCCAAAAGTTTATACCATAATGATGAATAGAAAGGGAGAGATAAGATCACCTTGTCGAAGCCCCCTAAATATACTAGAAAAATCCTTCTGGAGTTCCATTAATGAGAAGCAAGATTTTGGAGTTGAGATACATTGGAAAATGATGTTGATCCATTGGTTTGAGAATCCAAAGGCTTTGAGTGTTTTACATAGGAATCTCCAGTCTATTTTATCATATGGTTTTTGTATATCTAGTTTTAGTAACATGCATGCTTATTTATTCTTTGATGTTGAATGAATTGTTTCTTGAATGATTGATATACCATCTAGAATAGATCTCCCTAGTACAAACCATATTTGTTCTTCTAATATTAGTTTAAGGAGAATTTTTTTAAGTCGGTTCATTAGAGCTTTTGAGCAAATTTTATAAATAGTGTTGCAAAGTGCAATAGGTCTAAAGTCACCTAGTACTTTTGCTTTATTTGAATTAGAGTAAGGAAGGTGTGATTAATTTCTGATAGGAGTGTTCCCCCATTCCTTAATGCTTCAATTGCTTTCCATAGGTCTACTCCTATTATTTCCTACCATTTTTGGAAGAAGAATGCTTGGAATCCATCCAGTCCTAGCGATGTGTCTGGATTAATATTAAAGAGAGTTATTTTGATTTCTTGCAATGTGAAGGGTTTGTTGAGTACTTTATTATCCTCTATTGTAATAACCTTTGGTATTGCTCTCAGCATTTCCTTTTGTTCTATTCCTGTTGGATGTCTCATAATTATTAAGGATATCTTTGAAATAATCTACAAAAAAAATTGCTACTATATCTAGATTATCTGTTGACTCACCTTATGAGCTCTTGATTTTTACAATGTTATTATGGGCTCTATGTTGTAGGGTACCAGTATGAAAGAATTTTGTATTGCGATCTTCTTTTGCCAGCCATTTCTCCCTGGATTTTTGCTTCTAATACACCTCTTCTTTAGCTAGAATTTCTTCTTGCTTTAGTAGGTATTATTTTCTAGCTGATAGTTTTTGTTATTTATTCCTTTTTTAATGACTTCTTTATTTAGTTTTTCCAGTTTTTCTTCTATATCTAACTTTTCTCTAAATATATTTTTGAATTGTACTTTGTTCCATTTTAATATTTTTTCTTTTATTGTTTTTAGTTTGGATACAAAGAAAAATATTTTTTAGCCCTGAAATTGCTCCTCTTGCCACCATTTTTTTATGTTGTTCATGAAATTTTTATCCATAAACCACATTTTCTCACATTTAAAAGGATTTCTACTAGGTTTGGAAGGCTCCTTGATTTCAATTTTTACCGAGAAATGATATTATCCTGCCAATGGTAGAATTTTTGCATTAATTTCTCTTCCTAGATTACTTAGTTCTCCTTTAAAGAAGAATCTATCTAGTCTTTTTGCTATGTAGCTAAAGTCTTTTCTTCTATTATTCTATGTGTATGCTCCATTTTTTGTTGGAATGTCTATAAGAGATTTTATTTCTATCCATTCTCCGAAATCTTTTGTGGCTCTTGATATTGTTTGAATCCCTCCACTTTTTTCTTCGTTTTTTAATATTGCATTTAAATCTCCTCCAATGACCATATTCTCATTTTGCAGTGTGCTAAGAAATGTGTTGATCTTGTTCCATACTATTAATTTGTATGTTGTTTGTGTGAGCCCATAAACATTTATTACAACTATATGGAGATTATTTTTTGTACTTGAAACTATGTTGCCCATCCAATTCGAATTAAAGGATATAATTTCTATATTGATTTTTCGATGGTTCATTTTATTCCTAACCCTCCTGAAGCACAATGCAATGTGTTGAATTCTGATTTCCATGTTCCTAATTTCTGTCCTAACTTATTGTCGCCTTCTTTGTTTAATTTTGTTTCTTGAATTGATAGAATATATGTGTCAAATAGTGTCAGATTGTGCTTCAACAAGCATTTCTTGCTAGGGGCATTAAGGCCCCTAGCATTCCATGTGGTGATTCTCATTGGTCCTTGGGAAGGTTCTTCCCCTTCCCGTCTTGTAGAATTTCTATAATTTTAGTTTGTTCTTTTGCTTGCCCTGTTGCCTCCCTGAGTTCTTTAAGTGATTTTCGTCCCCATTTTTGTTTTTACTTTCCACAATTAGGTGTCTTCAACCCTTCCTGATTAATGGCTATACCCATTTTCTCCAAATTTAGTTGATTACTTACTCTTGCTGCAATTTATGATTCTTCTATCTCCTTATCTTCTTCTATTAAGAGTTCTTTAATTAGTTGGTTGTTTGTTGATTCTTCTTCTGCTTCTAAATTTTCTCCTTCACCTTCCATCTTGTCTCTTTCTGATCTTTCCTCCCAAATGGTATTTTCTACCATGGTTTCAAAGTCTTCCCATATTGGGTATTCTTCTCTCTTATCATCCTATTCTTCTCCCTGCTTGCTTATTTGTTCCCTGATCTATTCTATTTCTGTGAAAAAAAATTCGAATTCTATCGGTTGCAATACCTCTTTCTCACCTCTGTCTTCTGCCCTTCTCACCTCTTCTTCGACCAGACCAAACATGTCCTTCCCATTGCTTGATGTCTACCAAAATTTGTAGCTCCTTTTCTTTGGTTTTTCCTAACAATGACATTACTCAATTGGGTTGAATCTATTGGCAACATATTAAAGCTCTAATCATTTTTCTCCAATGGTTCTTCTCCTTCTCTTATCTGATTTTGTTCTTGAATCACCTCTTCCTCGGATTCCATTTCAATGTGGGCCTCTCTCTCTAACTATTTGTTGCAAATTTTTCCATTTTGTTCTGTATTTATATCTTCTTCCATTGAATTTTACTTTGTATTGCCTCCTTTTCCTATTTCCTTTTCTAAATCTGACCTCACGACAACCTTGCCTTTATGTTCTTTGTGCCTAATATCTGCTATTATGAATTGGTCTTCCAAATCATTCTATAGGAGTAGTACCTCATGCGAGAGCATATTTAATTTTTTAACATTGATCTCTATCTCTTCTAATGATTCTTTTTCTATATTGTAGTCTATACATTTTTTATATTTTTCTATTGAACGTTGAAAATTCGTGTTTGTCCTCCATCTATGTTCTGTCTCTTCCTCTTTTCCAGTATCTTCCTTTTCATCCTCTTGGACTATCTCTGATTCCTTTAGGTCTTCGATTCCTGTATTCTCTGATATTCTTTTGTCCCTATTTTCTTTTTGCTTTTCCTCCCTTTTCTTGTTATTCCTTAATATTTTCTTTAGGTTATTCTTGATATTTATGTTGTTAAAGCTTTTTCCTATGATTTTATTAATTTTCCCTATATATTTAGTAAAGGTTAATCTATATATAGATCTATTTGTGGTAATTTTTCTATTTGATTCACTTTAATCTATTTTTACCAAGAATCTTATCTTACTTGTTTTAAATTTATTACCTTCAAATTTTATTAAAGTTTCTAGAGATTGTCCTATTCTTCTCATTATATTGATATTGTTTAATTCTGATGGAATGTTTTCACATTCTATCTATTTAATTACCTATTTCTGTTTATTATAGTTTTCAGTTAAAATTAGGCTGCCATGCTAAAAAAATTATATGGTGCCCTTTGTAAAAACAATTGAATAATTCTATTAATTCATTCCTAGATTTAATATCCTAACATTGCAAATACCAATATTGATTTGTATGAGGAGGTATATTACTTATCTTTGCTCCATAGATTCTTCCTAGATTTCGTTCCATATTGTTTCTGTATTTGGCTAGACTATTCCAAATTGCATTGATATCTAGATCTAAGCATCCCTGACATTTTGCTTCATTGTATTTGTTGTTGATGATGATTGTTTCACTATTTTCAACATAGGTTGTTTTGCTTTGGTTAGGGTTTGAAACTTTGTTTCTGTTGTATGAGTCTGACTGCTTTTTCCGATGGGGAGGAATGTAAGTTGATACTCAGGATGTCTTTGTTGCCTTCTGAGTAGGTTCATCAATAGGGTTTTCCAATGTTGATGCAAATGATTTAAGCTTTTTTGCTAGGACTGATGACTAAGACTGATGCAACTTCAAAGAACCTAGAAGTATGTTATTAGGTTTTGAGATCTGGATGGGTTGAGAAGTTTGAATGTTTTTAAGTTTATTTTGACAATGGTTGGATATGATTTTCTTCTCTACTATTATATTTGGTTTTTTTGAAAAAAAAACCTCTTGATTCTTCCATCGATGATCCAATCCTTCAATCCTGGTATATCTTTTTGAGATCTGTGTTTTACCACCATACTTTCTGCTCTTTCTATTTTGGACTATCTTCCACCCATATTCGTCGTTATTTTGTTGTTTTTGAATGGTTTCATTTCGTCCTACATGAAGCCTAATTAGGGTTTTAAAATTGTTTACCCTTTCTAGTGGTTTGATGATTTGTCATTTTCCCTACACTGCTGAGAGTACTTCAAATTGGTTTTTGACAAGTAGCCCGCTCCCTCCTATCGTCTAGTGTTTGTTGGCGTTGTAGATTAAGGGAAGCCTACATTTAGAATTAATCGTGTTTCTTGCTTTTTTCATAAATTTTGTCATTTTCACTAGGCCCGTGACATTTTTAATTTAATATATACATTATTGTTTTTAATCTATAATTAAATATTTAATTAGATTGTTAAATTTTATCTTTATCTAAAGTAGTAGTAGCCTATAGTTGGCCAATTTTTTACTTCAGCTAAATAATGCCTTTTATTGAAACCTACACCATATAAAGAGCTTGCTAATTGCCACAATAGAGTATAGAGAATATAGATGCCACTATAGAATATAGAAAATAAAAGAGCTTGCAACTATGAAATATGAATTGATACACTCGAATATAATTTTTATTAGCTTTTTCAAATATTCGCCTCAATCTACCAATAAAAAAAATATTCACCTCAATCATGATTGAAAGTCTTAGAACCCTTCAGAATGACTCCTAGTTTCACTCAATTCATAAAATAAGTTAGATTATTATAATTTATTAGACTTGAATAGTCTTGAACCCGAGACCTCTGACATAAGAGGCTCTCATCTTTACTATCTTTACTATTATGTTCTTTAATATTTTTACTATTATGTTGTAGGTTGTTGCCTCATAGACTTGTCTAATATTTGATCCTCGGGCTTGGACAACTATTTTTTATGATTGACCTATTAAAAACTTAACTAATAATTGATGTTTACACTTGGGCAATTATTTAGCACTTGCCTAAACAATCAACAAAATGAAGGTAAATCGCAAAAAACTATTTTCTACAATCAGGTTTAACCTCTATTTTCTTTGCTCTCTGTATCTCTATGCTGTGGAAATGGTCCATAAGTTTTGTTTTTTTCAAGTTTTTCTTTCAACAACTTTTTACCTTTCTTTTTTCACAAATCTGATTTTCTACAGATATCCTCCTAGTTTTTTCTAGTACTTTATGGTCTGACAATTTTTCCCTAAACGAATTTTTGCTGCTATGGTTCATCCAGTCAAGCCCAAAATTGTAGGTAATTCCATTGTTTTCAACATAACCATGTATGGGTTTTTGATGTATTAAGACTATAACCATATATCAGCATTTTAATGTGTTTCGTACAGCAGGTTAAACAAATTTGTCAAAGAGTTAGAGACTAAGAAAAGACACTGCAAATCCAGGAATATAGTGTTCAAGCAAAAAGAAATGCTCCACTTAGTCAAGCGGTTTTCAGCACATTAATTTTAACGTATTCTATTGATACCATTTAACAGCATTGACATATTGATGAAGCTCATTTGAGGACATACAGTAATTTCAACAGTACAGATTGTCACAATCCATATAGAAGATATGGACAAATTCGAACATGAATACATGATCTACATAAAAAGCTATTCACAAACACTACTTAGTCTGTACCATATATTCCATTGATCTTTATAGTGTACCATACATGTAGGGTTTCTAGATTCATGTTATTGATACCTAGGATTTAATGGCTGTCTGCAATTAAAACGGTGCATCTTTGCTCAAATTAGAAGTAAAGAATTGAAGACATGTCCACCAACATGTCATCCCTTATTTTTGTTTGAAATAGATTCACCGCCTAGACAGCAACTCCATCAGGGGACTGGAATAGTTGAGGAGAGTTGAAACAAGTTTACCATAAAAAGGTCAACATAACTACTGCATTAAATTTAATGAAATGAAAGATAACATGAAGTTCAAATTAACTATGCAGTTATAACAAATTCATGAAATGAAAGATGACAGTTCAAATTAATTATGCAGAACTAACCAACAGAGAGTTGGAAAGGTTGAAACAAGTTTCTGGAGAAAGATGACATTCAAATCACCATGACTAAAACTCACCATGTATAAAGAGCGTCATCTAATGGTTTAAGCATATTCTAATAAAAACAAAATATTTTGCAATAAATATCATTCACCAAATTTCCAAACCCAGAACAGTGTAGTGTATAACCACCCACATCAATAACAACCTCGTTTCTACATCTATTCCTAAATGAAACATAGAATTTATATACTTACATCAGAAGAAATCGTAACACTGTCTACGGTGTCTTCAACATAAACCCAGATTGATTTTCCTTGAATCACAATCACAAGAATTGTGACGAGCACTGAAGATAACTAATAATGTTTCTGCAAGAATTTTGAATGACGCAGACATGAACTATTGCCAAAATAATATTCACATTTAAGATATGTGGAGTATGTATCTAAACTGTGTTAGTGAATCTGAGGGTTTTTATGTCAAAGAAATCATAATAGGCCATATGGATAGAAGAGATGTGGAAAATATGAAGGAAAACACAATCATCCAAGAAGGACAAAAAAGCAAACATGTGCCTAATAAGCTAGATTAATTACACAGCTACTATCACTTCAGTTAGTTTCATGTCTATAACATTGTTTATAGAAGTAACATCAGATTTAATACTTCAGAATCCAAGTTTCATGTTTAGAACATTGTTTATAGAAGTAAAATCAGGTTTAATACTTCAGAATCCAGATGATAGGTATACTGCAGTTCTTAGAGGTTAAGTTTTTACAAACCCTTGCTAAAATCACTAAATTACATCACAATTTTATCTTTTAATTAAAAACCATGAAAGAACCAACTAAACTGTTGTAGTTGACATGTGACAGTTTAAAATATGGTTCCTTGCTCCAGTAGGACCTGGTGATTAATTCCATAGTAACTAAGGATAAACAGCCAAGAATGAATTGCCGTAGAAAGCATCGGATGCAACCCTGAAGCACTATTAGACACTATTAGAATGTCTTAATGCAACTAGTTCTTCCATCCAGCTTTCTAACAAGACTCCCAAATGCAGAGAAAGCATGTGAGAGACTGCACAGAGATTCTTTTATCTCTAGGTTTTAACGGATCACAACAGCCTTCTGCTGGGATCCATTTGATGTAAGAGCCCCACCATCCTGATTTGCACTGTCACGACTTCCACTCATAAGAGATTGGAAAGCAGATGCATGTAAGTGTTGGTCTTGGTGGTGGTTTACATATAATCCGTGTTTGTGAGTATAAATGTAGCTTTTTCCATCTGAGCTACCTTGCACATCTTGTGCAATTTCAGTTTCATTCTGAAAGGGTTCACGTCCTGAAAAACTTCCAGTATCTGCTACAACTCCCTCTCTGACCTTCCCATTGCCAGTTCTTTCTTTTGATTCCTCTTGCTTTTTTGTGTTGAGAAAACGGCCTCCACATCCCCTTGCTCTTCTCATTGCATGAAGATGACGAGATTCATGCAAATATGGCTGCAAACAACATAGAATGAGAGAATTCCAGATATTTCAATAAGGAAGGATTCTAATCGTCAATCTATGTCCCGATTCTTCTACCTATGTTCGCATAGACTTCACATGCACCAAAGCGTTTAAGAGAACAGATATGACTAAAGGAATGCATTACAAATCAAATCAAAATTAGTTGGTCATAGTAACTTGAAAAGCATTCACACTGCATATACATGGAAAAGAAATGTTTTGTGCCAAAAAAGACCATGATTATGAGTGATTTTGTTTCCTTTGTAACTTTTATCTGCAAAAACAACCAGATTTAGCAGTAAAGATAACTTCTCTACCTTTCTCGCTTTCAGAACTTTATTTTCTGACTCTGCCTTGGCACGTGATTGTCTGCGTCGTAGGATTCCATAATATTGTTTTGCATTGACATACACGGGCTCTTCCTCTGTTTCAAGTTGCAGGGGCATACGAGCCTGTTGCACTCCAACCATGTGAGGGTGGATCTATTACAAAATATCCAAAATATCAGTTACATGGGAAAATGCTTTATGGATCCTAATCTCTGGGGAAAGAGCAATTTACCAAGATTATTGTTTAGAAACAAGCTGTCAAATATTGAAATGTGCAATTTATGAATTATGATCATGATTTTCAAAGGCAATCATCATAAATTCATTATAATTGTCAACTTACTATTGTATCTAGATTTTGCATGATAATATGATTTTGTACTCAATTTGTATTTCAAAGGATAAAATTTTGTAGAAAACACTTTTGCACCCATCTATAGACTAATTGGATATGTTGTCTTTGAATTTTGCAAAAATTGCATGTATAAACTATAAAGAAATTTACGGAATAATTTTATTGCCAAGTTTTTTGCAAAGCTTTTGTTGAGTTGCAAATTTTGGGTTTGCTGAGCCCAAGTTTGCCAACTGCACTATTAACAAATTACTGCTCTCATCCAAGCCACAAGCATAAATAATTATTTCCACTTGTGAAAAACTGCCCTTAGTAAATTGTAAAGTGTGCATATCTGCATGTCCTTAGTTTTTACTCAAGAATAAATCTAAGCTTGGATTTAGGTTTGGTTTAAAGCACAAGGAGCTTCTCCTTCAACTTTTAAAAGAGGTACGTCCTCATATAAAGTTCGATTTTGTGTTACCTTGCAAAAGAGAAACTAAAACTATAACAAATATAGAGGGATATTTGGGAGAGTCAGATCATATAGTAATTAGTCTATTAAAAAAATTTCCTTTGAGAAAATACTTGAGTAGAAGACTATGGTATGAAGTATGTAACCAGAAACTATTTTAATATTAGAAATTACTTAATGTGTGAACCATTCACATTATTAGAGAATATAAATCACAATAGAAAAAGGATACAATCATGGCATTGTTTTCACATCATTAGTAAAGATAATGTGTACAGATATTTTGTCCAAACAAATTGACAACAAGACTTGAAAACAATAGGAGTGAGCTCCTAGAGGCTACCTCTATCATTAGCAGAAAAAGGAAACCTACACAAGGAAGATTCAAGAGTGTTTATATGGGCAACCAACTAAACATTCCAGATGTAACCGACTAATTTTAACCATAAATTAGATTGTTACATGTTGTACGTAAATCACATGAAACTCCTATCAATCATAAACATTATCATTTAATGATGTCAAACACTACGAATCTTATTTTATGTATTTACTGTTACTGGACAGATTTTCTGTAGTAGTTGTTTACTTTTACTACCTACTATCATATTGTGTCATACACAACTATACAGCCACATTGGAGGTCAACAATAGATTAACTTAGTATTATGTCCTGAAGTTATTTAAATTTCATTTCTTACTATAATATTGTGTTGTACATAATGATAATATTAAACAGTGGCATAGGCGAGAGCCTACAACACAAAGGTAAATTCTGAGCCTCTTATCTGGGAGGTCTTGGGTTCAAATCCACTCAAGTTTAATAAATAATAATAATAATAAATTACAACACATAATAATGATTAATCTTGGCTTTGGCCTCTTACCGATCAAAAATAAAATAAAATAATTTAACAGTGCCATTGGTCAACAAGAATAAGTCCATATGCATTTTTTGATTTGTTTTATGCAGTTTAGCTTCATTCAGCCATGATCAACATGCTTTGAATTGAGAACAATATTAAGGGCCAAGCAAGAAATATTAAACTAGTTTTGAAATGTTAATTTGTAAGCTAGCAAAGTTTAATTTGAAAATTTTGACCTTTCCCTGTGATCCATATCTCTGTGCAAACAATTACTAGTTCAAATTGTAACTATCAGAAGGCAAGAATAGGCAATCCTCCATTTCAAATCACAAGTAAACAGACATAGAGGTATGGATGAGATGTGACATCGAACCCTATTTGAATAATTCCATTACTTTGAGGACGCTTAAGAATGCTTTATGTTTGCCTAAACATGGATTAGCAAGAAAAGTGTCTTTTCTTGGGCAACTTGTGGAACAAAAATCAAACTTCTCACTCTCCGAAAGACTTAAACTGAAGATAGAGGTTCAGTTTCATTAATAGATCAACGCAACAAGAACTTTGCAAATATATATGGCATTTGCCTTGACAGTTCGAACTTAGGACTCGGGACCACACTAGAGGGATTTGAAATGAACTAATGGTAGGTCCTACAAGTGTGATACTAAGGGATTCTATAACAATACTAGGCATCACATCCCCACAACGTTTTGCCAAAATAAACACTAGGAATGAGGAAAGACAGCATTGAGATGCAAGGGTATAAGGTGCTCCACGAGGAGATCCAAGACAGAGAGAATATGTAAAAGAAAAAATATTTGACCTGGGGCACATTTACTGTCAAAAGGATAAATTGACGAGTTGGATTTTCTGGAGAAGTCAAAATGCCAAGAACTTGAAGACTTGGCTTTAGTTGATTTTAGTACCACCCTTGTTAGCTGCCTTTCCTGGAGCAGAGCTTTTCTAGTTAATACATGGATAACAGAGTGTTGTGAGAAATTATGGCACACAATAAGATAGCATTGTTATAAAATCCCTTAGTGTGACACTAAGGGATTTTATAACAATACTAGTCATCACATCCCCACAATGTTCTGCCTAAATAAACACCAAGCAAGAGGGAAAACAGCATTAAAGATTCAAGGGTGTAAGGTGCTCCAAGAGGAGATGCAAGCCAGAGAAAGAATATGTAAAAGAAGAATATTTGACCTGGCGCACATTTAGTGTCAAAAGTATAAATTGATGAGTTGGATTTTATGGAGAAGTCAAAATGCCAAGAACTTGAAGACTTGGCTTTAGTTGATTTTAGTTCCACCCTTGTTAGCTGCCTTTCCTGGTGCAGAGCTTTTCTAGTTATTACATGGATAACAGAATGTTGTGAGAAATTACGGCACACAATAAGATAGTATTGTTATAAAATTCCTTAGTGTAACACTTATTGTGTGACACTAAGGGATTTTATAACTATACTAGGCATCACATCCCCACAACATTCTGCCTAAATAAACACTAGGCAAGAGGAAAGACAGCAATGAGATTCAAGGGTATAAGGTGCTCCAAGAGGAGATGCAAGCCAGAGAAAGAATATGTAAAAGAAGAATATTTGACCTGGGGCACATTTAGTGTCAAAACGATAAATTGACAAGTTTGATTTTCTGGAGAAGTCAAAATGCCAAGAACTTGAAGACTTGGCTTTAGTTTATTTTAGTACCACCCTTGTTAGCTGCCTTTCCTGGAACAGAGATTTCCTAGTTAATACATGTATAACAGAGTGCTGTGAGAAATTATGGCACACAATAAGATAGGAGGCAATCACCTTACTCTCGAAAAGGTGGCAGATGGCTTTCCAAATGTAGAATCCTTGTCTAAAATTGTCTGAAGAGTAACAGTGAACCACTAGCCTCATAGGGATTGATCCTTTGGGCACTAAACATTTTCTCTCCTAGGTTGAGTGTTTAAGAAACCCAGCTCCTGAAGTCGGTAGATGGTCTAAAAAATCTTACTAGGACAACTGCCTCTATCTTGATATCAAAAGAAAGAGCATAATGAATTGTTGTTTCAGGCTATTGATTGTGCCACCCATCTATTATATGTGTAAGAATATGACAAATGATGACTGTCTACACTATTTAATAATAGATAGATAGATGAATCCATCTGTGTATGTGTGGCTCAAGTCTCAACTAATGAAAAAACACATTTATGCTTTTGATAATGTAAGCGCACGCACACACACAGACTCTTCAGACATTTAAATTTAAACACTATATTGAGAAACGGCACTTAATCAAGAAAAGAGAACTTCCTTTTTTTACAAAGGGATCTGACTTTGTAAATCATAAACCAAATGAATTTGTTCATAGAGAATGTATACAGTTTCTGATGTACACCAACATCTCTTAGCTTTCCTAGACATGGTTAGTGTTGACCTTGTGTTTGTAATTTGTTTGATCATAAAACATAAGTTGCATTCAAAAAAAATTGCAGAATTATAATCGGGAAGTTTAACAACATGAAAAATAGTACCATTGTTGAAGCTCCATTGGTCAGAATACCCTCTTGATATACCAAGAAAGAGCATGATGCATTGTTGTTTTGGGCCATTCATTGTGCCACCCATCTATTTTATATGTAAGATGATGAATGACGACTGTCTATATTATTTAATAATGGATAGACTGATAAATGAATGCATCCATGTATGTGTGACTCAAGTCTCAGCTAATGAAAAAACACATTTATACTTTTGATAATGTAAGCACACGCACACACATAGACTCTTCAGGCATTCGACCAATATAATGAAAAAGGGCACTTGACCAAGCAAAGAGAAGTTCTTTTTTTCCGAAGGGATCTGACTTTGCACACCATAAACCAAATGAATTTGTTCATAGAGAATGTATACAGTTTCTGCTGTAGACCAACATCTGAAGATTAGTTTTCCTAAACATGGTCTGTATTGACCCTTGTAATTTGTTTGATCATAAAACACTAGTTGCATTCAAAAAAATGCAGAATTAATAATCGGAAAGTTTCACATCATGAAAAATAGTACCATTGTTGAAGCTCCATAGGTCAGAATACCCCCAATATAAGGATCTGCGTAGGGGTATGAAGCACGAGCCTGTTAAATGATAGAATAGCATTGTTATTAAGTAAATTAAATATGTTTCCAACAGTAACCACCGGGTTCAATATTGAGTATCTAACACATTTTTCTATGAAAATGCACTATAAGTAAAAACTCCAAATCCACAAACATGCACTTACAATTGAATGACCAAGCTCCAATTGACGATGTGGAAAAATGTATTCTGATGGAATAGAAGAAATGACTTTTTCTGCCAAATGCTGATTTTGTGTGCCACCTCCATTAGTCTGAACATAACCTGAAACCATGTGTATAACAGCATAGGAAAACAAATTACAGTAAATTTAACAAGCCAAAACAATGCTTCATCCCATTGAAATTTATACTGTGATATGCAAGGCCATTTGTCAGCCAAGAAGATTAATTAAAATCTGACTGAATTCAGTGAATTTAGAATGTTAAAACTCCTATGGCACAAAAGAAATTTAACACTAGACACATTTGAATTCTGTGTTTCTATTCAAAGAATGTCAAGGAAGTACGGTCTCCACAAACATATTTATTTTTGGAAAAATAAATGCATGGAGGTTGGAAAAATTGATGGTACACACATTTCAATCTGTATGCTTGTAGTGATTATTGAATGGTGACGTTTTTCTGGTGATTATAACTAACATTGTATGTTAATTTCAAACATAACTAATGTAGCAGTATTGCATCATTAAATATATGTGTACAAAGTGTAGTCTAGCATTATTGGCCCCTTAAAGGACTAAACCAGATACCAACTTCAAAATTTTGAAAATAGCACAAAGAGGTTTAGTCATTTAGGTCAATGGAGTGTTCAAGATGTACAGTAATACAAAAAATATAATCAATGTCAACCAATTAGTGATGATTAACCTCAATGTGCATAGTGCGAGCATGAAAAAATATGTCCACTAATGTTTAATGCAACTTCCTAATGGACTTCCTAATTGTCACTAAAAAATGAAGATAAGGTAATATGCGGAAGTTGTAAATCACTAAAAACTTGGTGCAACCATACTACTTTCAAAATTGGCAGTAAAGGCTACCTTATAATTTTCTTAACTGGAAATATAATGCCAAAGTATGTAGAAACCTACCCTGCCACAGAGCAACCAAGTCCAAAAAGAAGATATAGCCAGGAGTTGATCTCTAAATAATCTTTGACATATCACAACAGACAGTCTGTAGCTTGCCAATGAACAACTTTCGGTTGGGAACCTAGAGAGATAACTAACAGCAAGGCAAAGATCCTAACGTTGTTATGAAATATGCTAAGCTACCCACTGACTGTCTAAGAAATGACTCCATGATCAGTAACAAGTCATAATAGCCTAACAACTCCAGCTCAGCTTCCATATGCAGAGGAAGGATTACAATCAACCATACAAAACCATTCCAAAACATTTTTAACATACTTTACATAAGCCATGAATATGAAATGGTCATGCTGCAATAATTTTATACCCAAAACCATTTACAAGGCCTAGGTCGAACATGTTAAAAACAAAACATTGCTAATACTTCATCATCATGTGCTACTATGCAATGGCCCCACTAACTGTGATAGCAAGACCATCAACATGGGCAAAAAGAATCACAATATTACATCATCTAGAGATTTGGATTAAATCTTTGTTACATGAACATCCCAATTTTTGGCCCAATTTTAAATGTTTCTTTATAGCCGTTGAGGCTTCATGCGAAGTTTAGTGGTTGGTTAAATTAGTTATTCGTTATGATTTCATGGGAAAATGGAATATTGGTCAACCGTTATGATGATATATGGATGGCTAATATGATCATATGCTATGATAATTTCGACTTCGTAAATGATGAGAAATATGTTGTTACCATGATAAATTTTCACTTGCAAGAATGTGGCGAAAGGGGGGGGGGGGAAGCATTGCCAAAGAAGGAATTGGGCAGCGGGGCACCAACTATTATTGGGCAAATAGGTATGAATCCTAAACCACCATGGCAAAGGGTAAACGGCTAGGCAAGCAAGAGTACACATTGGAAGATCATGAGCTAACCGGGTCAATATGTATATATCATTCAAACAATAAAAGAAAAACACAAGCATTAATCAAACTAAGAACAAATTTGTTATCTTTATAAATTGGGATATTCTTGGAGCTTCTTGTTGTGTCAGGCATGTCTTTTATAGATGACACTATGATACCTATATATACTTGTACACATACAAACATATATGTATATATGTGTAACTCAATTAAGACGTACAAGAACATATACACTTGCTTTAAATTTGATGTATACACGATACATATGTTTAGAAATTACACATGTATATGTGTATTTGTATGTGCATATATGAGTGTCAGTAGGTACAATGATGTCCTTATATTTAAACATTAGGAGGATGAAATTATTATTATTATTCTGACCTTGGCTTTGGAATTAATATTATTTCATGAGCTGCCATATTTCTTATTTCTTCATCAGGCTCTTATGTCTTCGGTGGCCATTTCTAAAATTATAATATTGCCACATGTGCCCAATGGCTCTTTGTTTTTGTAACTCATGTTTGCCACCTTCTCTTCCTTCTTGCTCGTAACCGAGCATGCACAAGAGAAGCAAGTTTTATATGTGCAAAGGCTCTTATTGATTTCATACGCACTCCATAACTGAGAGACGCCACCGTCACCACTGTTCTGGTTCACATCATTTTATATGTGCAAAGGCTCTTATTGAATTCATACGCACTCCATAACTGAGAGACGCCACCGTCACCACTGTTCTGGTTCACATCATTTTATATGTGCAAAGGCTCTTATTGAATTCATACGCACTCCATAACTGAGAGATTACCATCACCATTGTTCTGGTTTACATCACAGCAGTCATCATTGTTCTGATTTTATAATATCATTCAGGATTTTCACATTACCGCAGCCACACAGTGCTCTGGCTTTTCCTGTCATCCCAGCCATCTATTGTTTGTATACCATATGATTACAGCTCCAAATTATATTGGCTTTTATACCATCGCAGTTCCTTACCGTTTTGAATTGCATTCTATCGCAGCCACATAATATTCTGCAATTTGTTCCATACCATACTACAGTTACATACCTCTCTGCAAGATCATATCGGAGGTTCTTTTGCATATTGTTTTCTGCAACCAATTGTGCCAAGCATAACCACTTACCTCAGCACAATTACATTTCTAGGTCATGCGTTCTCCCCATGTCTCTGTTCTCTTTAGTTATTATATGAGGCTGGAAGCTTTAGCCTTAAAGTTAGATGAATGGAAGTATAGTTGAAGCCTAGCTCTGAATGATCTGTTATTCCCTTATGCCAGATCTTGCAATATGTACAAGAGTTGGATAATCAGTTGCAACCAGTAATAACTTTCTTTCCTGATTTTTGTTTTGATTTGAAAAAGAGCTCCAATTGGTGCAAGTTTATGCACGAGTATCTTCCATATGCCTCTGAGATAAGAGACAACACTCATGAATATATCGCAAACAATTATAAAGCATCCTGAATCTTTAATAGTAATGCTAGCCTTAAGCCCATGCTTGGAAAAAAGTATATGGCAGTGATTATACAATGTTTGGCAGCCACCCGAAGAATTCATCAAGGATGACCAGCAAGGTCGAGATGAAGGGTGTGGGCTGATAATCGAGAAAAAAAAAAAAAAAACAGGTTATGCCCTCATGATAAAAAGAAATAAGTCAATAACTAATAAACAAGATATGAGTATACCCAATCTAATAACTGTGTCAGCTCATGGTAGTCCAATGTATAGATCTTGTTTGTCAAGTTGAGTATATGGTGCCCACACAAATCCTTGGCGAAGGTAGGTTAGTGGCATGCTTGTTGTTGTGATCACTAGAGATCAGGGTTGCTAGCAATTGGCAGATAGGTTGATGGAAGGTATCCATAGCCTAGTTCGCTATCTAGCTGAGACTCTAACACCAGGATGCTCAGTGGCAAGACAGTGGTGTCTTATGGTAGGGAGGGCCTTTCTTAGTTGAGATTGTGTGAGGATACTTAAGGGTCCACGGTTGGGAGGTTAAGCCCTTGGCAATGCTTCTCCTCTCCACCAAATGCCAAGACTTGCATAAAACAATGATATGATCTGCATTTAATCATCTTTTATTAATGGGTATTTTACTTTTCGAATTTGCAATTTTAGTCAAAGATATGTTTTGATGGTTAATATCGTCAAATCAGTTATTTTCCTTTCAATTGTTTAGGATTCAGTTATTCTCTAAGTAACCCAGGGACACGTCCCCGACCTAAAAGGTCAAGTTTTGGAAACGGGGATGTCTCTGGGATGGGATGACGGGTATGAGATCCCCCCCCCCATCCCCATTTTCCCAAAATCGCTAAGAGACGTCCCAAAAACATGGGGACTGCTGGCAGAAAAAAGGGATGTACGGTCATCCCTCGTTTGTTCTCAAGACAACCATCCATTCCCTTTATTTTGGATGCCAAAAAAAAAAACAACAAGATCCATAAAATTAATGATGCATACTTGGTCGTCCAGTGGGTCCCACCTCTCCAATAGCCCTAAAAGGTCAAAAACGACCACAAAATGCTAGTTTTGACATTTGTTTTGTTTTGCATGTGAAGTTAAAGTTTATAGCAATGGGTTGGGGTTTTCAGTTTGCAACAAGAGATGGTAATTTTTTTTGCTACCAAGAGCTTCAGTTGGGGTTCAAGCTTCCTCAATTATGCACCGAGTATGCAAGTTTTTTTGCATCTATGTTTCCTTTTTTAAATAGATTTGCAGCTTGAAAGAGTCTGGTTTTTTTTTTAGTTTTTCCATTGTTTCAGCTCATATTTTCAATGCTTATTAAAATCTCAAAAAAAAGCACAATGAGCAGTAATAGCAGTACTTAGTAGTAGTGGTGGTGATGAGGAGGGATATGTGGTTGGAGTTGATATCGCTAGTAGTAGGACAAGGAAAGAAGCTGACCCTAAAACTGATTTACTTATATGCCCTTCCACCATAATGAACAAATATGCAAAGGGTCCTTTCAATACGAAAAACCCTCTTCTCCAATATGTCACACCTAGGCAACAAAGTAAAAAGAATGCAGGAGGAATTAGGGTGTGAGATTTCCATGTTTGTCATGATGATTTAGGGGCAGCTATACAAGGGTGAGGTCACTTTTTAGGTGTTGCATGTCATGGAGTCAAAGCTTGTCTTGACTTAAAAGACATATTGACCATGAATCCCTCATTTGTACCCCATAGTGAGCATAAACTACAAACCACCATCCTAGATAATGAGTACTCTAAGGTTGCTTTGTTGTTTGAGGGTATGAAACATACTTGGGCTAGGACGGTCTTCTCTATTGTGATGGATGGGTAGACCGATGTTAGACATCGGCCACTCATCAATATCATTGTCACATCCCCTACTAGCTCTTACTTTTTGAAAGCCATAGATTGCTCAGGAAAGAAGAAGGATACAAAGTTCCAATTCACCATTTTGAGGGATGCCATAGAGGAGGATGGGTCGGCTAATGTAGTACATGTGATGACAGATTATGCATGTGTGTGCAAATCAGACCATTTGATGGTAGAGGGTGCTTATAAGCACATTTTTTCGACCCCTTGTTGTGTTCATGCATTAAACAATGCATTGAAGGACATAGGGAAAATTCAATGGGTGAAATATAAGATGTTAGATGCTAGAGAAGTGCAAATGTTTATATGAAACCATCACACTTCACTTGCTCTATTCAAGTACTTCTCTAAGGAGGAGTTCCTCAAACCAGCTGAAACAAGGTATGTATTTAATTATAGTTTAATTTTCTTTAAGTTTATTTTAATTTATAATAGTTAGAAACTTACATGTGATGTGTTTAATGTTTAACTTTATCTAATTTATAATTGTCTCTATAGGTATTGCACATACTTCATCTTGATGGAGAAGATGATTGAGGTGCATGAGGGCCCTCCAATTGATGTTGGTGAATCCGGAGTGGGGACAATGGTCCAATTATAAGTCCTTTGAAGGAAAAGTGGTGAAGCGAAGGATCCTTGATGACAACTGGTGGTCCTCAATAATGTAAGTTGCTGATTTTTAAATTAAATGTCAGTCTTTTGCTTGCTGATTTTCATACTAACTTAAAATTTATAATTCTGATTTTAATTTTTGCTTGCATCTTGCAGATATATTGTTGTCATAGCGCCCATTGTAGATGTCATTAGATATGTTAATACTAATGCTCCTAGTCTTGGAGAGATATATGAGACTTTTGACAACATGTTGGGGAAGATGAAGAAAACCATTACAGTGAAGGATCCTACATTGATGTTTTATGGAGAGCATATAAGGCCTATTGTGATGCAGAGGTCAAACATAATGAATACCCCACTTCATATGGCAGTCTTTTCTCTAAATCCCAAATGGTATGCAGATCTGGGTGGAAGGGGCCTCCCATGTGATGATCCTAAAGTAGTTTTCAGCTCAAGAGGCATCTACTCTTCATGCATAGTTCCTTGACTTCACCAACCATCGTGGCCCAAAATTGAGTAAGCTACAAACAAGGTTTGATAGAACGGTTTTCACACACAGAGATCCTATTTGATGGAGGACCTGGCATGCAAGAGATACACTAGAACTGAAAGTACGTGTCACTCGCCTTCTTCCACAAGTTGCTAGTTCCTCAAATGCAGAGAGGAATTGGTCCACACATTCATTTATCCGCTCCATTAAGAGGAATAGACTTCCCTCTGGACGAGTGGAGAAGCTAGTGGCAGTGCATCATGCACTTTGACTTCCGGATCATCAAACTCTAGAGTATAGTCAAACTCCATCTTTGCGGTGGGATGTTGAGCCTAAGGATGTGGCCTAAATAGATGAGGATGAGACAACACCCGGATTGGTTGGGGTTCCATTGGATGAGACTATGCTTCTTGTGGAGGGTGATAGTGAGGATGAGGACTCTGATTTTGATGGCATGGTGTCAAAAGCAGAATAGGAGCAACAATTTGCTTCATTTTTCTTAATTTCTACATTTTATTTTTTATGTTGAACATGAACATGATGATGAAACTTTATGAAAGCCCTCTAGACTTGGGCATATTTAGATTTTTGTATTTCAATGATATTGTTCGCTGCTAAACTTAAACTTTGTTCACATATTGACAATTGAGCACTGAATCAGTTATTATCTCCTAAAAGGCATTCAAATGGTGTGTGCTAAGGTTCTATAATGTTTAAATGACATGCTTTGTGCTTAGTTTCATACAAATGACATGTATATTTGCAAATTCAGTGTATATTTTAAAATTTCCTTGTATATATAGTCATCCCCGTTAAGTTTTGAACATTGAGATGTTTGTGTCTCTCATGTCAAAATGTTGTTATTGTTTGCCAAAGCAAGGTATGCAAGTGGACAATAATACGATCAACTGGTCTATCTACAAACCAACTTCACAATACCTAGGGCAACCATTCCATCCTACTTGATGTCAATAGGAATACACTTCTTCCCACAAAAGTTCACACCAATGTTTGTGGTGTGTTGTAAAGACACAAACTTCATTGCAAATGGGGATTGCCTCTTTTTAAACTTATTGGCTTAGTACTAGCTCCGTTTGGTCCCTTGGTCTCCCTTGCAGTTAGGAAGGCTTGTGGTATCTTATCAAGTCCAGGTGGAAGTTGGACCACTTTGTCAGGGAGTACAAAGTTGAAACGTTATGATTGTACTAGTTAGAAATTAAGGGTGAAACTATGGCATTTCACTAAGTGTAAAATTTGTCAAAATATTGTGAAATTATTATCAAACTTTCAAGGCGATGCCAAGGATTGAGGATCAAGGTCCTGAATATGACACTCAAAAAATGCTCGATGGAAATGAAAATACAAGTCAAGGAGCTATGTGAAATCTAAATCCTTGGTTGAAAATTGCAATGAATTCAACTAAGTTTGAATGAAAGGAAGGTGGAAATCTAACCAGCGTGAGTGTCATTTCCAACGTCCTCCCAGAACCCACCAAGAAATATAAGAAAAATTGCAAGTTTGATATTGAAAAATGGATGATCTTTGGATTGGAGATGGAATTTCTTCTTTACATCTTGAATTTCAAAGAAGTGAAAAGGAAAAACCTCACATAAATACAGAAATTTTGAACAAAGAAATGAAAACTTGAAATGAAAATACAAAATCTAAATCGATTTCAAAGTGGAAAAGAAAAGGTTGTCAAGCTTATATACAAAGAAGCATAAGGCATTAATTACCTCAAACAACGTATTATAGGCATTCCTAATTGTGACACCAAACCATGTCCAAATAATAAAGAAGGAAATGAGAGATCCAAGCACTCCTTACATTGTGGGATGAGAGAAAAATAAAGAGGACAAAGTCACAAGCATCATTAAAATAGCCATCAGTCTTGACATGCAAGCAAAAATGAATGAAAATAAGCAAGCATTGCAAGCTCTACTCATTGTCCACACATACAGTGCATATCCATACTATCTAACTCAAGTAGAGTGTAAACACAAGGGTTTTTTGTACTTGGAGCACAATATTTGTTGCAAAGAACAAGGTGGGTTGAGGTGCACCAAGAATTAGCTAAGGCGTGTGCAAGCTTCTAGATTTACAACCACCTTCCCTTCAATGTGACAAAGTGCTCATACAAAAAGAATTTGGTAACAACACTGACAAGTGTAAAGAAAGGGTATAAAGCTTTCCTCTCCAAGAGAATTAAGAGGGAAGTTGCTCCAAGATATTATTAATGATGCAAAGTTGATTTTGGAAAATAGGAAAAACAAAAGAGGAAGTGGTGCGAGTTTGGATACATTTGCAACGGGTGGATGGATGGGAAGAAACACGCCTTAATCAATATTTTGGCATCTCATTTGTTGAAACAATTTTATTGAAGTCAATTGATACCCCTCACAAAAAATAGAGAAACTTTGTGAATAATGTTGAAATGAGTTGTCTAAAATGTGGGCATAGAGAATGTGGTGTAAATTGTCATTAGAAATGTAATGGTATACATAGTGGTTGGGAGATTTCTTCAGCAAAGGCAGATCATTGATTGTTTCAGGAGAAGCATGTCACTTATTAGGACCCTCGTACAATGCATCACCTTGAGCTTCTTAAGGACATAGTAAAAATTGATTAGACTAAAGTGGTCGTAAAAGATTCAAGGAAAATCACAAAAATTATTTATAGTCACTCTTGGGTTCGCAGCTTGACAAAGAGATGACACTAAGGGGGAAGGGCTTGTGTGAGTAGGTGTCACAAAGCCTGCAACTAACTTCCTAATGTTGCAAAGAATTACTACTTTATTAACATAGTTGAAAAGATGTTTGTGGATCAAGAATGGCTAAACCTACAATATTCAACAAAGCTTAGTGGAGAGAAGGTTGAATAAGAGGTTTTCATAATGTCTTTTCCAAGAGAGCTGTAGAGATTTAAACAGAAGCCTCAAACTTAAGTTAAAATTTCAAAATGAATCTTTCATTTTTCCATTTTAAAAATACAAGTTCTTTGTAACTTTAATTGGTTTCTACTTGTTGAGGTGTGTAAGACCTTGGTGAGAGTTTTACGCTTGGTGGCGGGAACCAAAACCCAATAGGGTACCATCTATGAAGCAATGATGGGAATAAAAAGGCCATCCAAAGCTATTTTAAAAGGAGATAAAATCATAACTGATCTCATTTGAGAAATCACTAACCAAAAGTGAAACAATCAAATCCCCCAACTTCATCCAGCAAGGTACTACTATTTTTCATACTCTAATAGTTTCACCCATTCTTGCATTGAAATTTAAGAGGATGACACCTAGTGTTGGGGTGAGGAACCTCTTTAGTTTAGAGAGACAAAATTGAGCAAGAATGGTGAAAGCTCTTTTCTTCAAAACTAGTTATTTCAATGAGATTGAAACATCAAAAAGAACAAAATTAGAGTCTTTACTTGTATGTTGAAAGTTACGAATTACAAACATTAATGTAATATTGCTTGCTTACAAACTTTTGAACATCTTATATATAGTTCATGCTAGGAAGACAATACTTGGAGATTAATTAATTGGCTATATGGCCCACATAATTCTTACTCAAATCAGATCTCCTTGATTGATTTATTGTTATTTTTTTCAATGCCTTTCCTTGCTTTGATTGCCACTATGTTTATTAGATCACCCATTGCTGCATGATACTTGAAACTCACACTATGTTCTCTGATGCTTTCTTGCTATTCTATTATTCTCTAACTCTGGCTTCAACCTCTTTATTTATAATGTTTGCTTCAATGCTTGGAATGAATTCTCCTTCACACCTTATTGGTGGAAAGGTTCGCCACCTTTAAATAAGAATTGAGTCCCCACTTTTTATCATTGCATTTGAGAATAATATATCATTCTCCAAAGTGATCCATCCTTTTTATCTTCTCTAATGAAGCCTTCTCCCTTTTATATCCTCCAATGCGAGGGATGTTGGTCCCAACCGGTACTAGGAGGGGTAAATTAGTACCATCCACAAAACTGGTTGTTCCTATAACCGTTTTAACTAATCTTAATGTGACCCACTTTACAGCTAAAACCAAGATAAAAGCAAGTAAGCTCACACACAAAGGCATTCACCAAAATGGCACAAGTTATTTTTGTACCTAGAAACCCTTGGTCAGAGGGTGAAAACCATGGTGGGGATAATGTACCCACCAGCCCTTATAATGCATGGAAAGGGTTGCCTTGTTAAGAGCTACAAGTGCTTCTTCTGGAAGCGCATCCTATTAGGAATGCCTACAACCTGTCAAGGTTATGAAAGCCTATAAAAGCTACCTTGTTAGAGGATTTACAAATCTCCTTTTGAGAGACACTTTTTTAGAGGATTTTACAATAAGTTTCCTCGTGAAGCTTGCCCTATCAAGAACTTAAAGATAGATGCAATGAGAAGAAAGCATACTAAGTGTTTTGACCTTCAAATGTGGCACTGACTTGCCATGTAGATCTTTGCTTCATATTGTCGAAGATGCATTGATCTCCTTTCTTGCTTGGTGAGTTCTTTGTTCTCACTTCTCCCTTGGTTGTTTGAAATAGCTTGTCGTTGTTCCTTCTCCCTTTGCAACTGCGACTCCTGCTTGCTTTCTTCTTTTCTGAGTTCTTCGTTCTCAATTCTCTCCTTCTCTTATTGCAGTGACAACAACCTTCAACAACAACATACACGTATGACTAATTTAGTTGTATACACCCTTCTTCGTTGTTAGGGCATAGTTACCCATAACTAGATTATCCCACTCATTCTTGAATTCAAAATTTGAATTACATGCCTACTTCCTTCACTAGAGACCCGTGAACCCTAAGCCTATGGTCTATACTGGTAGCTCTGCTAATCATACTATGAACCAATGGTGGTCATTTGTCCTTGCCTACTTCTACCGTTTTGCTTTTACCTTCTATCAAATCATTGGTGACTCATGTTGATGACTCAAATCAATAGTTGTCCATTTCTGACTCCCTATGCAAAAGTGGATGTGCCAGAGAGTATACTGGTACATCTCATGATTAGATATTGTCGACTTCCTTCTATTCCTTCTTCCTTTGATCCGTTATCACACATTTTGCCAATCAAATACTTTTGGCCATCAATGACAACACCTCATTCTTCTTTTATCCTTTGTGCCAAAGATACTTAGAGGATCAACAAGGGAGTCACCACTCTTTATAATGGTCACAATCAACACCATTAGAAAGGGTCACAACCCCTCATCATTGTTACCCCTTTAAAAGAGTCGTTTCCTTATCTTCTTCCCACTCTTTTCTTCTTTGATTGATGCTTCCAAAATTCCTTTTCTCCATCTTTCTTCATTCCTTCAAATATCCCCCCCAAAAGAGTTCTATTATCTCCCTTTTACATCTTATTTTTGACAAAGTCACAACTTTCCATTCAATGCTTTATGCCCATTGATTAAACTTAGTTGAATTTTATTTTTGTTCTTTTGTTTTTTGATTATTTATTAATAAAGCCAATTTCAAAAAGGGTGCATTACAAAGACTAGGTTGAAAATATTGTGAATCTATAAAAGTTTGCCCTTCAAATTTTGGCTCAACCTAGTCACACTCTAGCTATGAGCACAACTGGAGTATGTCTGATGTCATCCATACAAAAAAAACACTAAAAGTTGACTAATTGATGCCTAAATGACCTAGTCTTTTGTACAATACAACCTTTTGCCTCGCACCAAAATTGTGGCTGAAAATCAAAGGAGCTTATTGATTGATTTCTATGATGAGTGGACCCTACAAAATACGGAGGCCTCCTTGTTTATAAAGGACAATGATCGCTGATTTTAAAAGGCAAGGTATAAAGGATGTAGCTACAACAAAAATAGAAGATATTGCATTACGTGTCATTAACATCACAACCTTCTCGTCTAGCAAGGAGCCCAAACCTGATGCAGGAGCATCTTGGTTTTACTTAGTGACTATTTTGGAGTTCATGGGAGGAGGCTCTAAGAGTTTAGGGTTAGGTTTTAGGGTCTGGAAATTTGGTGCCTGTTGCAGGTCACATAATTAATTTTCTGTAATGAGTTAGAGGTTGAAAATTTCAAGGATTGAAGAGGACCTAGATTTCTACCTACAGTTCGAAGCACGAGTTCTAATTCATCTAGAGCTAGGAGATATCGCTATTTTCCTAAGACATCAATTTTAGGGATTTAATTATTGTTGCTGGTCGACTTGTGGCATTTAATTTGTGTAACTGTATTTAATTTGTGTTCTAGGCCGACTTGTGGCTTAGATTGGTATAAGTAGGGGTTGTGAGGGAGTCTTTAGTCATTTTTCATTCAGATGGGGAGTGAATGGAGAGTAGCTAATGGGAAAGTTTTTCGGAGTCTGTAAGCAAAGCGCCAAATGTGAGGCAATTTACAGCAAGATTGTGATGAGATTGTGAATGTGTGGACAAAGCTTGAATGTGAGGCAGTCTATACTTGGATCTTGGATTGAGTTTGAGAAGAGCTAGTAGCTGCGGCTTAGAAAACAAGGAGACTGCTTGGTGGGCTTGCGAGCACAAGTTGAGATCTTCCTTGGGTGTTTCTACCAGAGTGAGGTTCTGGACTAGCTAGGGTTTGGATTGGATCCTGAGGGATCTTGCAAAACTTTTTACTTGCTTTGTATTTGGCCGTAACCGGGAAGGCCTTACAGCCCGGCACATTGCATGTAATCAGTTATATATATTTATGAATTAAGAATGGTAAGTTGGTATCAGATCTGGCATTATTTCTTCTTGTTATTGCGTTCCCGTTGCGTGGTTTTTTTTTTTTCCCATTGCATCAGATGGTATCAGAGCATAGTCGTTCCTGAGTGTGTAGACAAATCATCGAAGCTGAGGCAGTTTGCACCAGGACTTGGGTTGGAGAAGCAGATGTGAATTGATCTTGATCTGATGGTGGACTTTCTTTCTGAAGTCCTAGATCTCTTGGTTGTAAGGTGGCATATCATGGTTTTGACTTGCAATTGCAAAAAGCTTACAGATGGATTGATGGATGTGGAGTTGGTTTTTGCTGGTGTGGATTCACTAGTTATTGATGTGGATGAGGATTTGTTGATGATGCATTATGTTCAGTTTGTTCTTGGGAGTGAGCATGTTGTTTGGATGGTTGAGATTCTAGAGTTTGATGGAGTGATGCAGATGTGGATGATTTGCATATTGGTTTCTTGTCCCTGTTGGAGTGGAAGCCTTTGGTGAAGATGAAAATGGTGAGTGATCTTTCTCTGGGCATCAAAGTGTGGGACACACTTTCCTACTTACCTGGGGAGTCTGATGAAGGAGCATCTTGGTTTTACTCAGTGACTATTTTGGAGTTCATGGGAGGAGGCTCTAAGAGTTTAGGGTTAGGGTTTAGGGTCTGGAAATTTGGTGCCTGTTACAGGTCACATAATTAATTTTCTGTAATGAGTTAGAGGTTGAAAATTTCAAGGATTGAAGAGGGCCTAGATTTCTACCTACGGTTCGAAGCCAAGTTCTAATTCATCTGGAGCTAGGAGATATCGCTATTTTCCTAAGACATTGATTTTAGGGATTTAATTATTGTTGTTGGCCGACTTGTGGCATTTAATTTGTGTAACTGTATTTAATTTGTGTTCTAGGCCGACTTGTGGCTTAGATTGGTATAAGTAGGGGTTGTGAGGGAGTCTTTAGTATATATATATTTATGAATCAATTATATATATTTATGAATTAAGAATGGTAAGTTGGTATCAGATCTGGCATTATTTCTTCTTGTTATTGTGTTCCCGCTACATGGTTTTTTTTTTTTTCCCATTGCATCAAAACCAAATGCAAGGTCTACAACCAATCATTGAATTTGCACTAGAATAGGGGAAATGAAGCTACAATATCTTCTAACTTGTAACTTGCCTAGACATACAATTTATAATAATGAATTTCAACAATCACCATAATTTCATAATAGTTATCAACTAGCTATTGTATTTACATGATGATGTAATTTTGTACTCTATTTCTATTCAAAACTAATAGAAAGCACTTCCGCAACATTTTATAGGCTCATTAGATAGATTTTATAACTGACTTTTCAATAGAACTTGTGTTATATATGTAATTGTTGTCGAGTTTTGACGAGTCCAAAATTCTTTGTCCACTAAGCATAAGTTCTATCCATGTGTGTGAACTATGGATAATATATTGGGTGTAGTGACTTGGAGGCTGAGATTTTTTTTGAAAGAGTTTCACCAGGGTATATTTGTAATGTATCTCTGTTTTGTTGCTGTCTCATTCTCTCTCCTATTCTTGTTCATTACTAGGTGCCATTTAGATACATACTTTTCCAAAACTTGTGTAGTGCAAATACTTTGTACCTCTCTCCTTAGATGATTGAGTAGTAATTTCTTGCATATGACCTTTCAAGGTAAGATTGCAACTATGCATCCGTATACAATTGTGTTAAATTGGTCTTAATAAAAGGGCAAACAAGTCCACAGTAACTCTCTGTAGCAGCAAACCTAGTAAAAGCTCACATACAAGATATAGACCACTAAAATCAACTCAAGGCAAATGCAGATGTCCATCTAACCTGAACCAATTTTAAGGAATAATAAGGATATGTCAAGATATTCTCAACATGACTTACAAGGAGATTGCAAGCAAATATGTGATTTCTTTCTATTGCCAAACCTTAAATTTTATTGAACTCGGTTAATATAGCAATGTCAAGATCAGCGTAAATCCAAACAGGTCCATGGTGTCCCTACTTATGAGACAGATGCCTACCAACCTACATTGGAGGTGGATAATATTATGCAAGCCTATATTTCCACCAAACTAAGACAGGCCCCAGCAGAACGTCAAGGACAAGTCAGGGCATATCTCCAAGTTAGCCATACAATAAATGTGATAACAAAGCTGATCAACATAATCTTGACAGTGAGATTATGATGATATATAAAGTTAATGATAGCACTGCGAGGTCGAAACCCAACTGATCCAGTGAACCTGAGGTAGCAACCAAGATGCCCACTGCTCTATATCAATGGTGGTAAATGCTAAACTTTGAGCATCCCTCTCAGCCCAGAATACAAACAAGGAATTACAATATGAGACTATTAACAATTCTATCTTCTCCTTATGTTCTCTTGCATCATCATGATGGATCACAAAATGTGATTCAAAATGTTGACAAAAAAAATTATTACACAATCAATTTCAGAAACTATTATTACTTTCACATAGACTGTTGAAATTCAATAGCTTTGAATTCTATCTTTTCTTCTTGGTAGTTAATAGTAATACCAAACTAAAATTACCAAAAGTAACAGAATTACATAAAGTTAACCAAATCCCAACAGATTAACATTTAATATTATCATGGCAAAAAATCAAGATTACAAATATAAGGTGTACTACTTAACATATATATATAAGAAACATCATGTTTGTGCCGATGCTGGAGATCCGTGCTGATTATATTTCTAATCCTCCACTATCAGAACCGTAATTCATATATCACTTAAGGCCATAAAATTGAGTGAAGAGAATGCAATAAAGGTCTCCCTGAAACGCTCATTTAACAAAGCTTTGTGAGCCTAGAAAGCTTAAGATAAACTTACAGCCAGAGAATCTACAGAAAGTGGCCGGCAAAAAGATTCACGCCAGTAGCCTGATATTCCAACAACAGCTTCAGACTTTCAGTGGCTCCTGTTGATTTCTAAAGTCACAAGGCCAGTACCTAGCTACTTACAACAATGTATGATACAGAGGCTCGGGACACGATCTGTTTGCACCAGCAATATGCCAAGTTTTCTACAAGTTGCCACAAGTGTATACAAGAACGAATAAAACTAGTATGAAGTAACAAGATTAGGCACTGACTGCTCTACAAATTGATATCTCTCTTTCTTAAGATTTAAGGAAAAAATTATGTCCGGTTACATCGTAAATAGTTGTTATCACTCCATGGGCCTATTGTCATGCACCATAACTACTACATGAACTGCAAAATGATTGGACTCCAACTTTCTGGTGTGATTGTTGACCTAATTGCAATGATCAAATGCAGTCAACAAGGATGTGACTTCTAAACTCAGATTCAAACAGGCCCATGCAACACCCATATCACTATTTCAGTAACACACAAAGTTGAAAAAACAAATTACCAGAATGAGTTGCCATAGCATGCACTCGTTTACTTCCCAATTGTACCCCTTCTCCTTCAGGATTACTCTGGTTCATTCCTTGCATTGGTGACGAAAGTGGCAGCTGGAGCCCAACATGCTTCACAACATCAGAAACTCCCCCACCAGAGTGGTCCATCTTCGCCAAGGTCACTTCGTTTTGGAAGGCATGGGATCTATGTCCGCCCCACCAAACAACTCCAGGGGATGAAGACTGCCCACTAGCATGTGTCCCCTGACCTCCATAATCCGCATGCAAAGTCATCATCACTACTTTACAAACTCCCCTCCCAGGTCCCGTTCTACGTCACAGTGTCATCAAGACCTACAAAAATTCCGACTTGCATCCATCAAACCTCAAGAAAAAACAAAACAAAACAGGGAGAAAGAAAGAACGAAAATTCAAAACACGAAAAAACGAGATCACGGACTAAAAATCATAACAAATACATCACATGATCAATAAATTAAGGCCTTCAGCAACTTCAATCTTCAAAACGAACGAACAAACAAACAAACATTAAAACAATTCCTCTGAACCTAATACCCCAACACAACCATCAAAACGTCTCGATTTCGAAACCGGCACATGAGAGATTTCATCTCCCTGCCGTCCTACTTTCCACTGCTGCACACTAATAAGGGTAAAGCAAAGGCAAAGCATCCTAAGTCCAATCTACAGAGCAAAGCCAAAGACACAGAATCAGCCATAATACCTGCAGTCCTAAAATAGCATCACATTAAACATGTCTTCCCTCACAAGCTGCGCATGCATGGAAACACAAACAAGCCCAAGACCTCTGAAGCCTATAAATCAAGCAAAACTTCAAACGCCAAAAAGATAATGAAAACGGGGAATTAATTAAGGTAAACAAAATAGAACAAAATTCGAACAGAACAGTACAGCAAAACAGCACGAACAAAGTGGTCCTCAAGCCCCCAAATTTAAATTATTTAATCCAGCCAAAAGATCGAACAAAAAGACTTAAAATAATCTCTTCCAGACTGTCCAGAAATACCTGTTCCAGTCAAAACCGTGAAGATTTTTCCCCCGGCCTCGAGCAACTCCCTCAAAATGGCGCCGTCGAAGCAGAAATTTAGAGTAAAACTGTAGCATCAATCTCATCCGAACGGACGGCGAAGTGAAAAACATCTGACGGAACTCGTTTAACTCCGCCCTCGATTTTATTTTTTACCCTGCTCTGACGTCAACATCGCAGTTACAGTGCTTGCTTTTCTCGCTGCAGACGTTGACAAGATGGAACGTGCGGAGTGACTGGATGAAATGGGAAAGTTAGCGTAAAAAATTGAGATGAAAGAAATAAGTGAGATAAAATTATTTAAAAATAGTATAATTAATAATTAATAATTAAAATTAAAATATATATTGTCGTGTTCGATGGAGGTGACGAGTAATGACGAAGATGGGCTGACACTGAATAACAAGTACGGTTTTTGTTTGTTTTGGCAGGCCACGTGTCGGTCAACTTTAGGTCATGTGATACCCCACACATTTTGGGGGAACATATTATTATTTTTCTTTGACAGTGTACAATCATTTTGAAAAGATGTTTTGTGTACCTAACTTTCCTAGTACACTCTCTCTGCCTCCTAGGTCTTATTCCCCACGCCTAGGGGTTTTCTATCTGAAAGTGAAGTATATAGAAAAATATTTGACTTAGCAATCAGTTTAGTTAACGTAGCTTACTGTAAAAAGGGTAGACTTGACTAGATTGGTAACTTGTGGGAAGGATGGCTTGTGTTCTCTCATCTAGGTAATCATATTTTTACTATGATTGTGGGGTTTGAAAATTTTGAGCATTGATCTCATTGATCTCATTTTATGTAGATTTAGATATGGGATTATAATTGTGAGAAATGTTTTGATTATTTATTTTTTAAATTGTGATGATAGATTATGGATTATGATTTGAATGTTGATTTGAAATGTTTTATATATTAAAAAAAAATTTAAGCACAAAATTATGAATTTCAATTTGTAGATTTAATTTCATTATTATAGTTCTATATATAACTTCCTAGTTTAAAATGGTAGAGTTCATAAAGAAGGGTAATACAGGAAGTTTTTAGATGATTATATCTAGTAATTTGTATTACGTCATCTTTTTATATTTGTAATATTAGATATATTATTGTGAAGTTTGAATTTTTTGAGAAAACATTTTTACTTTGTTATTGTCACCATTGATATTACATATTCAATTGTGGTTTGAATTGAGAAAACATTTTTACTTTGTTATTGTCGCCATTGATATTACATATTCAATTGTGGTTTGAATTTCATAATTATAACTTTGTATATGTTATGTAATATTATATTTGTATTATGGGTCTAAGAATCATATGTGAGGAGCTTCTTTACTCCTTACTAAAAAGGAAAAGAAATAGAAAGACATACAACCAAAACTAAAAGAAAGTAAGCACATAAAAATGAGGTGGAGACATGTATGACATATTTTTCTTTGCCTTCATCTAAAGTTTCTTGATGTTAAAAATTAACAAAGATAGATTACCCTAAAAAGGTAAGGTAACAAAAAATTGATAACTTAATTAGCTTGGATGATTTGAAGTGTAACTTGTGTTATGTCATCTAATCATGACCATCCTTAGACATATGAGTGTAATGTTTCAAAATTTTGAGATATGACATCATCTTTACTTTGCTTGTTTTGACTTTTGTAGTTAAAGTTTTAAATATGGTTTGTCATTTGAGTTTCCATAACGATGTATAAGAAAAGTTTGCATTGATTTTAAAGTCAATATTTTTTATAGTATAGATTAAATACAAAATGGAAATCACATAGAGATCATATTATATCACATAGGGCCTTACTACATAATCTAAATAGACTTCAATGAGTCAAAATCAAAATTAAATAGGTTAAAAATGCTTTAAAGTCAATATTTTGAATCACATTATGTGACATATCTATAGGATGAAGATTGGGACAAATTATGAGATAGGTTCAAAATTATAGTTTAAACTTACATGTGAAATTATAATTTTCATCTATGATTTTAATTTTTTTATAGTTCTATATATGATTTGTAATGTGACATTTCTATTTTGAGTCTTCTTAATCACATTTTGTGACATATTGTCGCAATGAATAGGGAAAATTATGGGATGGGTTTAAAAGTATTTTTTAAACTTAACTATGTCATTATAATACCATCTATTATTTTAAATTTGAAGTTATAGTTCAATATATGATTTATCACTATGAACTTTGCACATTGAGTAGTTCAAAATCATGTGTAAGAAGGGCTTACAAATACGATTATGTCTTTGTTGTTAACATCAATGTTTTTAATCACACTATGTGATATATCATCAAGATGAAGATAGAGAAAAAATATGAGATAGCTTGTAATTTTTAAACTTATATATGATTACAATTTTCATTTGTGATTTGGATTTTGTAAATGATTTTTCATTGTGATCTATGTTTTTTGGGTCTTAGAATCAAATGTAAGAAGAGCTTTTGGATACAATAATGTCTTAGATGGTAATACCATACAATGTGATCTGCCATCAATATGAAGATGAAGAAAAGTTGTGATATGGGTTACACACCCGATTGGCATAACTAATGTCATGATGGAAGGAGATGTTTGGAGTTGTCATGATACATATTTGGTTGCATAATGATTATTTATGTGTTGTTGTTGATGTCAAGTATTGACCTGATGTTACTACTAAATTATTGAGTATAAAAGTAATGAATAAGGTGTTATAGTGAGCCTTAGTGGTTTTATCCATATGGAAGACTTATGGGAGTCTTTGCCAATCAAATGTATGACCACTACTCTTGATGTAAATGTTGGCTATTTTCGCCCCATTCAACTCATCACTGATAACAGATCTGAAAAATTTTCAATGGGCTGGGATATGTTCAAGTGAGTTAACTTGCCAAGTTTGCGTTAACATATCAAGTGGCTCGATCTATTTTGGTGTTGAGTGGTTCAGTCTATTTTGGTGTCGAGTGGCTTGGTCTACTCTTTGATCAAGTAGCTCGATAGATGCATCCTTTTAATGGTTAACAAAGTTGGGCCCAAATGGCGAGCATTAACTTTTTGTGCTCGTGTGCTTTTCCTACCACATGTCTCCATTTCATTCAAGCGGCAATGTTGCACCATTTTCCCAAGGTTAAAGTTGCAAAATGATGCCATGTGGCAGGGGTTTAACTCTGTGTTGCCCATCCCTATATTTTAACAGTGGCATGATTTGACTTGTTGTGGCCACGACACGTTATAAGGATTATTTTTATTTAATGCTAGATGGCTTCTTGAGCCTTGTAACAATGGCATTAATGCTTCTCCATGCCCATTTATGTTCTACAAGGAATGATTGTCCTTTCAGTCATCAAATGTCACTTTCAAGAGAAAATTGCATGCAAGATCATATTTCATTCTAATATTCATTTATTATTTCTCTCTAATATTTAACTCCATGGTGGTTAGGGTTTGAACAACAAAAAATGTGAAAATTTGGGTTATGCCTAAACCCTATAAAAGGAAAAGTTTGTCATTTCTCTCGAGATCTCTTCTTCTGGTCTTTTTTACAAATTTCTCCTATGTAAATGTTTTTGCCTCTCTTCCAATAGAAATAACTATTGACTTGTCCATTTTCAATCAAATAAATTTGTCCAATCTTTTATGCCTTATTTTCTAGATGTGTTTAGCATCTGCAACACTATATGATTATGTTTACCTTAATGAAATAATTTGTTAAGTGAATCTTTTGCATTCCTTCCATGGTTTTATTGGTTCTTGACTTTTATTTGGTGCTAAGGTTGATAAATACATTTAGTGGTATATCTTGTGAGTTCTATTGAATCTTAGTGCAAGTATTGGAAGAAGTAGATAAAAAAATCTATTCGGTGCATCACCATATTTCCCTTTCATCATTTTAATTATGTTTTCCTTCTCCTTTTTCCTTTTGATTCTTAGTTTAGGTGCATCCTAATAATGAGGAAGTCAGCCTTCTCCATAGATTCAGTCTCTGATTTCAAGTCCCACACTTTGAGACTATTTTCATGTTATACAAGGTCGCTTGGGGATAACACGTCGAGCAGGGGTGCAGACTTTTATGTCAAGAGTTTTTGGCATGCCCAGTGGGACTACATTCAATCTTACTAAGAAGTCTATTATTTTCTTCGTGTCAATTAAAGCACTTTAACTTTTATGTTTTGAGAATAGTGCTTATCTTAGTATTTCAACCTTGATCAAGAGGTTCATATTCAAACACTTGGCGACCCCATCTCTATATTTCGGTTCTCAAACTAGATTGCTACATGATTCATGCCCAATATTCAAAGTAAGGCATCTTCTAGAGGTAATTTTTAGTTTACCCAACTCTCATTTCTAAAATCTAGAAGAAGAAGAAACAAACTTTTGCAATCACTGGTTAGGACTCCAAAAGTAACACATACATCTTTTAGATCTTTTTCTACTCCTCCAATTGATCAATCATAACCTAGGGCACCATATCCCATTTGAATAGATCATTATTTCATATGGAACTCCCTATAAATCAAGTTTTTGCTACCTTTAATGGTGGCATCCCACTTTTGTCTCAAAGATGTGATATACTAGTGTCTGCCCTTAAGAGTCTACTAGATTATACTGGTGAAACTTCCATCTCCCCAATAGAACATATTCAAGAGGTTTCAAATATTTGTAATCTACATGGTATAATGGAGGATGATGTTGTTGTCTAACTTTTGGCAGCATCATTAAAAGGAAAGGCCTTGTAATGGTATAGAGGATTACCACACAACTTCGTCCATAATTGGGATGAGTTAGGTGAAAGGTTGTGCAAACATTTTAGAGATAAAAGTAACCATCTATCACTTCTGGAGCAACTAACTACAATCAAAAGAGCACCCCATGAGTTTATGATAGATTTCAATTATAGATTTCAAAAGACATGGGATAGAATTAATGTTGTAGTGAAGCCTACTCTAGGTAACATTTTCTTGCATTATCTTAAAGCTTCCCATAGTGATATTGCTACCACATTGCAAACCATGGGAGGAGATACTCTACCAGTTGCATATGATATTGTTATAAAAGAAGAGAACACTCTAATTCAAGGTGGAAAACTATCTCCAATACCTCCAATGCCACTCTTCCTCAATATGCCTACACATCAACCTATAATGGCTCATATTTGCACTACAATAGCAAGTCAGCCTCTTGTTGTACCTTTAATAGCTTGTATATCTTCTAATGGGATAGATAAAATTGAAGCCATGATGTAGGTTATGATGAAAAATATGGACAAAAAGTTTTAGGATCATAATTCTAATATGGAAATGAGATTTCAAGATCATAACACAATGGTGTAGAAAAGTAACAACAAATTGGTGACCCTAGAGAGACAACAAGCTCAAGGTAGAAAAACTTTTCAGCCTCATTATCATAATCCTCCATTCAATAGGCAACCAAGTCATAATCAAGCTCAATGGAACCAAAATAGACTCATGGGTAATGTTGTCCCTACAAATACAAACACAGATCCAATGAGGACACTTGTTGCTCAAAATAATTTGGCTTAAGAACAAGAATAGTGTGCTACTTGTAACCTTCTATGTGATAAATGTTCATGCTATACAATATATTCTTCTCAAGCATTGGCCACACAAGAGAAAAGATCAAGGTAGCAATATGGTGCTAATCAGCCCACTATTTGATTCCAATCTCAACAACAAAGGGACTATACTTTTACAAATTATCAGCTTGGGGATTATTGTCATGTGAATCATGATAGTAATAATGGCATAGCTCATAATACTAGAAGAAAAAGGAGAGTGATTTGTCTTCTCCATCAAATCAAGCTTCAACATCAAATGATATTTCACATGCTATAATTGCAAATGTACAACATGATGTCATTGTTCCATTACAAAATCAGAATAGAAGGAAGCTTAAGGAGCCTTATGTTATCCCAATTCATATACTAGACCCCATGGTTGTTAAGGTTCCATCTGAATCAATATACACCCCTCTTAACATTGTAGACCAAATGAAGAAGACTAGTGTTAGTGTTCACATGTGGGATGTTCTTACAATGCCATCATAGTGGTAATTGCTACAACAACAGTTAAAGACTATAAAAGTGCAGAATGAAATGACTACCATAAATGAAGCAACAAGATTTGTGCAACCTATGAATGAAGAAGAAACAATTAAGAAGAGAAAGCCTCCCTACTTTTATCTCTCTTTGATTATAGGAGATAAACTAGTTCACAATTGTATGATAGACTCTGGAGCTAGCAACTCACTTATGCCAAAGTGTGTAGTTGATCTTCTTGGTACTAAGTGTGAGCCAATAACTAAAGGAGTTATTCAATTGGATGGCAGTCTATTCAAATAGTGGGAGTGTTAAAAGACATAAAATTGGTATTGCATGCATGTCCAAGTTGTATTGTCATACGGGACATATCAATTTTTGAGCTTCCTCCACATTTCATTATTTTCCTTATCAAAAGACTTCATTACACAAATAGGTGGCTACATTGCATCTAATTGGTAACTTAGGCTTCCATAAAGGCAGAACCATTGGCCCTTAATCACATTGAGACTTGTACTCCTAGCCCCATACATATGAATTACATAATGCTTAAGGAAGATGCAGAATGCATAACCCATGAACATGCTACTCTCTTAATAGAGGTTCCTAATTATCTTTTAGATGAGTGGGCTAATGTTTTCCAATTTAATCCAGTATAAAAGGCCAAGGAGATAGGCCTTGGAACTTACTGTATATATGAGAAGGATGTTCCTATTCCCAATCTCATGAAAGCACAAGAAGATACTAATGGATTGTGGGATATGTTTTTTGATGGCTCAGGGAATAAAAATGATCCAAGTGCTGGTGTAATGCTTGTTTCTCCCAACTTGGGAAAATATTATTTTCATATAGGCTTCAATTCAGCTACACTAAAAATGTGGCCGAGTATGAAGCCTTGATTCAAGACCTCTAGCTTGCATGAAGAAAAGGTATTAAGCTCTTAGAGGTATTTGGGGATAGCGAGTTGGTTGTGAATCAATTCAGAAATCAAAATGTAACAAAGATCAATCTTCTCAAATCCTATAAACATGGAGTTTAGGATTTACTTGAGGGATTCCAGGCATTCAATATTTAGAGTGTTTCTAGAAATAAAAATAGACATGTTGATAGACTTGCAACAATTGGTGCTCATTATGATATACCATAACATGTTGCAGATACAAAGCTATGACATATTAGACTTGTTGTAAGGCCTGTTATCCTAGACAATTGTGCAAATTGGCAAGTCATTGACTCTAATTCACAAATTGCTATTTTTTTTTACAAAATGAAGAAGAGTGTTCTTCTAAAATTTAATCCAAGTTACAAATTTAGTATGGAGATCAAATCATGAATCTTAATTCCAACATGTTGCCTAAGGGTCTAGTCACTTTAGAATCCATATTTAACTCTAATGATCAGGCAAGAAGAAAAGGTTTGAACCTCATTGCAAAGAAGGATGACTACATACCTATTGCCATTGCTGATGAAAAAACTCTTAACTTGGGAAAGGTATGCTCTTAGATTGAACAAGAATTTTTTACTAATTAATGTCAAGAATTTAGAGATGTTATTGCTTGGAAATATGAAGACTTAAAGGGTTTTGACCCAAGCCTATTTCAAAATACCATAGATTTAAACCATGATGCAAATCCTATTAGACAAAAGAAAAGACCACTCAACCCCAAAATTGAACCTGTCCAAACTCATAGAAGCTAATATTATTTTTCGCATCAAACATTCTTCATGGGTAGCCAATCTTTTCCTTGTTAGAAAGAAGAATGGAGAGATCAAGTTATGTGTAAATTTTAGAGACCTTAATAAGGCTTCTCTTAAGGATCACCATTCCCTCCCTTCTATGGAACAAATATTGTCTAAAGTTAGTGGCTTGGAGAGGTTTTATTTCTTAGATGTTTTTTAAGCCTATAACCAAGTTTTAGTCAAAAATTCAAATCGATACAAGACATCATTTACTACTAAGTGGGGTATTTATGCCTATTGTAAAATACCATTTAGACTAACTAATGCAGGTGTTACTTTCCAAAAGGAAATGGAGATGGCTTTTAAGGGTGTGATAGAAATTTTTGTGCTAAATTATCTTGATGACATTACTATCTATTCAAAGCATGCAATTGATCTTTTTTATCTTTTGAGGCAAGTGTTCTTAAAATGTAGAGAGTATGGTGTATCTTTAAATCCAAGAAAATGTGACTTTGCTACTAATGAAGGAAAACTACTCAAACAAATTGTGTCAAGAAGTGGCATGACCATAGACCAGGAAAGGGTAGAAGCCATCATCTCTCTCCCACTTCCCAGCCATAAGAAAGGATTGCTAATTTTTCATGGTAGGATCAATTATGTAAGGAAGTTCATCCCTAATCTTGCTACCATGGTTATGTTAGCATGAATGCTAATGCTATCACTATGGGGGAGCATTGCAGAACATTGATATGATGTATTCATGACTATGTTTGTCATTAATGACAACACAGTGGTAAGTTTGTGAAGACTGATAGAACAACAGACTGTGATCTTTGTATTAAGAACAATACATTACTCATCTATTGATGCACATTTGTCAAAGTACACTACAATATGTGTGTGTTAAAAGGGTAAGTGCACAGAACCTAAATTGATAGAATACAGAAGATATTATTGATCTACAAAGAATCGTATGAAACTAGAGTATTCGAAAAGTAGTTCCTATTGTGTGATTGTTGTAGTTCATCAAAAATGTAATGAAAGGTTCCGTAGTTAACTGGAGATAGTATACTGGCTGGTGATGATGTTAGCAAATGAGCATGTACAGAAGTCGGACAAGTAAAAGTTTTCTTATGACTGTGAGCTGACAACATTAATTAAATGTGTATTCGTTTAATTGACATATTTTAATTAAGTGGGAAGCTGAATCAAGGATTTATTATTAGGCATGGTACAAAGGAAAGATATTTTTCCATGTTTGACATATAGAGAATACATGAGACTTGTGAACTATTGAGGAAGCAAAGTGCTAAAGAAGAAAAGTGAATTACCTATGCATGTAAGTGACCTTAAGGGTTATTGTTATTGAGAATTGAGTTCCAAATCTGATTGCATGGTCTGAGGGAGAAGAAGTATGATATACTAGATAAAGGAAGAAGTAGAAGTTTGTTTCACATCTATTATTTTGAAAGGAATAGTACCAAGGTCAATTGGATAGTGGGTTCATTGATATGATCTTAAAGTTGTTTGAATAGTGGGTTCAGCTATCTTCCACAACTCCTAACAGGGTTGGAATCTCCTAATAAGGATTCAAAGTTTCCTAACAAGGACTCTTTATAATAAATGTTGTAATAGACTCCTAACAGGGTCCATCCTCCAACAAGGAATATTTATATTAGTACATCATCTTGTGCGCATCATTCCCACCAGGGTTTTCCCTGTGATCAAGGGTTTCCATAGTCAACATATCTAGTGTAATTGTTTATGTACATCTTTATGGTTACTATTTACTTTTGTTGAATGGTTAAGTTTGTTCAAAGAGGATAAATATTTTAACTATCAGATAATTGATTCACCCCTCCCCCCCACTCTCAGTGATCTTGGTGGACTATTGTTTCCAACAATTGGTATTAGAGCTTCAGGTCCTTGAAGAAAAAGTTTAATAATTTTGGAAGATCCATGGAAAAAATGTTCAGAAAGGAAAGTCTAAAATTTGATGGCACCAATTACGATAGCTAGAAGGATGAGATTAAGACTCATCTTTTGTGCATGTGTCTAGTATATTGGCTTGTAACCAAAGTATCTAAGAATATTACAGAAGAAGACAATCTTGAAAGTTGTATCAAGGAGCAAAGAGAAGTATTTATGTGCAACATAAGGGCAAGAGAAGCAATATTGTCAGCTCTACCTGAAAGTGAGTATAGTCAGTAAAACTATTCAAAACATCTCATGAAATTTGGAAAACTTTAGAAGCTAATTATGAGGGTGATACACATGCAAAAAGAGTTAGATTACAAAAATTGCATTGTGCATTTCAAGATGCTAGAATGATGGAAGATGAATCTATAAGAAGCTATATTGGCATAATATCTGAGATTGTTGTAGGAATCACATTTCATGGTGAAAAGAAATAAAATGATGAAGTAATATGGAAGATCTTGAAAAGTCTAACAGCACCTTTCAAAAATATGACACAGATGATTCAACTGATGATACCCTGTACTAATAATTTCACCAAAGAAACATTGCTTGGTAGATTAGAAGCTATAGAATTTGATCTAAAACAATCTGGAGAATTGGAAAAAGTTGAGACAACATTTAGTGCATTAAATATTAAACCTAGTCTAGCAAAGAACACAAAAGCGCATTGCTAGTAGCAACAAGTCTGTTGAGGAAAATATCAAAGAAGGAATGGCTCTTCTTGTGGAAAGAGAAAAAGATGGTAAGAATATCTTTAAGTGTTGGACATGTAATGAATATAGTCATTATGAATCTAAGTGTCCTAAAAGAGAAAATAAGTACAAGGGAAGATTTAGACCTAGAAAATCTAGAAATTACTTATATACTAATGAAGAAGAAGACGAAGAATCTGATCAAAACATAAGTGAAGATGAGTTGGGATTCATAGCTATAAAGGAGGATGATCTTGAGAAATAAATTAGAGAAGAAAGTGCACTAGTCTCACAAGTTGAAAGAAAAGATTGGGTCATTGATAGTCGTTGGTCACATCACATGACTAGTGATATGAGCAAATTTGTCAAATTCAGAAGTCATGATGGAGGGATTGTCAGAGTAGGGAATAATGTAGACTGTCACATTACAGGAATTGGATCTATCACACTTGATGGTAAAACAAATATTGATGATGTTTACTTTGTTGATGGACTAAAACATAACTTGTTATGTGTTGGACAACTTATGGACAAGGGTTACCAATCACAGTTTGGTAATGACACATTTATCATTAAGGACAAGGAAGGAAAATTGCTTTGTACTAGCACAAGAACCAGAGATAATGTATTTCAGTTGAACACCACCAAAATAACATGTTTAGTAGCTAATGTTGACAACATTTGGTTATAGCACAGAAGATTTTGTCACATAAACTTTGATAACATTATGAAAGTCAGTAATATGCATGCAAACTACAACCCAGAGTTGTTCTAGACAATGTTCGGGCCTTTCTTAAATAGGCAATTTTATGTCGCCCAAGAAGGTTCTAGACATTAAAACTTAATACCTAGGGCCGATAGACCCTAACAATACATAAAGAGTTGGCCAAATACATCTTTGACAATTATTTTAGATATTTCGGGTAGCCTAACTTCGAAAGGCCATAACTCTCAATCCATTGCTTTGATTGGCTGTTATAACCACTTTTTGGAAATGCTAGCTCCTGATCTACAAGCTTGGAATTGTGCAAGCACCCTTCCATCGAGTTTTCGAACTTCATCTGGGCACTCTAAGGCCTCCAACGGTGAGCCTAAAGATTTTTTTGCAATTTTTTCCACTAAAAATCTGTAATAACTTATCCAATACTTAAGCTAGAGCAATGATATTTTAATGGTAGGCTTGTATCTCTAAAATGAACCTTCCTATAGAAAATGAGAACATTTTGAGCTCATATGACAAACTTACTAAAAATAACAAGTTCCCATAAATAGTAACCACCCTGTCTACCAGCCCTTATTAAAATAGAAAAGACTAAAAATAAAATATTTTTTGGTGATGGAAGATTTCTCTTACATGCAGGATGCTCCTGCATCAGACACCCAGGGTAATTTGAGAAGTGACTTTGTCACGTCTTAGGTGTTCAAAGGAAAACCAAGATGATTAACCTCCTCCCTTGCTAGCCATGATGAATCCTCTACTGGCCTCCCTTTCCATTTGACCAGGTTTTCCTCATAAGTTCCATTCTTGGTAATCCCTTTCAAACTACCATAACCTGCCTAACAACATATGACATATGTCCATAGGTATGATATCACATAGTACCTCATCTTGGTAGCTTCCAATCTTGAACTTCACTGAGCACTACTCATGGATCATGACCTTGTGGTCATCCTGCACCCAAGCAATACGATATGGACATAAGTGTTTCTGTCTCTTTAGCTTCAACTTGGTGACCATCATTTCTAAAACCAAATTGTCAATACTTCCACCATCAATAATCACATCATAACACTTATCTTCACATTTTCACCTTGTGCAAAACAAGCTCCTTCTTTGATCAAGTTCATTCTCACCACTCAGTAGGACTCTTCTATTAACTAGGACTTCTCCTATTTCAAAATCTTTAGAATGTGATGATCTGACATCCTCATCAACATGTGCAACTCTAGCCTAGCCTTCTATTATTCAATCTATCCTTCCTTGGGGGTGGGTTTATTCAAATGATCTATGCCCTTCTTCTCTGTAGTGAAAACATTTCCCAAGGAAGCCTCCTCATCCAAATCCTTGTCCTCTGCCTCTTCCTCTCTAATATATATTGTTTTGATCATGGAAACGATTGGAATTGTTTCCATTTGTTTCTGATTGCTACTTTCAGCCTTATCCTTGTTCTTTTGATCATCATTATAGCCACCATAAGATTGTCCACCGGATCTTCCACTACGACCTCTTCTGCTATTCTTGTTGTCAAACTTCTTGCTTAGTTTCTCCTCAACTCTTAGGGAAAATTGGTATGCCTCCTCAACACTATTCATTTGAACCAGACTTAGCTCATCCTAAATTCTTGGCCTTTGCCCATAAAGATAATGGGTCATTTCTCCTTATCAGCTTTTGCATGACTAGCTCTAATGAGAACTCAGTAGAACTCTTCGGTATACTCTTGAACACATTTTCCTACTTGCTTCAACCCTTTCATTTTATTTAATAGATTAATCTCATAATCCATAGGAATAAATTGTCGCTTTAGTTTAGCTTCCATTCATTTCTATTTGGTGATTTTGTCCTTTCCCTTTCTATTTCACTCCAATTGAACTTCCTGCCACCAAATCTTTGCATGTCCCTTTAGTTTTTCCTTCGCAAACTTGGCCCTATCAGGATCATCAATATCTTCATACTCAAAGTGCTTCTCCAATCCATTGATCCAATTGATCAACTCCTCTAGGTTAAGATTTCCCAAAAATGTGGGAACTTCAAACTTAGGTCTTTTTCCAATCTTGGAGATGGCCCTAAAATGCCTTTCTTCCTTTGGGTTTAGAACCACCTCTGCTTCAACATTTTTGTCTACTTCATCCTCATCCTTGCTTTCATCTCTTGTAGGAAGATTTATTCCTTTGCACATTTGTTCTTCTAATTCTTGCATTTTTCTTTAGAGGGCTTGGAAACCCTTAGGTGTAATAGCTACAACTCTTCTGCTACACTCTCTTCATGGAGGAATTTTCATGCTTCTGGTGAAAACTTAGTGCAAACTACCTTATAATTGACGATCTGGCTACATGCTTGGCCCAAACCAAGGTCCTAGTGTGAACTACCTCACAGTTGATGATCTGTCCATACACTCAAGAACTCTAGTTCTGATACCACTTAATGAAGGGTGCTCCCCTTAAAGCCATAAACTCATAACAAAAACAAAAAAAAAACAACAAATGCGAGAACAAAATATGGACTTGTTATTTGCACCGCAAATGCAGAATTACAAAATTCACAAGTACAAAATGCTAACCCATATGGGCGCCTTCATTACAGTAATTTTCAAGACTAAGCTACGAACTACAATCTAGAGCTATCCTAGACAATGTTTGGGGCTTTCTTAAATAGGCAATTTTATGTCATTCGGGAAGGTTCTAAACATTGAAACTTAATACCTAGGGCTGATAGACCCTAACAATACATAAAGAGTCGGCCAAATACATCTTTGACAATTATTTTAGATATCTCGGGTGCCCAACTTTGGAAGGCCATAACTCTTGAAGTGTGGCTTTGATTGGCTATTATAACCACTTTTTAGAATTGCTAGCTCTTGATCTACAAGCTCAAAATTGCACAAGCACCCTTCTGTCAAGTTTTTGAACCTCATCTAGGCACTCTAAGGCCTCCAACGGTGAGCTTGAAGATTTTTCTATAAATTTTTCCACCAAAAATCTACAATAACTTCTCTGATACTTAAGCTGGAGCAATGATATTTTAATGGTAGGCTTTTTTCTCTAAAATGAACCTTCCTGTAGAAAATGAGAACATTTTGAGTTCATATGACAAATTTATTAAAAATAGCAAGTTCCCATAAATAGTAACCACCCTATCTACTAGTCCTTATTAAAATAGGAAAGACTAAAAATAAAATATTTTTGGGTGATGCAAGATTGCTCTTATACTCAGGATGCTCCCACATCAAGTATATAGGTCACAGTGATGACCAAATGACTCTGTGTTATATATGACTAAGTGTTTGACACTAATGGACAACAAGACTTAGAGATATCAACAATTAGGATCATAGTTGGTTGGTGATGTAGGAGCATCTTAGGCTTGTTGGCAATCCTGTAGGATGGTGTGGTTTGGCTTTGGAATTGAGGAGCTCGGTCAAAGAAAGATGTGTGACTCAATAAAAGGAGGAGGTACTCAGTTATCGAAGGCAGTTGACATGCACTGGAGCTTAGTGATGCTGGTTGTAGTGTTGATTAAGTAGATCAATCGCTGAAGGGACTCAGTCACCAAAGGAGGAACTCGAAAAATACTATGGCTTGATTTACATTGGGAACTCAGCAATAGTGTTTCCCAAGTTGGCTTGGTCAATGAATGAGGCTCGATTATGCTTGGGAGAGTTGTTGATGCTTGGTGGTGGTTTCTGAAACTTAGTCATGTCTTGGTCTTTGTGGTGCTTGAGTTGTTTGTAGTGTGAGCCGACCTTGGCATTTAATTTTGGTATATGTATTTAATTTTTGTTGTAGCCAACTTCTGGTTTGCATGGGCATTTAATGTAAGGGTTTATTTTAATTCATAATGGTTGTGCTGACCTCTAGCTTAGTTGGGTATAAGTAAGGGGTCTTGTGGAGTCTATAGGCATTTATTGCGAGGAGTGAGTGAGGATCATCCAACTTGGAGAAGATGATGAAGTGGAGGACCAAATCTTGACAAGGGCTAGTAGTTGAGGTTTGAGAAACAAGGAGATTACTTGGTGGGCTTGCAAGCACAAGTTGAGATCTTTCTTGGAGCTTTCTACCAGAGCATGGATATGGACTAACTAGTGTTGAGTTGGATCTCTAGGGACCTTGCAAAACTATTTTGTAATTTGTATTATATTTGGCCCTAACTTGGAAGGCCTTTCAATTAGGCATATTGCATGTAAACAATTATTTTATGAATACAGTGTTGAGAATTGTTATTAGATCTTGCATTGTATATTGTGTGGTTATTTGCATGGATCTAGATTACATCCAGTAGGGGTACCCTCAAATTCTTGCTACATCAATTGGGCAAGCTGACTTCCTTGATACAAAAGATTTATTACAAAATGACATCTTTTAGGAAAAGTGTGAACTGGTATAATTAAATTTGTGTATACATGAAATAGTTCTACCTAGTAGCACAAAAATTATTGTCTATAATGGATCTAATTATATATAGATGTTCTGCCAATATACGCCAAGTTTAATCTTTTACAAATCTTATTGTAAGATATCGTTGTAACCATGCATACATATTTCTTATGCTTACACACAATTCTACCAAGTATTCACTGTATCATACTTACATTACACCACCTTCAAACTTTTGTTTCACACACTCACACTCCTTACATTAGATACAAAATGATTTCTAAATTTATATATGAATCAGATAAGATAAGTTCATATGTCAACCTAGCCACAAAACATGGTAGCTACATTACAAATTAGTTTAACACACTAACACCAAACCTAAAAAATAGTGTTGGTCCCAACTAATACTAAGAGGAGGGAGTTAATTATTACCTTCTTGAAATTTGGTTGTTCTTTTAACCACTTTAACTAAGCATAATGTAAGCCACTTGACAACTAAAAACAAGATAAATATAGTAATGTAAAAGCAATTAAGTTCACAATTGAAAGCATTCATAAAGTTGACATTAATAGTTTTGTACGTGGAAAACCTTGGTTAGAAGGTGTAGATGCTCAAAAATGGTTTGCATCTATGACCTCATAACTTCTTCATACTAATTTGTCCCATTTTCTCATTCTACTAACTTTGATCTTTTGGCCAGATTGACCATATTTTGTCATTTGTATCCCCTTTCACATCAATTTCATATCAACTCAGAATCATATCAAATCAATTTGGAATCATATCAAATCAACTCGGAATCACCCCAAATCAACTCGAAATCACTCAAAATTGGTCCTAATCAACCCAAAACATATCAAACATCCCAAATCAATCATCATTTATCTACTCCTAGGCATTTTTGTGGCTTTCAGTGTCTTGGAAACCTATCAACTTATCAATCTTACCAATCTAACCTTAGTACTGTCATGGCTCTCAGTACTAGGTCAAAATATCATTCATGTCATTCAATCTTTGAAGTTGTTGAGGCTTTCAATGTCAGATCATGGCATCATCAACCATTTTAATAATATTGACAGTGTCCGTCATTATTATTATGATCAAACCTTATCAATCAATTTCAATCCTGTAGCATTTACAATGTCGGTTAAATGTTACATATCAATTAATTCATGTCATGTGTCCTTGGCATGTTATCAATCTCGATCTATCAATTAATTTGACCATGGCTTTGGTCTACCTTTTCATCATCTTATTTGATATCCATCATCGTCACATTTTCATCAAAAGATACGGTCGCGTTCATTTAATCAATTTGGCCAATCATCTACTAATTTTCTCTATAGGATTAAATAACCCATAATTTAATTCTATTATTCTCACTAATTATTCTTCCTAATTATCATCCTCAATTAATTAATTGATTCATTATCTGCAAACCATGGAAATTTACAATTTTCTAAGTTCTATTTTCCATTATTAATTCCATTTTCTACTAATTCTTATTTTGTGGAATAAAAGGATTTTTAATTCAAATATTCCATAGAATATTTCATCATCATGACACTTGGATGTGACACCTCGTGGATTCTTCTTTGACACTTGGCTGAGATTTTTCATTATCAAATATTCTTATCTCTTACGCATGTCCCTATTTGGCTTATTCGTCATAGATTCTTGGCTTAAGTGGGTTGAGGAATCTTATGACGCGTCATAGATTCTCTTCCAAATTTGACTCTCGTGTGTCATAGAATCTTACTTTTGGCATATTCTATCATATGCGTCATAGGAATTATTATTACCTCTTACGCATGTCCCTATTTGGCTTATTCGTCATAGATTCTTGGCTTTAAGTGGATTGAGGAATCTTATGACGCGTCATAGATCCTCTTCCACATTTAGCCAAATTTGACTCTCATGTGTCATAGAATCTTACATTTGGCATATTCTGTCATATGCGTCATAGGAATCTCTTGCCGTATTGCATATTTGTGGGTGACAAATCCAATGCTCTCACCCTACATGAAAATTATAAAATGGACATCCTTCCTCTCATTTTCGGAGCTAGAATGCTTAAGTCTTGAGTCCTTGAATCTTTGAGTTTTTGAGTCTCTACTAATTTGCATTTTGCATTCTCGCTCTCACAATAAAATCACACTTCAAGTATTCTCATGGCTTTATCCCTATCATAGGCTTTTGCTTCAATCTTGTGTGCACTATAGGCAAATTGGAGCTATAGTCATTTGGAGAAGAAAGAAGAACATGGGAGCTACAAACGAAAAAAGGGGGTTTCTATTGCTTTCCTAATTAGTTTGGCTTTCATGGTAGACTAGTGGGTGCTAACGTATGATTATTGAGTTTTGTGATTTTCTCATAGTATGTTATGCATTTTAACCCATTTTTCTGGTCCTACATTTGGTGAACCCGACGTGAACATGCATATCTAACTTGGGTTTTCTTGTTTTGTGCTTGCAAGTGCAAGGAAGGAGCTCACTTGGAAGGGTATAACGACTATCTACTCTTCCTTTATACACCTAGATTAATTAGGAGGTCTAGTAAAATGCTCATATGTTGTTTTTTCATGCATTCTATTAGCTTGTTGTCCTAGGGCGCACTCTGCTTTGTCAGGGCACACTTGGGACCCCTAGGAGCAGTTTTAGGAGCCCAAAAACCACCAAAACCTCTTTCTGTTGTTTCCAACTTACCAATTGCACCCATCTAGGCCCCAACTACATCATTGATGTAGTCTGCACTGTTTGGGCGCACTTGGGAGTGTAGCTTTGAAAATTTCAATTTTTGGGTCTTGACTAGGCACCCATTTCCCCACACCCTGCACCTGACTTCCCAACTGTGCCCTAAAACTACCAACTGCACCCAACTGGGCCCCAACTACATCATTGACACAGTTTGCACTATCTGGGCACACTTGGGGATGTTCATAGCCATTTTGGCCTTCTGGGGAGCAATTTGCACTGTCGGTGCACACCTAGGTTCATAGTAAGCACATGCACCAATCAAAATCTGCATTTCAAGCTCCTATCACTCTCTAGGACATAGATTAGGTGATTTTGTGTTATTGATGATCTATTTGTAGCATGTGGCGATCGTTGGATGAAGATATGATCATAACAAACTACTGATGTGTGTGCTTTGCAGGACGTTGTCGAAGACTTTGTGTGTCTTTCAAAACTATGTGTGTGGATTTCCTAGATTAGATAACATTTCGTTTGGTGCTTAAAAAGAACCTTTTTCTTTTCTGTCTAGCGTGTCTATGGTGTTAGATCCCTAGGAGTTGCATTGGACGTATCCTCTCCCCTCGCCATTTGTGGATCTTAGGTGTAAGATAAATCCGTGTAACTTCTATAGGAGGCCTGCCTTGGACCAAGATACTCAATATTGGGTATGCCAGGGGACAACCTCAGAGCGGTAACAGGCCAAAGCCAAGTCAACGTTCTAGCTGCTATATAAAATTTGATTACAGTGAAAGATGTGTCGACGGTATTGCTGCGTGATAGCTCTCCTCCAGTACCCTTGTGGTGTGTCAAACCCCGGTTCTCGGGGCTGGAAGACCTTCTGCGAAAGTTTATCATTAACTTGCCAAACGGAATGCCCTTACTAAAAACCATGTTTTAGTAGCCAAAATCCTTTCTATCCACTGGCTCAAGGGGTCACCCATGCCCGTGAAGACATCCTACATTCTTGTGGTCCTTAGTAGAGGCAATAGTCCCTTGGGAAGTCATGCCCCTTGGGAAGCGGATCTTGGTAGCCCCGAGAAGTGAGTGCGCTGTAAGGGGGAGCCTGTGGTGCCAAGATCCTAGGTTTTCTGCTCTGGATAAGTGCGGTTGAACTTCGGTTCAAGTAGGAATTCAGTGGATATAGTCCTAAAAGCCTAGGTTGTGGTGTGTTTGTTAACTTTTTACAACAACTATTCTTGTCTTAATGTGTCTTGCATGTGTGTAAAACATAATCAAGATAAAAGCCAAACTTTTAAATTTACACCTTGGATATCATTTGAACTTGTCAAAACACCACATATTGCCAAAATATTTCAACCTTTATCAAACTTTTCAAACATTGGTTCAATACACTCAAACCTTGGAAAACACGGCGACTTGTGCTCTTAAATGTGCTTGGCAAAACGTAGATCCCACACTTGCATAGAATTCACTTACATTCACCCTAGTATAGGCCTCATCCATGCATCATATAGACTTCATATTTCACCTTTTATTTCTCATTTAGTATCTATTACCTTTCATATTGCATCCATTTAGGTTCAGTTTACTTTCCTTAGTTTTTGCATTCCCATCTCAGAATCAACACTTTGCATTCACCGCCTTGCATCTTTGCATACCTATTCATCATCTTGACCACTTTATCCATCATTCTAGCTGTCCTAATCATCATCTTGAGCATCCAAACTGGCCCTAACATTGTCCTCTACCATTTACCTCTCTGTGACATCAATCCTGAAACCATAGCTTCCGAAATTGCCTCAGTTTCAGCCCAGTTTACCAACTACACCCAGAAACTACCAACTGCGCCCAACTGGATCATTGATGTAGTCTACACTGTCTTGGTGCACTTGGTGGTCCTAAGATCCAATTTTGGGTTCCAAATAACATTTTGGGGCTTCAACAGTGTCCTTAGGTACCTGGTTAGCTCCCCTTGCACCAGCTTGCCTAGCTTTGCATTTTGCATCACCTAGTCTTTAGTACCTCCACTTAGGACATAATTCTATAGGTCATAACCTCTGTTTTGTATCTCCCAACCCATCCTAACATCAACCCCAGAATCTTAGCTTCCTGGCATGTCAGTTTGGTAACTATAGGCTTCATAATCAACAAACGTTCTTCCTAGCTTACCAACTGCGCCCAGAAACTACCAACTGCGCCCAAAATGGCTCCAAGTGCATCAATGAAGTAGTTGGTACTATTAGGGTGCACTTGGCACTGTTAGGGAACACTTGGGTACCTGCATGACCATTTTTGGCCTCCGAACTGCACTTTAGGACCCCAAAATTGCATCTAGGAGCCTCTAGACCCACCCATTCTGCACTTGACCCAAAACCATATCTTGCACCCAAAATCCCCTTTTTCATCATAGGAATTATCCATATCACACATCTAATCAGCATCACCACCATTTTTAGTCCTCGAAACATCATTTTGAACCCCCAAAACCTTTGAATTTAGTCAAAAATCTAGACAAAGTATGAGTCTTAGAGTATCTCCTAGTGTTGATGGATAATGGATCTTGACTAGTCCTTTTATCTTTGCTTATCATTTTCTTTGGTCAAAATTTATCTATGTCTTGATATATTTGACCTTTTCATCTTTTATCAATTTGATCTTTTCGTCTTTTATCAATTTTTGGTCAAGATCCAAAGTCCTTTATCACAAGGTTAAACTCTTAGGCAAAATACTTTCAAAAGGTTTTACCTAAGTTCAAAACTTTCCATATACCCTTGTCATAGAATAATCATATCCCTAGCATCCCCAAACGTCATTTTGACCTACCCTAGTGGTATATCCCCTTCACATTGCATTGATCAAAATCCTTAGCATCATTTTCACTACTAAACCCTATCAAATTGTCCATCAACCAAATTACCTTCTTGAGCATTTACCCTCATTTTGCATGTCCCAAACATCATTACGAGCCCTATAAAATCATCCTTTTCATGATATACCTTGCATACATCAACCTTTAGCATCCTTAACAAGTCCAAAACATAACCGTCATTGTCATTTTGCATACCTTAGAGTCATTTTCATCCCCTCTAGTCAAACTTCAAAACATCACCTTGCATTTGCATAATATCCCTAGGACATTTTCACTTTGCACATCAAAACCATAACTCATTTAGCATTCCTAAACAATTAAAAATCCCAATAACACTTATATCTTGCATACCCACCACTCTAAAATCACCCAAAACACTCAAAAATTCCATTGCATTTGCACTCTTAGGTATCATGCCAGCACTTACTAGGAGACAATCAGCTCAGAGACCCAAGGAACTCCATCAACATTTTTTTTCTGAGGCACAAGCACAAGCACAACCTCATCCAAGACAAAGAAAGAGCAAGAAAATCCAACAAACCTTTGACGAAGACCAAATCGAGGCATCACAACCATTACTAGCAGACCCCTTGAACATGTATCTGCAAGATCCTCAAGCTATGGCACAACAAACCTTGAACAATACACCTAACATGAGATTTCCTTCAAACACTTCCCCCACACATGGGATGGTTCAATGGAGTCATAACTTTGAACCTATATTCGTGTCAATGCCACCAAGAGGAGGAAGTGTACCAATCTCACCTGAAGATGAACAATCACATGCATTTGAATTCAGCCAACCTAACACATCAAACATACAACAAGGTATTGTACACCTAAGTGATGACTCTGACATTGATTATGGCATCACTGATGAAGAAATGGCTAGGGCATGTCAAGACAAAAGTTTTCGCAAGAACTTCAAACGTTTGGCAGCTCAAGAAATTGTCAAATTTAACCCAAACTTGGAAGGTCCTAGGCCCAAAAATCAAACCAACGCAACAATTGAAAACATCCAACCCACGATAAATTTGGACTTAGACAAGGGAAAAAAACCTTTGGAGTTTTCAAACACAATAATGGCACCTATAAGGTCCCATCAAGAACCAACAATTGAAATCCTCCAAAGCACATTTGAACACATCAATGTTAATCCCTTGTTTGATGAAATACCACCAATCCCTAAACACCCCAAAAGGACATTAAGACTTGATTTTAGTCACATGATGCAACACCAACATGCACCTAAAGGGACCCGTGCTCTAGGGATGCCAGACATACCTTCTTTGGAGGCAAATCAACAAAGTACACCTTTGCTCCTAACTTTACCAAGTGCTACGACATCAAACACTATAGAACCTCTCATAAGTACAACATGTGAAACATCAAGCACAACCATCCCTATGGACACACAAAGGAAAAGTCTTATTGACATTACACCCATTCCCAATAGAAATACATCTCATAGTCAAGTCAATATGATGTCACAAGCAGGAACATCTAACACACAAAGGTATCAAAATAACAATACAAAAATGACGTTCAATTCTCAAGGACTTAGTCAACCCCCACGAAAACAACAACCTACAGTGGTACAAGGACTCAACACTTCCAAGGCGCAACCAAGTATACATCCACTTAACACACATCCCACATATCAACAACAACATCAACCACAACAACAACAACCTCAAGTGGGGCAAACATCCAACATTCCTAATATGCAGTCCCATGTGAACCCACTTGACTTGCACACAATTTATCAACAACAATTTTAGCAAGAATTCCAACAACAACAAGCAATGTTTGCTAAACAACAAGAGCAACTCAAGCAACAAATGGAATACCAAAGACGCCTTGAGCAAAAAATCATATACCAGCAACATTTGTTACAACAACAACATGTGCCACAACAACCTCAACAAATACCTCTACAACAACAAGCACATACATGGTCTCACATACAACCAACAGAGGTATCCCAACAACAACCACAACACATGCCACAAAAACAACACATGGTACAACAATCGCAATCAATCCCACAACAAGTGCCACATCAAATACCACAACAAGTTCCCCCAAAAAAAGGACCTTTGTGTCTTCGAGGTGCCAACATACCTCCACCACCTAGTGACACTTCATCAGATTCATCAGATACAGAAATGTTAGAATCAAGTAGACATAGTTCTCGCCACAGCAAACGGTCTACTCACAGACACAAAAGACTTGAAGGAAGGACCATCATGCAAAACCCCAATGAAGAACTATTACAACAATTCAAACAACTTTTCAAACAAGTTGAGGCATTGGGAGTCCAAAAGAAATAGGCTCTATATACAGAAAGGGACCTACGTCCTAATCCATTCAATAAAAGTCTATTTATGCCTCTATTCCCAAAACACTTTGAGGCTCCAAGGTTTGAAAAATACCGAGGAAAAGGAAACCCTATTGATCACATTCGAGAATTTTGTGCTTCATGTACCAAACTTAGCGATGAGCCCATGTACCTTATGAGATTGTTCCCTCATTCTCTAGGTGGGCCTACACTTGAATGGTACTCCAAACTTCCTGGTAATATCAAATCTTGGTCAGAGCTAGCAGACAAGTTTATCTCCCACTTTGCCTTTAACATTACAAATGAGGTGACACTTTCTAATTTGTGCTCAACTAAACAGAAGATGGGAGAGCCATTCATCACATTCTTACTCCGTTGGAGAAGCTTAGTTAGTCAATGCTCACTAGACATTCCTGAAGAACAACAAGTAAACTTGTGCATTGAAAACTTAGTCCCTGACTTAATCTATGAACTTAAAATCAAGAGTCCAAGCACCATTTCTAAACTGATGAAAAAAGGGGCTGGTATTGAAGATGCTCTTATCCGTAAGGGAATCCTCAAGATAAACAAAGATAACACAAACACCAACTCGTCTAATGACAAGGCAAAATTTTTCTCCAAAAACAAGAATGTGACTAATGATGGCATTGTGGATATGCCAGCACGATTAGCACAACACAACCTCAATTGACTTTGAAAGGTGTAAACCCTACAAATTCACAAACTCCTAATCAAACAACACCTCAACAACAAAAAACTGAGACTTCCACACAAGACAAAAGACATCCTAGAACCAAAGAGAGGAAATTCACACCATTAGGAATACCACTTGAGACTGCATTACAACAGTTACTGAGTAATAACTTCTTGCAGCTACCCCCAATCAAAGATGAACCATTAACTAAAGAAGATTGGTGGGATGACAAAAATTATTGTGATTACCATTGCACCAAAGGACACAAGACTTCATCATGCTTCCAATTGAAACATGCAATACAAGACCTTATTGATGATGGTGTAATCACAGTTGATCCATCACTGTTAGCATCCAACTTTGATCATACTATTTTCAAAGATCCTTTGGGTAATCATGAAAAAGAGAAACCCTCAAGTTCAAACTCAAACTCACAAGGTAATGTGAATTACACATGCACCGGCTATGACTACACCATCAATTTCTATAATGAGTCTGACTTCCGCATATCCACATTCACATTGAAGGCTGAAGACCCTCGTTGTGCTGTCACTACATGCCGTAGCAAGATCACCCTATCTGGAGCCCCATCTAAACCTACTGCTCCTACTTCATCTGATTATAGCCTTGTTGAACAACTCAGCAAAACCCCTGCACAAATATCCATTTCGGACCTACTGCATGCATCCCCCTAACACCAAAAAATCTTGGAGCAAGCCCTTAAAGAGTCAATAGTCCCAGATAACATGGATGTTGCTCAGTTCCAAGCCATGGTTGGGAACCTATCTGTGTCACAACATATCAAATTTTCACCCCGAGATATTCCTAAGGACAAACCTAACCATAATGATCCCCTTTATCTCGAAGTCTTCATCCATAATGCCAAAGTCAGACGTGTCTTAATAGATGGAGGAGCAGGATTGAACATCTGTACTCTTAAGGTTGTCAACAATTTGGGTTATTCTAAAGATGATGTGGATCCCTCTCAAAGAATCACAATAAAAGCTTATGATGATGGTGAACACTTCTCTAGGGGCATCATCACATTACCTGTCAGAGTTGGTCCAACTACTGAACACACATTGTTCCATGTCCTAGACATCGAAATGAATTGCAACATGATACTAGGATGCCCTTGGCTTCATGCTATGAAAGCAGTCCCTTCTACATATCATCAATGTTTGAAGTTTTCCTATCACAACATAAAGGTTACCATCCCCGGTGATCCAGATCCTTTCCAGTTTTGTGCTAATCTAAGAGATGCTACTGCATTCCAAATCCCAACAAACAATGAAGCACAACCCACAAATTCCTCTAAGTATGTGGATGTTGATATACTGCTCAGTAAAGCCAAGGAAAAGATGAAGATTGAAGACAATGGGTGTGGAGAGTACTTTATGTCTCAAGTCTCTCACATTAGGGATTCACCACTTTCCCTCATCAGTACAAAGAATGATACTTCTATCAATGAGAATACATCCATATGTATTGAGAAAGCAAAAGCAGAACGAGAACCCACTTTGATATCTCCTAGCAAGTATGGACTTGGGTTTACCATCATGCAGAAACAAGGCTATGATGGCTATAGTGGTCTTGGATCTCAGAAACAAGGAATCATTGAACCTATCACTACAAAAGGACAACCTCCTAGTTTGGGGCTTGGATTTAAACCATTACGAATAGGTCCTCCTAGTACTATGGTACCTACGTGTAAGACTATGGATGTTTTGAATGATGAAAAGGCATATGAGGATATCCCACTTGAAACCAACAATCCCCTAGCCTCTGAGCATAACCCCAATGACCCAATTGAATCAGTTACCCATATATCTACCTTCAACCAAAGCCCATTCAACACTGATGATGACACCCCCTCAATTTTTCCTAAACCTTTGGATTGGGACCAATGTGGACCACTAATTTTTGATCAATTCGACGATGATGACACTCTTACAATAGAATTTGAAGGCATTATGACCGAAGATCATAAAGAAGCAGTTTCTCCTAAAGAGAACACATTGGCATATTTTGGTGAGTCCACTCCACCTTCTAGTTACAAAGAAAAAAGAGAAAGAAATAACAAGCATAGGTCTCTTGGTGAAAATCAAAAGGCGCCATTAGACTATAAAAAATCAAAAGCTAAGCAGCTCCCATTGATACAAAATGAAAAAATATGATACCATGAATATCAGTGTTCCAACGTTCAACATGCCACAAAGTCTTTTGGAGCTCTCTCAATCAGCATTCATGCGGAAGGTCATTGGTCTCAACCCTCCCTTATATCCCTTTGTTTATCCCCAAATCTAGCTACCTACTTTGTCCAAAAACCAAAATCAATCCTTTATCCGACAAGCCTTTTCATATGTCATCATCAGTGACATCCCACATGATACATCTATTGACCCAATTATCCTCAAATGCCTTTATTCGCAAGAGATAGACATTGTCTTACATACGGTACACGATGGTATCTCTCGAGGCCTTTCTAGTGGTTTGATTTTAGCTACAGACTTGGAACAAATCCTGCGTAGTTATGGTCAATCATGGATCCAGAGCTCATCAGCTAGCAGCACCAACAATAGATATCTTCTCAACATTTGTCAGTAACATTCTTGATTTCATCTAAAAGTCTTGAAAAAATATCAAAAAAATTGCAAAAAGTCCTAAAAAAATATCAAAAAAATAGTAAAAAGTCATGAAAAAAGCAAAGAAAAAATGGATGCCTTGATAAAAACCTAGCAAACAGGCATCTTGGCACGAAAATTTGAGTCAAGAGAAAAATTCCGTCCAAAAGTGAAAACCTGGCAAATAGGCGCTTTGGGCAAGTACCATGGTGAAAACTTGGCAAACAGGCGCCATGTGTAATCAGTTATTGCTCCTCCATCGATCAGGATTCCATTTGGTCTTTTCCCCCTTTGTCATTCCTTGATCATATCCTTCATATTGCAAGACATCCTTGGTCCCTTATCATGGCTCATGAACTGATTAATGTCCTTTGTTACCTTGCCTAATCATCACCAGTCTGCACACATACTCTGCCATTGGCCTTTGTACATAGTTTGCGTCTTGTCTGGGGGCATATTACCTACATGGTGCATGAGTTTGAATTTGAACTGGGGGCATATCCCTAAGTTCTTTTTATCCATTAGACCTATTGCATAACGAATTGGAGCTAACACTTGTTTATGCTTATACGATCCTGAAAAAATACCTAAAAATCATAAAATGTCCTGAGAAAATCACTAAAAATCACATAATGTCCTGAAAAAATCCTAAACATTCAAATACGATCCTGAAAAAATACTAAAAATCACATAATGTCCTAAAAAAATCCTTAAAAATTCAAATATGTCCTGAGAAAATCACTAAAAATCACATAATGTCCTGAAAAAAATCTTAAACATTCAAATACGATCCTGAAAAAATCACTAAAAATCATAAAATGTCCTGAAATAAACCCTAAAAATCATAAAATGTCCTGAAGAAAGTAGTCATGCAAAAACATCAAATATCCTCAAAAACCCTAAAAATCACAAAACTCGTCAAAAATTTGCAATAAACCTTGTAAGTATTCACTGTGGATAACCATCCCTTTTGCGTTCACACTTGCACTTGGTAGATTGAAAATCAAAGCACTACACTTTCAAGACAATCACAATATCTGAGCAACATGAACCAACAGTCAATCCAACCAGTCACTATGAACTTATCAACTGAATCCACAACCAAAACTATCACATTATCAACATGTCGAACACTATCTACACACCTAATGCACTAAAAAGCAAGTAATAATGGACAAGGATAGTTGTTGGCTCACGTTGTTTAGTGAGTGATTTATTTTTTCTTTGTTTTTTCTTTGATCATGTCCCTATGCTACTCGATGATATAAATTGATCTATGAGAGTGGCCAGGATAGTTCATGGTCATCCTTTTCTATTTCTGTTTGTTACAATGTACCTTTTGAGAGTCTGGGGCATGTACATATGCCTCAAGAAGGACAAGGTCATTCTCTATTTGCATCGTGCTTGTTTACGCAAAAGGCTTGCATTTGCGCTCTGGCCCTTTATGCCATGATGCGTTGCATTCCATTTTCCATATCAAAATAAAGCTCCATTTGACATATAGTGCACTTTCTAGAAGAAAAAGTCTTTCCATCATACTAACATCTCCTCATCTTATCTTTCTTCATCATCTCATTCTCCATCAACATGATCATGTCTTCTGATTCAGCAAATCATCTTCATCTTGCATTCATGCATTCTTGCATCATCCTACGCTGTCAATCAACTTTCTATGGCTTTCCACCTAGTTCAACCTTAGTCTAACATTTGTCTCATCATATTTGACCAAATATGACCATTTTTGATGATTTCTCTCATGTTATGACATCTTTCCATCATTTTGGGCATGCACGCACAGTTTTGGGTCTACACTCTAGGCCTCATAACTTTCACATTTTAGCTCTGATTTTCATTCCGTTAGTTGCTATGGTTTTGTCTTCTTGTTGTCGATAAATTGACTTATCATATGCTTATCTTAGTCAATTTTTCAAGGGGGCACCCATATATATCATCCCTACTGGGGCATGTTGTGGCTTTCTCATCAGTTATTCTTTGATACAACGCTCTAAATCACATTGTATCAAAGAGGGGCAAAATGTAGACGCTCAAAAATGGTTCGCATCTATGACCTCATCACTTCTTCATACTAATTTGTCCCATTTTTTCATTCTACTAACTTTGATCTTTTGGCCAAATTGACCATATTTTGTCATTTGTATCCCCTTTCACATCAATTTCATATCAACTCAGAATCATATCAAATCAACTCGGAATCATATCAAATCAACTTGAAATCACCCCAAAACAACTCAAAATCACTCAAAATTGGTCCTAATCAACCCAAAACATATCAAACATCCCAAATCAATCATCATTTATCTCCTCCTAGGCATTGTTGTGGCTTTCAGTGTCTTGGAAACCTATCAACTTATCAATCTTACCAATCTGACCTTAGTACTGTCATGGCTCTCAGTACTAGGTCAAAATATCATTCATGTCATTCAATCTTTGATGTTGTTGAGGCTTTCAATGTCATATCATGGCATCATCAACCATTTTAATAATATTGACAGTGTCTGTCATTGTTATTATGATCAAACCTTATCAATCAATTTCAATCCTGTAGCATTTACAATGTCGGTTAAATGTTACATATCAATTAATTCATGTCATGTGTCCTTGGCATGTTATCAATTTTGATCTATCAATTAATTTGACCATGGCTTTGGTCTACCTTTTCATCATCTTATTCGATATCCATCATCGTCACATTTTCATCAAAAGATACGGTCGCGTTCATTTAATCAATTTGGCCAATCATCTATTAATTTTCTCTATAGGATTAAATAACCCATAATTTAATTCTATTATTCTTACTAATTATTCTTCCTGATTATTATCCTCAATTAATTAATTTTATTAATTAATTGATTCATTATCTGCAAACCATGGAAATTTACAAATTCCTAAGTTTTATTTTCCATCATTAATTCCATTTTCTACTAATTCTTATTTTGTGGAATAAAAGGATTTTTAATTCAAATATTCCATAAAATATTTCATCATCATGACACTTGGATGTGACACCTCGTGGATTCTCCTTTGACACTTGGCTGAGATTTGTCATTATCAAATATTCTTATCTCTTACGCATGTCCCTATTTGGCTTATTCGTCATAGATTCTTGGCTTTAAGTGGGTTGAGGAATCTTATGACGCGTCATAGATTCTCTTCCAAATTTGACTCTTATGTGTCATAGAATCTTACTTTTGGCATATTCTATCATATGCGTCATAGGAATTATTATTACCTCTTACGCATGTCCCTATTTGGCTTATTCGTCATAGATTCTTGGCTTTAAGTGGGTTGAGGAATCTTATGACGCATCATAGATTCTCTTCCACATTTAGCCAAATTTGACTCTCATGTGTCATAGAATCTTACATTTGGCATATTCTATCATATGCATCATAGGAATCTGCCACATGGCATGTCTGTGGGTGACAAATCCAATGCTCTCACCCTACATGAAAATTATAAAATGGACACCCTTCCTCTCATTTTCCGAGCTAGAATGCTTAAGTCTTGAGTCCTTGAATCTTTGAGTTTTTGAGTCTCTACTAATTTGCATTTTGCATTCTCGCTCTCACAATAAAATCACACTTCAAGTATTCTCATGGCTTTATCCCTATCATAGGCTTTTGCTTCAATCTTGTGTGCACTATAGGCAAATTGGAGCTACAATCATTTGGAGAAGAAAGAAGAACATGGGAGCTACAAACAAAAAAGGGGGTTTCTATTGCTTTCCTAATTAGTTTGGCTTTCATGGTAGACTAGTGGGTGCTAACGTATGATTATTGAGTTTTGTGATTTTCTCATAGTATGTTATGCATTTTAACCCGTTTTTCTGGTCCTACAGAAGGTAAAAGCCATGATGGTGATAATGTATCCACTAGCCTTTATAATGCATGTAAAGGGTTTCCCTATTAGGAGCTACATGTGTTTCTTCTAGAACACATCTTGTTAGGAATGCCTATAACCTTTCAGGGTTACAAAATCCTATGAAGGCTACCTTGTTAAAGAATTTACAGATCTCCTTCTAAGAGACACCTTGTTAGAGGATTTAAAAACAAGCTTATTGCTAAAGTACTATTAAGAGCTACAAATAGGTGCAATGGTAAGAGAGCATACTATTGTACTCTGACCTTAAATGTGGCACTGTCTTGCCTTATAAATCACTTCTTTGTACCCTTAAAGATGTACTAATCTTCTCATTTATCTAACGATTTCTCTTGCCTCACCTCTCCCCTTGGTTTTCTATTGCTAGATTCTATGATTCTACACCTTCTCTGCCTTCTGGTCTCATCTATGTATGGTCTTCTACACACACTTCTCTCTTTCTATTCTACGCAATCTCCTACTTCTTCTTTTTTTAACAACAAAAATACATTCCTTTATATTTATTATGTATATATTTTGCATTATAGGGAATTATTACCCATAATCAATTTATCCTTCTCAATTCTCAAATTCAAATTTTGAATTTTGTTTTTGGTTTGCTCATAGGGAACCCATGAGCCCTATGCTTAGGGCCTAGATTGGTATCCCATCTAGTCATTCTATGAACAAATGGTGGTCTTCATCCTTGCCTATTTTTCCATTTCATTCTTATCTCCTATCACATTTTCTTTTCTTGTATTTCTCCTAGTATGTCCACAATAATTCACTTTGTTGATGACTTAAATCAACTATCCTTCATGCTCATATGCCTATGTTGGTGTGGGTGTACCAGAGTGTAGACTGCTTTACTCCTCGACTAGTAATCATCAACTTCTCAATTCTTCTCCTTTCTTCTATCAGTTGTCAAGCAATTTTCCAATCAAATACTTTGACCATCACTTAAAATACTCCATACTTCTTTCAATCTTTGTGCCAAAGAGACTTGTAAGGTCAACAAACTCCCTCTTTGACATTGATGGAAAAATGTCATTTACAAATAATATTCATTTCTTTTCTGAAAAGTTTCTATGAAGAAAAAATCCTTATTCTTATGTTTACCATTCCTTCACCTATATTAGTGAGGACTATGTCACCGGTAGATGGTATTGGCATTCATTAAATGGTTAGAACTCCCCCTAATAGTGTGTCTATCTCACTCCATTCCTTTCCTCTTTTTTTGTATTCTCTTGCTCTTTTAGCATTTATTCAATGGTTAAATCTCCCCCTAACAGTATGCTTGTCTCACTCCATTTCTCTTCTCTCTCTTTTGTATTCTCCCCTTTTTCTAATTATTCTCCTCCTTTTTATCATCAATAAAAATGAGTTTTGTGGGATGGCTACATGTCAAATACATCTTCATATTGACTCCATGTATTGAAGAGATGGGTATATAATGATACTTAGAAGTTATTGAGTGCAACCATCTCACTCTTGATGTCTGCCAATAATGATTCAAGTTCATTTTTTGTGTTGGATGGTACTCGGGTAGCTAGTTTTTCTGCATTGACAACAAGTATTTGGAAAATGCTTGTCAGTGGAAACAACTTTCACTATACTTCCATTAGTCTAATAGTTCTTTTCTCTTCCTCATCTTTGATCTAATGAATGAGGTTAAGTATCACTAGGGTTTTGGACAAATATTCAGCTCCAGAACCAATGACTATGTTCAAGGTGTATTTTAATGTTTGTAGTTCCTTGTGAGCTTGTCGTAGCTTTTGTTCTAGATCCGATGAGAGTGCTCATGGATTTGATGTCTTCTTCATGACTAGTTTTGAGGCTTGTAGGGTTTCTTTTAGTTTATTCTTAGCCTTTTGTAGAATGGCCTTTCTTTTTCTACTAGATTGTGTAGTGTGCTTACCCTTTTTGTTTCTAGCTTCTTTTCCACCAATACTTCAATGCTCTCTTGATTATCTTTAATATTGTCAACCAATTTGGAGAGTTAGTTAATGAGATCCATAAGGGATCATATGGAACATCTATGGCTAACTCAGTGATTATATTCCTGGTGATTACCAGTGTCCTCGATCATTGCTATTTATTGAGTTCTCCTTGCCTTTTTGACCATTATTTATACTCATTTATTTCTTCTAGATCCATATCATTGATCATTGACTTCTTTGCTGCAATGATGACATCTAGGTTCAATTTTTCTTCTATTATGCCTACATCCTTCTCATTATATTCTCATTCATCTTCAGATCTTGAAGATGATAATGATGATGACAAATGTAAATTTCCTTCTCTTCTTCTTAGAATGTTAATAACCTATTCTTTTTGACATACTTGGTGCTCTCTTTCTACTCATTTATCCATGGTTCCTTCTTTCTAACACTCTTGATCTTGAGGATGTAGGTCTTGTTGTCAAACCTTGTTGTTTTTCTTGTTTCTCTTCTTCTTCTTTAGGCTCTCCACATACCTTTGGTGGTGATTCTGGTTCTAGTCCCATTTTTGGAAACTTTTCCTCTAGGGGTTCTTCATCTGGTTCTTGTACTTGTTCAAGTTATTTGTCACTTTTATCTTTATCCATTTCTGATGATGAATTGATAGTGATGGTAGATGTCATTATTATTTTATCAATTTGTTATTGAGTCATACCTCCTGGTGACTTGACTCTCTCCTCTATGGTTTGTTCATCATCTTGTTTAATCAATAGGGTGACAACTGGTTGTTCATCCTATCTAGCTTCAGCTATAGGTCTTTCTTCTTGACTTGACCTAGGTGCAGTTGAATTCTCTTGAGTCATGCTTTTCTTCTCCTGTTTGTCTCCTTGTTGAACATATTCCTCCCTTTAAGGACTAGGATTTTCCTCTCTCCTCCTTTCTTCAAATTTTATATCTTGCTCAATTCTTTTGCTTGGTTCTACCTCTTTAATCTTGGAACTAGATGATTCCTTGGTGCTCCCTTGAGTTTGATTTTTCTTCATATAGGTATGAATCTCTAGAGCTATTTATTTTAGATGTTGAGCTATACTAGCTTGTGTTTGGTTGGTTCAATCAATTAAGATGTCTATGAATTCCTTAATGTTGTTAAACCTTCCTCTGTATACTTCCATGATGAACCTCTTTTGAGGCTCAGACATTTTGGGTCGCATTTTGATTAGATAATCTTGCACCATTTTCTCATAGTCTTTTACTCTCATACTTCATTTGTCATTTAATAATTTTCTCAAGTCTTTGGGTATCAACTGCCCAATATCATATGGTTTTCTTTCTATTTCTTTCATGCTAGCTAGTAAAGCATTAGCAGCCTTTATCTTATTTTCCTAGAAAATCTTGAGAATCTATTCTTTAAGATAGAATAATCATGATTTTTAATAGTTGTATTCATAATTTCTCCAATAGGGACTAGTTTGGATTTCTTCTTACCTTTACCCAACATCTTTTATGCTCCTTCTTCTTCCTCCTCGATTGCCTCAATTCAATTACAATTGCTCCAACTGCACTATCTTTTGATTTAATTTCTCCTACCTTTGGTTGATCTTATAGGGATCATTCTCCTTTCTAAGATTGAGCCATTGGTAGGGGACTAGTGGCCAGCTCTTCTTCCATATCCTTAGTGCTCATCACCTTATATGATCTTGTGCGAATGGTTCACCTACCTGAATTCTGGTTACCCTTTGTGGGGTTGGCTATTGAGCCTTCTTATTCTCCATGAGAAGCTTGTTTATTATGTTTGTACATGTGCCAAACCTCGGAAAGATTAAGCTTTCTTTAGATGCTACAAGTTTTTCTATGTAAGGTTGCACCTCTCCCTCCTTTAGTTCACCAGTGAATGGTGTCAACCATATATTTCTTGGTTGAGCTGCACACACAATACACTTGTTAGTGTTTGTTTGTAAACAAACTCAATCTTCGAAGATTTCCACCAATCTTATGGGTATCCTTTCTCTTTGAGTCATCTCCTTTTGAAAATGCTTGAAGTACTCCCATTGTATGATATTACACTTGTCTTCCAAGTTTTTGTATAGTTCACATATTTGTGTTATGATCAATTGGTCTTCACTTTACTTGATATGTGGGGATCCATGAAATTCCCCTCTCCATTAGAAAAAACATACATGCCAATATAAATCCAAATTGTAGGGTTTGATCCTTGTGATCATTCATGATCTTGCCCAAGTTCTATATTATCTGCTTATTCAAATAACCACATTGATTAATTTCTCACTTGTTAAGGATGGCTTGTACTGCTCCATATGCAATGTTATTAGGAATATAGTTTTTGTTATTGGCGTGGCACATTTTGTAACCTAAAACCATGGCCACAAACCTTATCTTAGGGTTGGGGTCTCATTTATTGTGCAACCTATTCCATCTTGGGTCTGCTTCCCTTTAGTCAACAAAGCTACTTGTCTTGTTGATACGACACTTATTCATAGGTTAATGTTAGATGCTTTAAAATTAGTTACCCTCTTAGTTAGGGCTTTTGTGGTCCTATATGGGTTGTCCAACCATATGTACTGCTTATGGATTCTACAAAAAATAAATCTAAACCATTCTTCATGGAAGAAATTTGGTATGTCCATTGCTCTACTTAGCATGGAACTTTCTAGGTCTTTGTGTTCGTCCTTCAAGGATCCTTCTGAGAAGAATTATTTTGTACAACTTCTATATCTCTTTGTTTCCTATATCCTAGATTCCAACCTCTAGATATGAAATTACATTTCTTTGAGAAGAACATCATCACTAAGTCATGACAATTCCATTTTGTCTACTACTTTTCCTTTCGCTATGATTACTTGGTACTTTGGGTGATCACCCTATTGGTTGTTGATTAAATTGACTTTGTTAATTTCTTTTGCCATTTTTGCTTGGTTTTAGATTAATTATTATAGAGGATTGTGAAATATCCTTTTCACAAACACTACTCTCGCTAACTTGCTTGTAAGATCTCAGGGTCTTGTAGTTGAAAACGCAAGTGGTCTTAATGATGAAAAGTATCAAATCACTCTCAAACCTTGTATTTGTGTCAAGAAATCATAATGTTGGTGTTACAATAGTCAAAAAATAATTTTACCTACCACATGACATATGCCATTAATTCTCCAAATCATTCTGCAATGGTTACTTTTTATGTCTCTTGATCTTTTATCAACAGGTTGCACCTTCCCTTAGCGTGATTATCTCCTTTCCTTATTTGTATGTCTACTAGTTTAGACTAGGGGAATGGTTTATGAACGTACCTTTTTATCATCTATCCCCTTCTAAGCTTCATGGGCTTAGTCAATTTGTAAGGTCTCACCAGTGACCAATGAGTTTGCGACCTCATCTGGATTTGCCTCAACCACTTCACTTTTCTTCATCCACTTAGTGGAAAAGTCCTTCTCCAAATGTTCCATGGTCTTGTTCATCTCTTTTATGACTGGGGACTTATTGCCTTGTCTTTTACTACTTTTGGAGTCTCTCACAAGATAACCAATTTTGTTATAGATATAACATGTCATACCAATACCCTTCTATGGTATGATTTTGTTCTTTGGGTTCATCCTCACTTGCATTGTGCAGCATGATTGTTAAAAATAGATTGAAACAAGTATGAATATTTGTTTCAATCATTGTTTTGTCATTGATGTCAAACCTCCTACTTGCTGGTAAGACAATTGCTTACATAATTTAAGTACTATCATTTGTTTGATTGATGAAGAGGAGTTGATCAAATGAGGTAACAATAGCCCCTAGAGGAAAGGTTGAGTTATGATATGGAAAAGGAGTACAAGGATCAATTAAGACAGTGGTATTATAGTGCATTGATAATCTACTTAAGGTTGCAAAGGATGGTTACGCTGATTAAGTTCAGAAGAACAAAGCTAAATGAAGTATGTTTGCAGAGCTTAACATTCTACACAATAGGTGCCAAAAAAAGCTAGTATAAGCTGAATAGAAAATCAGTTGGAGTTGAGCAAAGTCAATTACAGTGTAAGCTGAGTAAAGTTTAGTTGATGCCGAGCACCTATAAACTTTAGTTTAAGCCAAGCATTTTGACAGTGGATGTCGAGCAACACAGTATGTGCTGAGCACCAGAAGCCAATTAATGTTGAGTGTTAGCATTATGAGAAAGATCAATAATTTGATGAATCTAAGCTGACAAGTTTGATTTCTTGGATTGTGTGAACTATGTGGAAGATAAGCTTGATGATCTGGTGGCACAAAATTCATGGTAAACCATTTTGAGGTGAATTCAAAGAGGATTGAAGGAGAGGTTTCTAGAAGGGAATCGAATGAAATGATGGCTAGATTCATTGAATCTTACCTAATCTAACCTAACCCTAAAAAGGATGATGGAGGATGAATGACAAAAGATCTTAATTTTCTATTTATAGAGATGACTGATCAAAAGCAAAGGTTCTCATGTGCGAGAACCTAAGGAAGAGAAGGAGTCTAGGGTATTGCTTCATTCAGTGACCTAAGAAAAGAAAATACATTGGCAAGCAAAGCAAGAAGGCTTAAGGGTATGGATGCTTGAAGGGCGAACAAGCTATTAGAGTTGAAGCGTGTGAAAGCCAAGCAAAATGGAGGACTGAAAATAAAGATCTATAATCTGCAAGTGTGTTGTAAGTTGTCATCAGATCAAGCCTTACTGTTACTTTCTAATCATTGTACTAGTCTAGGGTAAATCCTTTGGATTAAGGTTGACCTAACAGTCATTTGTAAATTCTTTAACCGAGTGACATTCCAAGTGAATGATCTAAAGTCCTCTAACAAGGCTCACTCCTAATAGGGTGATTGAAATCCTTTAACTAGGCCACATTTAACAATATGCATTATAACCTTTAACAGGATTGGCCTTTCATAGGGCATCACTTCGAAAGAGTGAGAATGAGTAGCATGTTACTGGTGGTTTTTCTCAAATTGGGTTTCTACATTAAATCATTGTGTCAAATGTTTTATTGAATCTGCTATGTTTCATGTTTACATTTCTGCAAATTTGATTTGACAGTATCCTACAAGTTTAAGTGATTGTATGATCTAATGGATGCATGCATGATGAAAATGTTTTATGGATATGGGTTCAATAAGCTATGAAAAGTTTTAATTGTACATTTGGACCTTGGATAATTGATTCACCCCCCTCTCAATTATTCTAAATAATTCCAATACATGATCACCTTCATTTCCATAGGTCATGCAGATTGATGTGGAGAACCTATCCATTATACTGAGACTAATTGCCTTGGGAGACCTTTTGTTGTCTTTGGCTCTCATTCTACAATGTTCTTCTCTATGCCTATACTTGTTGCAATTAATAACAGTGTCTATCTATTCTCTTCTCAGTAAAATGAGTTATACACTGTAGTGTAGTATGGCCATAGAGGTGGCAGTTGTTGTAGTACCCTTCATAGGTACACTACTAAATAGGTGTAATCTTCTTAAACCAACACAGAATAGATGTATACCCTTTCTTACCACAAACATAATAAGTGGCTTTACCAGTACCCTTACCTTTTAGAGATGTACAACCTGATATGTAGCTGTTGTACACCTTCTTCTCTCCAGAAGTCTCTCCCTCTTTAGTCTCGATGCCATGTTAGTAACCAAGACTAGTTATGCTCTTGTTTCTTCTTTGAGCCTTTAGCCCAATATTCTTGGAGAACTCATTGAATCTCCTCAGCTTTTCATTTGGCTCATTTGTGCTTCTTAGCTCTTCAGTGAGCTTAATCACTTTCTTTGTCAATTCCATGAATTAATCCATATTGGGATGACTACACTCCTCTATCTTCAAATCATCCTTAATCCTTGCTATGACCTTAGTTTTAGTCTTTGTTGCTATTGCAACATCCCATTCTACTTGGGCTTTAGCAACTTCTCTAGTTAGATCTTCTTTCTCTTTACTCAACTAAGTAATGGTATCCTTAAGTTGGTCAATTTTAGCCATTGAGTCATAGATAGCTTCTTCTTACTCCTCCAAACCACTATATTGGTGTTAAATGGCCTCTTGAGTTTCATTAACATTCTTCATGAACTTATTTCTCTTAGTCAAGGACTTTTTGAGTTTATCCTTTGGGTCTTCAATCATGTACATGGATTCTTCCAGCTATCTTCTTAGTGGTGTCATTGGATCTTCCCTCAAGGTGTTAGGCTTGCTACAATAGGCATCTACACTTTGATACAAATTGCTGGTCCCAACTGATACTAAGATGGGGGGGTGGGGGAATGATCAATACCTTCTTTAAGACTAATTATTCTTTTAACTGCTTTAACTAAGCTTAATGCAAGACACTTGACAACTAAAACAAGACAAATAAAGTAATGTAAAAGCAAGAAAGTTCACACACAAAAGCATTCATCAAGTTGACACATTTTTTTATAGGTGGAAACCCTTGATTAGAGGGTGAAAATCATAGTGGAGATAATGTACCCACTAGCCCTTATAATGTATGTAAAGGCTTTCCCTGTTAAGAGCTACAAGTGTTTCTTTTGGAAATGCATCTTGCTAGGAATGTTTATAACTTGTTAGGGTTAAAAAATCCTATGAATGATACCTTGTTAAAGGATTTACAAATATCCTTCCAAGAGACACCTTGTTAGAGGATTTTACAAAAAGCTTATTGTTGAAGCTTGCATTGTTAAGAGATACAAATAGATGCAATGGTAAGAGAGCATAATATTGTATTTTGACCTTAAATGTGGCATAGCCTTGCCTTATAGATCACCGCTTCGTATCCTCAAAGATTCACTAATCTTCTCATTTATCTGATGAGTTTTCTTATCTCACCTCTCCCCTTGGTTGTTTGTTGCTGGATTCTTTGCCTTCTGGTCTTAGTTGTGTATGGTCCTCCACACACACTTCTCTCTTTATATTCTCTGCAAACTCATTCTTCTTCTTTTTTAACAACAACACCATGTTCCTTTATATTGCATACGTATATGTTTTGTGATATCAGGGCACAGTTACCCATAATCAATTTATTGCACTCAATTATTGAATTCAAATTTTGAAATTTTTTGTCTGGTTCATTCACAAGGAACCTATATCCCTTGTGTCTAGGGTCTAGATTGGTAGCCTTGCCACTCCTTCAAACCAATTGTGGTCTTCATCCTTGCCTTCTTTCACCATTTTTCTCTTACCTCCTGTAACATCTTATTTCCTATATTTCTCCCATCACTCTATGGTGACTCACTTTGTTGATGACTCAAATCAACTATCCTTCATGCTCATCTACATGTGTTGGTGTGGGTGTACCAAAGTATATACCAATTTACTCCTCGACTGATAATCATCAAATTCTCTCTTCTTCTCCTTCCTTCTATTGGTTGTCAAGTAATTTGCTAATCAAAGACTTTGGCAATCAATGACAACACTCCATACTTCTTTTAATCTTTGTGCCAAAGAGACTTGTAAGGTCAAAACATAGGTCATGTATATAAAGTCTTCTTACCACTTAACCAAGGGACCTAAAGATACGTCGTACATAAGATATGTACATTACATAGCACAATTACTAAAAGGTTGGTAATTTTTGAAACCAATGGAATACAATAACCAAGACCATGTCTTTATCATAAAAAATTCTGAACCAACCATGGATAGAGTCAAATAAAACCTATCCAAAAATAGAATATAAGAATTATACCAAATTTTTAAAAATTTATTGGATGAATATCTAAGTAGCAGGGATACCTAGAAGAACTTTGAAACTTTGTAGCCAATAAAATCTATTCATTTTTAATTTTAATTTTTTTGTGATCATTAGATTATATAGATATACTAGAAATATGTATTTAAATGACGGGAACAAGGAAATCCACCAATATAACCTAAAAATTTATATAATGAATGTATTCTACACAAAAATGAGCTATCAATAATTAACTAGTACATAAATACAACTAGTATAACAATTTTGACATTAATGACAATAATGCTAACAATATCTCAACATGTTCAACAAAAGATACCATGAAGGAGACTAAATGGAGGAATACAACAAACTTATATCTTGTTTGTTTTAATCTTAGCATCAATGGACAATGGTAAGAGGTATTACACTACAATGGTAGAAGATGTAATGTCTCAATGACACACTAGAAGTCTATAAATTTACAAGACAAGTGTGTACTACATGGACATCTCAATGGCCTGCACACATCTAGGACTGACTTGGCCACGAATCCAATTTAGGTACATTAGGCTATTGGCTATAGTTTGCAACCAAGTTCAGTAGAAAGTACAAGGAATAGATAAATTGGTTCACCCCATTCTCTAAGATAGGGAATCTAGGTTGCTTTGTTCCCCCTAGTTCAACTTAAAATTTGGTTTACAGGTATATTACAATATCTCCTTTTCATATTCAATATCAAAATTGTTTTGTCTTTTCTCCCTACCTAGCCCTAGATATTTCATATCACAACTTTCCACTTATAATAAAGGATCATTGCACCCACTTAGAACTTGAGCCTAGTAAATAATCTTCCTTCCAATGAGAGAGAATTATTTAGTCCCAAGTTTCCTAGTTTATCTAAACATCCTAGTGAACCCCATTTCTTACCTTGCAAAATGTACAAATATGCATCTATACACATGTTTATGTACTTACATACATGCAAGCATATATATAAATATATGTAGCGCGCGCGCGCACACACACACACACGTATAAGATTTGGGTTTTTAAATATATACTTTATCATATTTGAAATATTAATAATTTAAATAACAATGAAAAAGTACCTTAAAGCCAAAGAGGAGATTGATTTGATTGTGAGAATGGATTGATTGAAACTCAAAGTTGTAGGTTAGATCTATAATTAATAGATATAGACAACTATACTCGTTGATACATAAATTTATTCAATAGCCTATGTCAAAATGTATATGCTACCTTGATCCTCACATTTATGACATTGACTAAGAAGTTGTATCCTTAAATTTTATATTCAATCTTGGACTACAACTCTAACAAGCATATAGTACAAAATAACAAAGTAGTAATATTTTACCAAAATGTAGTTAAATTTTTTCTTATACCAAATTGTAATATTAGAGCAATAATCTTCATTCAAATGCAAACAAATATAATATTTATAAGAAGTGCTACTAAATGACAAATCTTGATTGGAAATAACCACTTGCAAGATTCCTCCCTTCATGTTATAGTATAAGTAGAAGCCTACCTAAGCATTCTTATACTAGTATGCATAATATACCTAGGATGCTAAGTTAATGTATAAGATAATATATTGCATTAATGTTACATCTTAGTTAACCTTCTCTATTGATTCAATAATTTTGTATAAAACTTGAAGACATATAAACTAGTAAATGTAGAACTAAATGGTAATGATACAATACTATGATGGAATATGCAAAAGGCGTGATGTAACAAGGTGTTATGGATGTCGAATTAACTTCATGCAAGAACTAGGGTTTTGACATTTGTTGATGTAATTGACATACCTAATAAAAATAGGTAGTGATTGTCAAACTATCCTTTAAAATGGTGGACATAGATAACCTTCCCTAATGATAGATGACAAAATGATCTAAGAGTGATGTTCATTTATACAAATCCCAAGTTTACAATTTTAGAACTTTTTAGATATTAGAACTATGAAGCAATGATAATATTAGGTTGGGTAAGTTTTGGGCCATAACTAGTTTTAGATATGGACAAACTAAGTCAATGCATCAATTGTAACCTTGAACTAGCTCAAGATCACACATGCATTATTAAACTTGACATATAAATTGCTACTGTGAAATCTAATATATTTTGAATGGAATACATAAATTTTCCAAATATGAGATTAAATCTTAATCAATAAAAATGCAAATTAAATCAAAATCACATAATAAGATAATACACTTCAAAATCTCCACAAAAAAACAATAAAAAAAAAGAACCAAAATTATGCAAAAGAGCACTTTTCCTTCTTGAAGTGCTTGTTAAAATTCTTGTCTACTTGTTTGCCATGATAAACCAACAACATAGTTGCACAAGGTTTCCTTTTGCCTCTTGGTACGAGTAGAGGTGACACAAACATTTCATTTGCCACCTCTAATCCATCTATCACTGTTTGATTGAATGGGGACATTTTATATGGCTTTAGATGCCACTTCAAAAGAAAACACCTATGCCATTTATTATTCGATTGAATGTTGAAACTTTATATGTCTTTAGTTACTTCAAAGACAAACACCTATGCCCTTCATTATTTGAATGAATGGGGACATTTTATGTGAATTTAAATGCAACTTCAAAAACCAGCACGTATGTCATTCATTATTTGATTGACTGGGGATATTTTATACGACTTTAGATGCTACTTTAAAGGAAACACAAAAACAGTTTAAAACATGATCTAGATAACACTTTTCATTCTTGAAGTGCTTGTTAGAATTCTTATATTCCCATCTCCATATAAACCACCAACAAAGTTGCATGATGCCTCCTTTTGCCTCTTCGTAGAAGATGTCATACATCACTTCATTTGTCACTTCCTCTAATCTACAATCTATTACTTGATTGAGAGGAGACAATTTATATGACTTAAGATGCCACTTTAAGGACAAACACCTACGCAGTTCAATATTTGATAAGATGGGAGAAATTTTATTTGTCCCTACTTCTAATTTATCATTCATTACTTAATTGTAAAGAAACATTTTATAAGACTTTAGATACTACTTTAAAGACAAGACATAAATGAGAAACATTGTATATCACTTAAGATGCTACTTTGAAGGCAAACACCTCTATCATTATGGCCATATTCAACATGACTTTAGATGCCACTTTCTAATACCTAAGTACGGATGAAACATCCTCAAAACAAATTGTCTTATCAATCAGTCTGCTAGAAATAGTGGAACACTGCAAGTAATAAAAAGTCACAACACTCAGACTAGCTGCCACATATACTTAAATTATGAATGGGGATGGCGTCTTCTTTTGGTTCAGACTTTTAGGGGACCACAACTTGTTTCAATGTCTGTATTCTACCTGACAATAAAACTTTTTGTGGCTATGGGGGTTTGGACACGTGGTGGCGAGTTAGCCCAAGACTGTTGTAATTTTAAGTTCTAGATTTTAAAATGCTTGGAAATCCGTATTCTTGGAATATAAAATTATTACTAAATACTTTTGCTACCCAACACATATCTGGCCCTGATTTTAAACGTACATAAACTACATAAGTTAATCATATTTCTCGATTGTTTAAACACGGCAACTGAAAAGCTATAAAATTAGTCTTCCTCTAATTGGAAGGCAGTTTGGTCGAAGAGAATATCATTTCAGGATGCCTGCCCCCAATTAGAGCAAGCCTAATGTTCGGACTTTCTTGGTTGGTACCACCAATAATAGAGAAAAACCTGTGAATTTGTTCTACTTTGGTACTTTGCAAAGAATGAGTTAGTTTGAAACCTAGGAATGTGTTCTACTTTGGTACTTTGGTACTTAGAAAGAGAACTTGAATATTAATTCAGCTTACCATTTCTCAATGAATAAAGAATCCCAACATATCTTGCATGCGTATGCACCTCACCCCATTTTATACCGTATTGACATATGTCAATCAATGTACAATAGGTGGTGTTGAGAAGAGATAAGAGGATTTAATCGAAAATTCTTCTTCACCATTATAATGGTGAGAACCACCCTATGCACGTTTGCTCTTGGATTTGGGCTGACTTTTATTTAGATGTGTGTAAATACTGGTTGGTTGATTATTAGTTCTTATTGTGAGGCAGGGGACTAAAGTTTTCGAATGCCTTTCTTTCAATTAGTTTGTCTTTGAAAATAGAGGAAAAAAATTTAAGCTATTGTCTTGCTTGTTTTATTTAATTAGTTAATTTTTCATTCCGTTATTTCTATTTTCTAATTGGCTAGACCTATTTTCGTTGACATTATTTTATTTTATCAACCAACATATTTGATGAAAATTATATAATTTACATGTGGCATTCAGAAAAGTATTCATGTGCATTGTCTATGCTTCCACGTGTAACCTACATGCAAGGACATGCAACCTCTCTAAACAGTGTCTTGTTTGAAGTGCAAGGGTTTTGAAGGACAAATGTGGCGAGCATGATGAGAAAGATGATTGAGAGGAGGTGGGCACAAAGAAGAGGATGGTACAGGTCAGTCTTTATTGCAACAGTAAGTTTTGTTTTATGAAAAGGTATTTATCCACAGTTTCTAGGACTCATTGTTCTGCAACTACAATTGTTCATACAAGGAGGAGTGGGTGGATGTGGAGTTGCAACGAGTTGTAGTGCAAGCTAAGAAACAAGAGAGAGTTGCGGTGTATTCCATTTACGCTAAGTTGTATCAAGGATGATTGTAGGAAATATAAAAAATGGGAGTGTCTGAATCAATTCAATTAGACGATTCATATATTTAACTCTTTAAGCAGACAACACAAAAATGATTTTATGAGATACATAACATATAAATTTAGAGACATAATAAAACATCACAGTTTTCAACTCAATTCTGAATGCAGGAGAATTTGATTGATGCAATCTCTTTGATTGTGATATTTATGTTGCATCCTGTATGCTGCAACTCCAACTTCTATTTTGTTATTGATAGGTTATGTCCTAATTTTTTTCATAGCTATAGTTTTTCTGATAGAGATTTAGCTACTCTCCACTTCTACATGAAAAAGGTCGCCATGAAGTGCCATAACCTCCTCCGCACTCTTCCTTTTTTTACAATCTCCCACCCAATTCGCCCCATCACAAAAACCCTTAATCTAGGTTCAGTATTTGTTTTTGGATTTATATTATTTTGTTTCAAGTCTTTTTTCAATCGAAGATGTTGTTTACCTTTAGCATGAAGTAATGTGAATTTGTTAGACTGGCCTTTTAAATGATCTGCTTACTTTTGTGTTCTTCCCCTGCCTCTCTTTTTCTGGATATTATTTCCACCATGTCTAATAATGGATGCCAATACACTTTCCTTGACAATAGAGAACAAATTCTACTATTACAGAGTTAGGAAAATCTCTATCAATCCAGACCATGGTGGGCACAAGCGTACAGTAGGAAAAGTAGTAATCAAACAAGTGAAGTCCTAATCACAACACTTTAGTAACTTTTAAATAATTTGAACTTTTTCAAAGTGGCTGCCTTCACTCTAGAATTAATTATAGAAGGTCAAAAATTTTGATTTAAATTTATGTTTAAAATTTATGAACAAATTTTTCTTCAAGACTTAAAACTCGACCTTCACATTAAAAACTTAATATTTTAACCAACTAAAGTAAGCCCTAGGAAGTTATTGCGATGATGCTAAGAATATTTGATTGTCCACTAGAGCATCAATTGTAAGAAACTCTGGTATTATTGAGTCTAAAAGAATTTGAGTGGCAAAGATATCACTCATTCACCAAATACATTAGAAAGACCACAAAATTTAGCACACCACATCTAGTTGTCCTTCGTAGCTTTTGATTTAACCAGAAATTGGTCCTCGTAGCTTACCAATTTCCTAGACACTGCCTCATTTGAACTTAAATAAGTGGCTGGAGATTCATCTTTCCCTGAAAAGCTCATCTTCATATTTCCAAAAGATCTACTCCTCCCAAATGTATTTATCTTCTTTTTCTTTGATTTTTTGAAAAATTGTTTGGATAAGGGGGTATACTAGTTTCCAGTGAAAACCTAATCTACATTCTCTACATTTAGCAGGAGCAAACCACAACCCAATGTATGTCTTATTTGCCCACAAGCCACCCCTCATGTTGTTCTCGTACACAACTTCATACTCTTACATGATGCTATTCAAAGGAGCATACCACCAAGCTGCAACAAGGTAGATCCAAATTCCAATCCCAAACAAATTGGTGTCTCCATAAGTCAAGCCTAATATTGCTACAGAATAGTATGCATTGAAGGTCTCATTGGTGCTCTCTAGGTTTCTCCCATTTGTATTGAATACATATATATTTGTCTAAGGTTTTATAAGGATTTGTCTCTAGTTGTGATAATGTGTGTTTATGTTGACTCTCAAATGTTAAGATGATTAATTCTACAAAGCTAAGAAAATTGTCCCACGTCAAAGACATTCGACATCTGTGAAATCTCAAATCCATCTGGCATCTTCAAAACTTGTGCTCATGTAACATGCTCCTATAATGCAGTACCTTGGAAACCTCCATTGCTGCATCACACTACCAAAAATCTCAAAAGACGTGCATTCTATCTCTTTAGAATTCCTAGTTTTGTTTGATGATTTTTGTTTTACGGTTTCCAACCCAATGAAATATTAAATAAATATTTTTGGAATATGTTAAAGTTTAAAAAACTTGCACGTTTCTAAGCTGGAACATCATAATAAATAGAAATTAATAAAAATCTAAACTATGGTTGTTGTCAATAAAATTTAATCACAAGCTAACTAACAAGCCTAGGGAGTTATTACCATATGCATGGCAAGAACTTAAAAAGCCTTTTCCACTTGGGTGGTCTAAATATTCATAAATAAATGAAGTATTTGAAGAAGGAACAATGATGCTACTCAGAGTTAATAATTACTCATAAAACATTGACTTGACAAAACTATAGAATACTCTTTATCAATCTTGTTTTTTGCTAATCTCCTTGTGCTACTATTGCCTGGTTGAATTTTTTATTGCTATATTGAGTGTTAATCCTATTACTGTAGAGCTTTCAGTATATGACATTGATTTTGAAATGCATAGTTTGGTTAACATTAGGGACTTCAATTCCGTTGAAATTTGCTAGTGAATTTTTAGCTGAGTATATGATCAATCAAATAAAGGACAACCACATTTCCTACCTATCAATATAGTCGTTGGGATATGAAGGAGAGGTCTTACCATTATGTTTATGGATTTGGTTTTGGTTTTAGTTTGGGATTTGGGTTCATTTTGAGGTTTATTTGTATTAAAAATATATAAAAAAATTCATGTCTTTATATGTGTGTATAGTTTTGGTTTAGATATTGGATTTGGTTTGGGATTAGATTCACCTATACTTATATGTGTATATATAGTTTTTTAAATTTATTTTCAGATAATTATATAAAAGTTAGAAATTTATAAAGCTACACATATAAACTGCACTCTCATATGAGCAACAATACAAGTGTAAGAAGGCAGAAAGTACCTGAGCATAGCTTTAGTTTTAAATTCCATTTTCTTGTGTACTCTTTCTTACCTTCTTTGTTTGTGTGTCATGTTTGTGTGTCAGATACGTAAATTGGAATATACATACATTACTTTTTTTTTAGTGTTGATTATATGTTATTGATGGATGGAATAGGTGTTCAATTTATTTATTTATTTTGATAAAGATGAATTAGCAATCTACTAAGACAAATTTTAAGAATTAAAAGATTGAATAAAAAAATTAAATAATAATAATAAAAGACATAATTTAAATTATAAACAAAATTTAAAAATAGAAAAAATAAGATTTTTATTATAAATTAAACTTAAAAGATATAAAATATATTTCATTAAATTTAATTAGAACAAGAACATCAATACTAAAGTCGTTAGCTTCCACCAAAAAATAGATAAAAGTTTGAGAAGTCCTTAAACTTAGGAATTCTTATCTCATTAAATAGTGGTAAATCTAAATAGGGCACTCATTAATGTAGATTTGTTATCCATTTTTAGTATCTTCTCATTGACAATATTAGGGATCATAATATGAAAAAGGAGGGAGAATTTATATAGAGTGAAGAACTTGAAGAACTTGGAAATTCAATGAACCCATTAAATGATTAGAAAATTCCATTAAAATATTTATAGTTCCATTAAAACTCTTCTAATTGTTCTAATTTTATTACTAAAAGATAAACAAATTAATCTATATTTTATTACTAAAGATAAACGAATTAATCTATATTTTTAAGCTTGTTTGATAACTTTTCTCTATACTTGAGAATCTCATATATCAAAAGATTCAATCCCCCAGTTGTTTGAATCTGCTCATGATGTAGAGGTTAGTAATTGAAATCTTTATAATTAATATTTTTTCATCAAATTTGGTACCAAAATTCCAACAACCATTTATTTTTATTCTATAAACTATGATAATATTTTGTAAAGGTAAATAAAAGAAAAATAATTCATTTTGTTTACAATGTTATAAGAATATGGAATGTTTTAGAGTGAGAATGCTTATATTAATGAACTCACATCTTCACACAGTAGCCCTGATTGATAATGTAAGTTTTAACAATTTATTACATTTTCACACTGCTCCACACTGAATACAAATGCAAAATCCAAATGGTAGAGTGGTGGCAGAAAAATATTGTGCATGCACTTTAATCACTTGGTAAAATAAGTTCAAATATGCTATCAAAGGGTCAATCAAATAGATTATGGTGATTTAATTGTAATGTTTCTCCTTGAGTGAATTAAATAGATCTAGAATAGTACTCATGGTGAGTGTGATCACCTTTTTCACCAGGTAGGGACTCTAGTTGCAGTGCAACTCTTGTTAAAGGATGTTTAGAGTTTATACTCTTCTTCAATGTTGTTTTCTTATTTATTTAGTTGTGGTTACATTTTGGAAGCATTGTTTTTATTTATATAGGGGAGATTCTAGTAGTGGCCTAGGTTAACTTTGGGCATCTAGAATTTCTAATTTGCCAATTTTTTTCAGTGAACCTCTGTGGGTGAGTCAAGAGCTTAGAGATAACCTTTCAACTTTTCTGCATTTATGGAGCTCTTTGTAGAACTCACAAAGTGTGAAGTGGTCTAAAAGTGCCATTTTAAAATATTTGCACAAACCCCTTATGTTCACCCCCCAATAGGCACTCACCAAAAAAATAGTGTTTTTTGCACAAATGGACCAATCAACAACCAAGAAAGCTCCATCAACAACAACATCATCTCTCTCATGGGCTGGATCAAAGACAGAGAAATGCACGATGATGAGGATGGAGAAGATAGAGATGAGGCTAGAACGAAGGACGACCTTGCAAAGGACAACTCCACTCCTGCACAGGACCAAGGGATTCCAAGAGGGCAACAGATGGAAACAGAGGAGAATCAACAAGCCTTTGAGGCTGCTCAGGTGATGCGGGATCTGGAGCGAAAGAACGAGGAATAACTCTTGCCTGTTCTTTTTTTTTTTTTTCGCTATCTTTTGGCTTTTTGTGCTAGCTTTTGGCCGTGGCTTTGTCTGTTTCCTTTTCCTGGTCTCTTCTCAGTACTTTTTCCTTTGGCTAGGCTTAATGCTTATTATTAGCCTTTGAACTTTTACTTTTTTGGCTGGGCTGTCACGTTTATTATCAGCCTTCTTATGTTCTAACTTTCGGGTTTCAGGTTCCCTGTAAAACCTGTTTATCTAATAAAAAACAACCAAGAAAGCTAAAAAATGATCAACTATTAGTGCATGTGTGATCGAATATCAGTACATGTGCTATCATATTTTGGGGGTTTTTATGAGTGGTAATTTTGTGGGGGGGGGGATCTATAATGGTAGACGCAGGGGTGATTGGAACATGGGCAGCTATTGTGTTGTCTCCCCTAGTTTGAATTATTATAGTTGATTATATCTATCACTATAATGTTGAGATACGTTTAGCAAGATTAGACCAGAAGAGTGTTCGATGTAATTGTTGTTTTAAGTGTAATTTGAATGTTAGCCAGGTAAATAATTTGATTTAAGACATTAGATTTCCATAGTTTACAAGAGTAGTCATGAGTCATTTATGCTTTTAACTATGTTAAATTTTTAGCATCAATGCTTTCGACTGTACTTTGTGATCTGTCACTAGGATAGAAGAGAGTTAAGGAGTAGAATGAAGGAATTGTATTCTCAAACAAGATAAAAAGAGAGAATAGGGGGAAGGTGCACATGATTCAAAATAGAAAGAAGAAAATAATCCATTGCGGGTATGTGTGTGTCTATCATTATCCTATATATCAAGGGCTTGCATCTACTTTATTATAATTTCAAAAAAAAAAAAAACCTTATTCTACTTTTGTCATATGTAAACAAACCCATTTCATTTATGGAGACATGTATCTAGCAATTGAGCTTTTAAATTATTATTAAAGATTCATATTTTTATAGTTTATAATATTATTTAACATCATGTTTTATTTAAATATGTTTGATTTTTTGGATCATATTTTTTGATTCATCAACATTTCAAATAGTCATAGTTGATTATAGATATCGTGTAATGTTTAGATAGTTCTAGTTAAGACAATACTAGATGATTGTTCGATGTGTTATTTACTTTATTTGCAATTTCAAAGTTAGTTGGAAAATTTGATCTTAACTTAATTTCATCATCACATGTATCAAGGATTTTGAACTAATTTTGTATAATAATATTCTCAGCTCTATATTACTTTTATGATATGAAAATAAACATTACTTTTTTGGATATGTGTGAAATCTCATTCTACACGTCTCTATTTTCTCAATATGATTCAAAATTTGTTCCTCATGATCATGTTTCTTATACATACAAAGAAAATAAATTGGTGAGTTGATGGGCATTTGCATATGTCAAATCCCCAGTTGTGGAATCAACCTTGAAATGGAATTGAAAGCATAAGAAATTGAGGTAAATACTACAAAGAGATAAGACACAACTAAGTTCAAGGGAACACATCCTCAACCATAAGATCTCAACTCATACAAACACTGCATGCAAGGACATGCAAAACATAGAAAAATACAACAAAGTAAAGGCAAAAAAAAAAAGAGACATGCAAAAGAGGTTCATACTAACAAGAAAAGCTATTAATTGAATAAATCTTGGTAATTAGAATTTGTTAGTTGTTAATATCATTCTCATAATGTTATTGCAAGAGCACAAGTGATCCCATGGAAATAGAAAGAACATCAATCAAGGATGAGATAAGGAACTATGATCCCCCAAATAGCAAAAAATGTTACGCAATGCGCTCATGTATAAAGAGAAAGGGAACATGGATTTCATGGGATAACAAGTTGTATAATGCTTGGTAAATCATGAAAAAGAACAAATCCTATGGGACAAAAAGTTGTGTTATGTTGTTTGATCTTCGTGAGAGAAGCATGAAGGATTGAAATGGTCTTGAAAATTATGTTATGCCAGTTCCACCCATCTTAAGATTCAACACTAAAAAGAGTCAAATAGTCTAACAAATTATGTAATGCAAGTTGACTCATCTTTAATTTTTTTTTGGAAAAATGATAACCAAACAAAGCACATTATTCCTAAGGAAATATTAAAATATTTGAAAAGGAAAAACAAACAAAGCACAATGTTCTAAAGGAAGTCATATAATATTAGCCATAAGGAGGTTGCATATATGCCCCTGAATATTACAACATAGAACTATGGTGGCAATATATCAAGGAAAAGAACAAGAATAAATATCTTCATTTCCAAGGAGATATCCTTTAAGAAATAATGTACATGCAATTGAAGCCAAAGAGGGCACAATTATTTTGAGGAAATGAAAAGATCGTTGCAAAAAGATATCTTTGCAGCTGTGCAAAGTGATCCTTTTGAGGGATGCAAAACAAAAGAAGGAAGATATCTTTGTTCAAAGATATCTACACAAAAAGACATCTTTAACAAAGATAACATTACTAATCAAAATATGGGAAGGATAAAAAGAATACACAACTCTCCAAATACTAATAAAGAGATTTCTTGGTGAAAGATAACACACTTTCAGCCTAAAGCGAGAGGTCATTTATAGTAGAGTTACTTATAAGAAAGGAAGATATTGTAATCAAGGATGTAAATCTCTTGAAAAAGAGACAATCATTACAAATAAAAGAAAATCTATGTAAGAGATGACATCATGCTATAAAAACTATAACTAAATAAAGGGTTTTAGTGGATCCTTATGAAGGAAAGGAAATTGAAACACTATTATTTCACTCCAAGCATGGACATAAGGATAATAAAGGATATTATGTTTCTCATGAAGTTAGAATTGCATATGAAGTTATATCATAATGAACGAGAAAGAATCACAAACAAGGTAACCTACCATTGTCATATGGTGTGAATCAACATTTCAAACCAAAGAGAGTGCTAAGTAACTAATGTAGAATTGATAAAAAAAAATGAGATTATATGTAATATGAATAAGATATCTATCATGTTCATCATGAAAAAAATGCTTAAACTCAACACAATCAACAAGAGAATGAGGATAGCTATGATGCGAAAGGTAGTGAATATCATTATTATTTGGATTAGTATTTTTTTTCAAATAAAATCTCAAAAGGGAAATCTAATGTTCTTGTCATATTTAAGTCTCCAAAAATTTTTTTTTCCTAATTTGAACCATTCTTCAAGAGGTGTACATTTATCTCTTATGGTAATTTTTTTTTCCATGAGAAGAGGAAAATATTCATTGCGTGTCTTACTCAAACTTATTGTGTAGGAATGAATAGATGAAGAAGGATTGATATTCCAAAGGATATTCTTAATCCTACCATCATTATTCATATCTACTTTTCTAGGTCTGGAAGACAAACTATCATATTAAATTATCTTTACTTAATGTTATTAAAATTTATAATATCATCTTATCTCAAAATATATAAATGGATAAGATAAGATCTCAAAGAATAAGGAGGATCTAGACCAATAGATGTACGAAGATTCACATGTTTAGCTTGTCCCTCTTGCCCAAAGTACCTTTGAGAGGAGAGGATCCATTACTACTCTTTAATGTTACATCTTCATTAGAGAGACCATTGATAGGGTTATTAGAGAGACCTTTGATAGGGTTAATGATTTTTTAGTTAGGAACCACATATGCCCTAGGAGATGTACATGTGTGATTTATTTCAATATCATCTCTATGATTGTAATAATTTACCAAAACTTTTATGAAATCTACAAATTCCATTATTTTTCTTAGAAATGTTATCATATAACACATGAAATATGGATTAAAGACTTGAGAAATGAATTTTAAGTAAGACATATCTTTGAAACCCTTATGATGCAATATGTTAAGAGTGAAATGAATGACTACGAGAAACATGATTAAAAAAAACTATTATCTGACATAGAATTTTGATAATTTTAGCTAAAATGGGAATCACATGTCAAATAGAAAAATAATTGGATTTAGTGAATTCCATCATAAAAGATCAAATAAAAAAATTAGAAGTATGTATAAGATATATTGAGTTCACCAAGATATAGTGTCAAAAAATGGGTTCACTAGTTTATGCATGCAAATTAGGAACTAGACATGTTTCCCTTGGGAACATTTAGGAAATCCATCACCTTGGCTCAAAGGACTAAGCACAATCTAAATTTAAACTCTGTAAGAATTTTCTGTAGGGCAAAATCACCCAAGACCAAGGAACTCAAGCACGAGAACAATAGTAGACCAAAAGAGTATGATTAGAATGATGATATGATATTCATTCAATGTATATGCAAGTACACTAGGAGTGCATGTATATAAAGGCCTTTGGAAAGCTTTTGGAATGCCTAGAAGTTAGCAACATGATAAGTCATACAACTAAGAACATGTCCACTAGAAGTGGGTTATCCTCCATTAAGCATAGGAGTAAGTGCGATGATGACAGGATAAGCCTACAAAATTATGTTGTAGACACCATGTGCTTAATTAAGAGTGCTGATAACTGTGTTGTCTACATGACAACTCAGTTAATTATGAAAACTCCAATGTTGTAGACACCATGTGTTGAATTAGAGTTTCTTACTTCAGTGTTGTCAACATGACAACTCATAAGAGTACGCAAACTCCTAAGTGTCTCACCTAAGAAATAATAAAATAATGCATTGACCTAAGTAAACTTAAGTAAGTGTAAATAGTAAATACTTATTTACACCATAAGTGTAAATAGTAAATACTTATTTACACCAGCACCCCCCTTAAGTGCAACTTAGGGGAATGTGCTTAAGCTTACAAGAAGCTAGGATGAAATGCATAATGGGTCCTGGCTACTAGGCCATGTTAGGTATCCATGTACATAATGCAATGTTGAACACACAATGCAATGCAATCTCTCTACAAATGGGAAAGAGGGAAAACCACATGGGAAAAACCCTCCCCCAAAAAGAGAGATATGTACAATAGAGAAATGGGAAAAGGACAAAACCCCATTCGAGGAAAAAATCCCCCCATAAAAGAGAAGGAGACAAGGTAGTCCCGGGGTGTGATTGCCTAGTACCTGCAAAAAAAATTTCTCTATAGGGGCCTGTAGGGCTAAAAAATTTCAAAAAATTCTAGAATTTCAAAAATATTGTAGAGAAGGATAAAATTGTAGATCTGAAACAATTGAAATGTGCAGATCTAATAGATCATACCAAATTTACAAATCAAGTCTTCGGGAGCTAGTTTGCAAAATTTTTTTGCCTCAAAATCAATTTTGGCCCTACATAGGTGAATTTATAGCCAATTTTTACCAAATCAATGTTCTGGACGCAATGGCGAGGTCCGCTTTGGCTCTAGACGCTCCCAATTTCTATGGATTCTTTGGATTCGGGTCGAAGTGCTGAAGCAAGAATGGTCTTGAATAACTATGCGACGAGAATCTCCTTGAGATCTGATACCTTGTAAGAATTTTCCTTAGGGCAAAATCATCGAAGACCAACGAACTCAAGCACAAGCACAATAGTAGACCAAAAGAGTATGATCATAATGAAAATACTAGGAGTGCTTGTATATAAAGGCCTTCAAAAAGATTCTAGAATGCCTAGAAGTTAGTAAGATGATAAGTCATACAACCAAGCACATGTCCACCAAAAATGGGTTATCCTCCATTAAGCACAGGAGTAAGTGCGATGATGAGAGGATAAGCCCAAAAAGGTGTAGCACCAAAATTATGTTGTAGACACCATGTGCTTCATTAAGAGTGTTGATAATTATGTTGTCTACATGACAACTTAGTTAATTATGCAAACTCCAATGTTGTAGACACCATGTGCTGAATTAGAGTTGTTTACTCTAGTGTTGTCAACTGACAACTCATAAGAGTAGGAAAACTCCTAAGTGTCTCACCTAAGAAATAATAATAAAATAATGCATTGACCTAAGAAAACTTAAGTAAGTGTAAATAGTAAATACTTATTTACACCAACAAACTCCTTGATTGATTTAAAATGGAAGATTCAAGAGGTATGAGTTATATACTAGAACTAGGTCCAAAGAGGAGAAATTAAGGTTTTTTGACATGCACAATAAATCACATAATAGTTACAAAAAATAGGGTAATAGATATCGAAAGAAAGGATAGAAAAGAATATGTCCCTAGAATATGAACTAAAATTAAGAGATCAAAGGTGCTTAGTGATCGTAAACTATAAAAATTTGCATCTGGCTAAAAAAGGTGTTCTCAAGATGAGAACTTTTCTCATAATATTTCTTAAATTTTTTATCAAAAAATATTTTGTTTAATGGTGCTTTGGACACCCTTCGCTCAAATTTCTTGGATCCAAAAAGTCATAATCTATAGGTCTGTCTTTACTCATTTTTATTCTAAATCTATGTTCTTGACCTCATTACCTCAACATATAAAGAAAAGTTCTTGGTTGATAGGGGCTTTCTTAGGTCATAGGGTCTAGTTTTGCAATTAAATTTGAAATTAAACTAAAATTAAATTAAAATGGAAGTTGTGAAGTAGAATGCTAAATCTTATACCTCGTAATTTTTTTATGAAATTCTCTTTGAAGGTCATCACTTATGTTGATGCAATAACATACATGACATATCATAAAGGAGATCAATCATAAATACAAGCTTTGTATGATAATTATTGTAACTTATCATAGTACTTAGGTCTAAAGAATGCTTGAGGATATGATGGGATGAAAGATCACATTGAATGCTTATATTTTATGTTGAACAAAAATTAATTAGTATATCATCTATTCCTTTGTGGACCATTGCTAACATTATTTCAAAAGCTAAAGACATTCTTAATACTATGAAAAATTTCTGTGTCCCATACCTTTAGAGAGTCAAATACTGTGGTTGACTATTTAGCCAATGTGACAAATAGGTCCAATTAGCAAATGAGGTGGCCAGGGGAGGCTAAATTGATGTCAGAGGTTATGTCATATATTTATTATGAAAAAATTAAAGGAAAATAAGGAACAATATGAAATAAATGATTCAGTACTCAGGGGTGTTCAGTTGATGATTATGAGGCGAGATTATGAGTTTGAGGGTAGTTGGAATAATTATTTCCCTTCTTATCTACACATTTTGTAGGTATTTCAGGGAGGGATCCGATTCATTCTTTTTATCAAGGTTGTTAACTCTATTCAATATAATATTTAATGCCGTGAGTTCTAGGTTTGCATGGCTAGTAATTTGGAGAAGAAGAAGACTCTAAAGAATTGGAGGTGATATAGTTGCAATATGGGAGGGAAAAGATGTCATAGAGAACCTAATTCTTGTGAGAAGTGGAAGGATCACAACAAAGTTTGGGAGATCTTGAATGAGGAAGGTGTTAATTTGTTCATGGAAAGGCTTTATGGTGGTAACCCTATGGTCATTGAATTTTTTCATAAAAATTGAAATGAGGGGTCACTAGTTTTCAAGGAAGGAAGATTATTGTTAATGAGGAATCGATTTTGTAGGTCTTTGGTATTTTGGTGGTAGGATTTTTTTTTACAAAGATAGGAAAGTTTCTGAGGTCGTAGTCAATCTCTTCCCCAAGAATGAAGAGGAAAATATGCTCTAGTAAAAATGGGTAAGACTTACTACTCTACAAGATCTGTTAAGAAAATTTGGAGGATAGCGTTGAGGGTGATAATGTACTATATCACTCTAGATGCTCATTTTTCTAGAATTTGTCCCTATCACTTTGTAATTTTGAATCATTTTTGGCGCAATAGAAAAGTCTCCATTTCTTTCTACTTGTTTGCTTCTCTCAATGCTAACATCAATGGAATTTTAGTCTTAGAAGGTCACTAACCCCCCTCTACATGATGATGTTAACATACAAACAAAAAATGATAGAATATAAAGGTAAGGAGAACATTAAGGGACTTCGTCCCCCTGGCCACAATTTTCTTGCCACTGACAATATTTATTTCCTTGAAGAAGAGAACCTTAAAGATGAATCTTCTTAGGCTAAGGAGACTGAGAACTAGAGGGATCTAAGTTTGGAGGAGTTGTTGATTAGTATCACACAATAGAAATGTAATTGGGTTTTCAAGGGAAAGGAGACAAGAGATGTAAACTTAGATTAACTGATTGACTCCTCTATGCTTATTATCAGTCATGCTAGTAGGGAAACTGGGCTCAATGTCCTTTTTTCTACTAGGAATGAGGTCCTAGATCATTAGAGGGTTACTAAGTGGTTGTTTCATAAAATTAAGGAGCTCCTTCTCAAAATAAAGGCTTTGGAGGGTAAAGTGTTAGCAATTTGGTTGAGGTAATTTCATAGGAGTTGTCATTAATGGAAAAATTATGATGTATTAGAGTCACTGAAGATAAGTATTGAGTTTAGTGTTAAGTAACTTAGAAAATTATCTAAGTATGAAGCAATAATACACTACACAATTTGACTATTTTATTCAATGAGCTTCATAGGGAGCAGATATAAGTGTATGGGCTAGAAGGAAGCTACTTTTGACATCATAGAAGATATGTTCAAGACTACTAAACATAAAAGTAAAATTTTCATATGTTCTGGTAATATTATCTTGAGATAGGTTTGATATCATATTGACAAAGCATTTGTTAATGAATTTGTTAGAATAATTAGAATAACTAAGTGGGTGAATCAGTTATCCTTGGGTCTAGATATACCAATTCAAATTTTAACAAATCCAAACAACTTGATCAATCTCATAAATCCACTCTATCTATATAGAAAACCATCACTAACTCAATTTATTCAGTTCAACACTTAGCTCTCTATTTTAATGTTAGCTGAATTGTAGAAACATGTAATAGTAAATAATATGAAACATGAAAACAACATTCACACAAGCATGACACCAAGATTTAATGTAGAAGCCCAATTTTGGAAAAAACCACAAGTAACATGCTACCACTTTTTCACTCTTCTGAAGTGAGCTCAGTTAAGAGCCAACCCAGGTAAAACAAAACATACTATTAGTGGTGACCCTGGTAAAGGATTTAATCACCCTATTAGGAGTGGCCTTGTAAGAGGTTTTTAAAACATCCCATGAGTTTGTTACCTTGATTAAAGGATTTACAACACGACTATTAGGTCAACTTTGATTAAAGGATTTTATTGCCAAAATGGTTAGAAAGTAACAACTATGTTAATTTGATAAAACACAACTCACTTTGCATGTTCAAATCTCAATTCAGCTTGTTCATGGTTCATTGAATGGTCTTCATCACATTCCCCATGTCTGATATGCTTGACAACACTTCAAGCAATCTCTCTTTTACCAACTTCTCACTTTTCCTATACAACTATGTTCTTCCACTTGTTCTTCACAAATTTTCTAGCCTAACCGACAAGAAGAACATCTCATATTCCTCCTTAAATAGATAGGTTTATTCTTTCTCCACTTAAACATAACTGTAGATCTTAGGGTTTGATAAAATTCATTGAATCTATTCATTGTATTGTCTTTCTACTTCTTTTCTTGAAACTTCTATAAAATTTTCATTGAATCCTTGCCTTCGATCACTTAACAAACTCAATTCATACATTAAATATTCCATCTCATCAATCCTTTAGCACACTTTTATTGATTCATAAATTCAACCTTGTTGGCCTCAAGTCTTGATTCTTTCATAATATATTAATATGCGGACACTTGGTCATCATTATGTTCTTCATCTTGGTCACTGCTGATCTGTCTCACTCAGCTTACATTGCCTCGTTTGGCCATCACTGCACTCAGTCATTACTTCAATTTCACTTCATCTTTCTTTGTCATTACTACAAAAGTTGATGAAAGCCAACTTCACAGCTCACCAAGATCACCTGCATGCAAATAACCTATTGAAGGGAAACCAAAGAAGGAAGGGTGGAGCTTGGAGAAACTAAATGGACAGAGAGAGAAAAATATTGCAACAAAGAATTGCTATACAATATGATATTACAATAGGAGAGCCCAAATATAAAGGCCTCTAGGAAGCTTGTAGAACAAGATTAGAAAGTGCTAGAAAGTACTATGAGATAAGGTTGACAACTAAGCATATGTCCACAAAAGGTGGGATATCCTTGATCAAGGTGAGAAGATAAGTATGACTTAGATAGGAACAAACTCCCGTGTTGTCAACAACTCCTAAACTACAACTAATAAATTAATGTGAACTTAAGTAAAAGGGTAAATAATAATTATTTACTCTAACACCCCCCCTTAAGTGCAACTTAGGGGAATGCACTTAAGCTTACAAAAACTAAGATGAAATGCAGAATGGGTCCCGACAACAGGTCCATGTTAGGTACCCATGTACAATGTAAAGAAATGCAACCTCTAAAAATGGGGAAAGAGAGAAAACCACATAGAAGTTGATGAACCATCAATCGTCTAATACTTAAATTTCTTAATCTTCTGCTTGGTAATGCTTAACATCTTCATTGATCTAGTAATCTATTGCTTGGTCAAACTCATGTTTTACTTAACTTATTGACTTCTATCAATCATCTCTTCTACATTTCAACTCATCATTCTTCTTTACTTCATATAGTGATTAACTGACATATTAACTTATCAAATGCTAACTCATCAAGCCCTTTGTAATTGCATCATACTTACTCTTCTTTACTCAACCACTTTACTAGTTCATCTTGTTATGCCTGACACAGAGCAAGGTAGGAGAATCCCCAAAGGATATGTTCTAGCCCCCAACAAATAACCACACAATGGAAACAAAATAACAATGTAAGATCTAATACCAAATCACAACTCTTTATTCATAAAATAACTATTTACATGTAATGTGTCAGGCTGTAAGGCCTTCCCAGTTATGACCAAATATAATAGCAATTACAATAACAATTATGCAAGATCCCTCAAGATCCAATCCAAACCTAGCTAGTCTAGATCCACACTCTGTAGAAACCTCCAAGGAAGATCTCAACTTGTGCTCACAAGCCCACCAAGCAATCTCCTTGTTTTCTAAGTTGCAGCTACTAGCTCTTCTCAAACTCTATCCAAGATCCAAGTGTAAATTTCCTCACATTTGACACTTTGTCCACACACTATGTAAATCTTCTCTCACTCAGCTACTCCATCTTCCATGCTTTCCTCCAAGCTGGATGATTAATCATAGTCCTTTTGTAAACTGCCTCACATTTGGCGCTCTGTTCACAGACTCAAGAAAAACTCACTCTTTAGCTACTCCACACTCACTCCTCAGCATCCAAATGAATGAATAATGACAAGATAAAGCCCTCTAATTACACCAAATTAAGCCACAAGTTAGCCACTAGCAAGTTACACTAAATAAACCCTCAAGTCACAAGTTGGCTTAGCAAGTTACATTAAATAAACTCTAGCCACAAGTTACATTTAATAATGCCACCTATTAAATACCTTTTCCCTCTTTTCTCCATTTTTATTTATTTTAATTTTTTTCTTCTAATTTTTGTCACTTTCTCTCTCCTCCCCAATTTTTTTTGGTTTTTTAAATTTTTTTTTTTTTTTTGAAAAGCAAAAAAGCAAAAACAAAAAATTTCCCCTTTTATTTTTTGATGCAAGATGCTCTTGCATCAGACTCCCTAGGTAGATAGAAAAGTGTGTCCCACACTTTGATGCCAAAAGAAATATCTGTAACCATCTTCCCAACAGAGGCAAGAAAACTAACATGCAAATCATCCACATCTGCATCACTCTGTCAAACACTAGAATCTCGACCATCCAATCAACATGCTCACTCCCAAGAAAAAATTGAACATAATACTTCATTAGAAAACCCTCATCCACATCTGTAACTAGTGAATCCACACTAGCAAAAATAAACTCCATAGCAATAGCAATATGAAGATCTCCATCTACACATTCCAAATTCACAACACCAACGGTTTCATTGCTCACAACAAGATGCTTTGCAAAATACAAGTCACCACCAATAGCAACTAGATCAGCTACGATCGAGTGCTCTACAATCTCCATGTCAGACTCAACCAAATAATCATGAAAACCAATCTCCATCCCAACATCAACAAGGTTTCGAATATCCTCAACAACAGCCTCTAGTTGCTCTGTAGGTTTTGTATTAGGCTCCACAAACTGATCAATAAAGCCAAACTCTTCCACCTTGACCTTGCTATGACATATTCTCTCTCTCAAACAAGTCTTCTAACTGTCCAGAAAACTCTCTTCTAGATAAGTAGAATCCAAATCCAATAGCATAAACTTTCCTCTTTGGTTCCTCAACTCTTTTAGAAAAAACAACATCCACAACAACATCCACCCAAGCTATTGTCTCATTAATTCTCAAGGTAGGAGAATCCCCAAAGGAGATGTCCTAGCCCCCAACAAATAAACACACAGTGGAAACAAAATAACAATGCAAGATCTGATACCAAATCACAACTCTTTATTCATAAAATAACTATTTACATGCAATGCGCTGGGTTGTAAGGCCTTCCACGTTATGACCAAATATAATAGCAATTACAATAACAATTTTGCAAGATGCCTCAAGATCCAATCCAAACCCTAGTCAGTCTAGATCCACACTCTGATAGAAACCTCCAAGGAAGATCTCAACTTGTGCTCACAAGCCCACCAAGAATTCTCCTCATTTTTCAAGCCGTAGTTACTAGTTCTTCTCAAACTTTATCCAAGATCCAAGTGTAAACTACCTCACATTTGGTGCTCTATCCACAAACTACAGAAATCTTCTCTCACTCAGCTACTCCATCTTCCATGCTCTCCTCCAAGTTGGATGATTAATCACAATCCTATTGTGAAGTACCTCATAGTCAGCGCTCTATCCATAGACTTAGGAAAAATTTACTCTTCAACTACTCTCCATACTCACTCCTCTTGCTTCAAATGAATAATGACAAGACAAAGCCCTCTACTTATACCAAACCAAGCCACAAGTTGACCACTAGCAAGTTACATTAAATAAACCCTCTAGACACAAGTTACATTTAATAATGCCACCTATTAAATCCCTTTTCCCTCTTTTCTCCATTTTTAATTTATTTTAATTTTTTTCGTTCTAATTTTTGTCACTTTCTCTCTCCTCCCCAAATTTTTTAAAAAAAAATTTAAAAAAGAAGACAAAAACAAAAATATTTCCCCTTTTATTTTTTAATACAAGATGCTCCTGCATTAATGCCTCTTTTCAAATCCTCTTCATCAATCAAATAATATGGCACTCTGTACTATTAGAAAATGTCTTATCAATAAGTATTGATGTTACTGAAAACATAACAATTTTTCCAATTGTAGTTCCAACAATCTCCCTCTTTGGCATTGACAACAACACCTTTAGTTATCATGCAATGGAAAAAGTGTTCTTTGGATTTTCACTATCAACTCCTTTTGTGTTCTATATCAGATCTTCATTAATATCCTTAGTTTTATTTTGATTCTTATCCATGCAATCTCTAATACGCTCCCTCTTTTTACTTCCTTTACACTTCTCCTTCTATGATACCAATTCAGATTCTTCATTACCAATTGTATTGACTCCCTCTTTGACATATCTCTCAGCTCTTTTAGATATTGAATGGTAACTTGGAATCCATAATCTCTCTTTGAAAACAATGCCAAAGACATCATGTACACATCTCCCTCTCTATCTTCTATACTAAACATTAAGGGACTGAAATGCCTACTAGCACATGCATTTGCTATGAAGGATATTATTTTCTAGTGTGGAGTCTGATCAGTCCCTAGGTGGGAGATTTTTAGTTTGTAGTGACTAATCAGGGAAGTACTGTACATACTTCATAAAATTTTTGGGCTGCTATTCGCCAATGGTGGGCTACTATTCGCCACTAGCTAATATTCACCAATTTATGGCTGACATATTGTAACTAATTTTAATCCTAAAGCGGCAAAAATACTTGTACAAAAGGGCTTAGGGTTAGGGATTGTTTCATAAGGTGATCCAAAAATTGGTTCTTGCGGCGGTATTGATCTGTAAGGGATTACAAATTGTAATTAGGTTGTAATCACTAGATCGTAATAATATTGGACTTGTTGTTTGGTGGACGTAGCCCATAGATTGGTTGAACCATGTTAAATCTTGGTGTCTTGTGTTCTTTTTTCTGTGTGATCTATTATTTTTTGATATTGTTTATATTTGCATGTAATTTTTATTTCTATCCGTGGTTAAATCCTAACAAATGGTATTAAAGCGAGGTCATTTTTTAGTTATCCTTTGCAAGAAAGTCTCATGGTTGAGTGGGAGCGATGGAAAACAAGGGTAAGCTGAGGGTTGACAAGTTTAATGGGTAGAACTTTCAGTTATAGAAGATGCAAATGGAAGACTATCTCTATCAAAAGGATTTATGGAAGCCGAAACCAAGAATCAGGGATCTATGTCAAATTATGACTAGGATATTTTAGATAGAAGGGCACTTGGAAGCATTCGATTATGCTTGGCACCATTGGTGACATTTAACATTACAAAGGAAAGATGACGAAAACCCTAATGAAATTGTATGAAAAGCCCTTTGCTTCAAACAAATTATTTCTCATGAAGTGTATTTAATATGAAAATGAGAGAAGGTGGATTTGTTGCATATCATTTCAATAAGTTTAATACTATTACTAGTCAGTTATCTTTTGTGGGTTTAATTTTGATGAAGAAATTAGAGCTCTCTTGATTTTGTGTTCTTTTCCTGAAAGCTGGAATGGCTTGGCAATGACTATGAATAATTATGTTTTTGGATCTAATACCCTAAAATATGATGATGTGATCGATGTTATTCTAAGTGAGGAAACTCATAGGAAAACCTCAAGTGGATCTACATCAGGAAGTGCTTTGAATGCACAAAGTAGAGGTAGAATGACTGAGAGAGGAAGTAATTCTAGAAATCATGAGAAATCAAGAGGATAGTCAAAAGAGAAGAGGTCTCAATCGAGAGGACCAAATGACTACTGATACTGTGGTAAACTAGGGCATAAAAAGAAAGACTACTAGACATGAAAGAAAAATGAAGGGGAAAAGCAAGATGGAGACAAGGAGGAAAATGTGGTAACTATTTTTAGAAAGTATTGATGATTCATGGGTTTTAGATTCTAGTGCTTCATTTCATGCTACACCTCATAGAGGTTATTTGATTGATTATATCCAAGGGGATTTCAGACTTGTTTATTTAGGGGATAATAAACCCTGTTAGATTAATGATTATATCCAAGGGGATTTCAGACTTGTTTATTTAGGGGATAATAAACCCTGTTAGATTGTTGGAAATGGAAAAGTCAAGATTAAGTTGCAAAATGGGAATCATTGGCTACTACATAAGGTAAGACATGTTCCAAGGCTGAGTAGGAATTTAATTTCAGTAGGGCAACTCGATGATGAGGGTTGTGTAGTTACTTTTAATGATAAAAATTGGAAGGTTTTAAAAGGTTCCCTTGTAGTAAAAATAAGTGTGAAAATAGGAACCTTATATATTTGTATAGGTCATATTGTTCCTTCTACTTTAATTATTTCAGAGAAAAATTAATGTTCAAGAATAGTTACTGCAGTTAAGCAGGGAGAACAAATAGCTGCTGTAGATTCTGATACAATGTTGTGGCACAACAGACTTGAGCACATGAGTGAGAAAGGTATGAAATTACTTCATTCAAAGAAAGTTTTACCAGGTCTGAAATGTGTTAATATGGATTTTTGTAAAAGTTGTGGGTATGGAAAATAAAAAAGAGTGAGTTTTGTGAAGATTGGGAAGGAAAATAAAAGGGAGAAATTAGAGCTTGTGCATATAGATGTATGGGGACTGGCTTAGGTATCTTCCCTTGGTGGCTCTCATTATTATGTTATATTTATTGATGATGCAACTAGAAAAGTATGGGTTTATTTCCTTAGACATAAATCTGATGCATTTCAAACTTTTAAGAAATGGAAATGCTTGGTTGAAAATAAAACTAGAAAGAAATTAAAATGTCTCAAATCTAATATTGGTGGTGAGTATTGTAGTCATTAATTTGAAGATTATTGCTCCACTAATGGTATTCATATATAGAAAACTGTTCCAAGGGCTCCACAGGAAAATGGAGTGGTTAAACGATGAATAGGACTATAATGAAGTGTGCAAGGAGCACGGGGTTGCATGCTGGGTTGCCCTTACACATGTGGGTGGAGGTTGTCAATACTCCTACATATTTGATTAATAGAGGTCCCTCTACTCCTTTGGCTTGTAGTATTCCAGAGGAAGCATGGACTGGTAAGAAGGTGAGTTATTCTTTTCTCAAAACCTTCAGTTGTGAAGCATTTGCTCATATAGATTCTAAAAATAGAATCGAGCTAGAAGCTAAGTCAAAGAAATGTGTATTTGTTGGTTATGACATTAATGAATTTGGTTATAGGCTTTGGAATTTTGAAAATTGTAAAATTGTAAGAAGCAGGGATGTCATATTCAATAAGAAAGTGTTGTACAAAGCTCTATTGCAACAACATGAGAAGAAAGAAGATGTTTATGTAGTGTTGGATGAAACTCCAAAAGATGATGTTCTAGCAAATCCTCATGATGTACAACAAACACAACAACAAATATCACACACACTAGTGAATTTTAGATGGTCAACAAGGCTTATTAGACATCCAGAAAGATTTTCTCCCTCTATGCATTCTATTTTACTAACAAATATTGGTGAACCTGAATGTTATGAAGAAGCTGTGTAGGTGGATACTAAGATTCAGTGGGAGTCTACAATGAAAGGTGAAATGGACTCTTTGTTGAAAAATAAGACATGGGATTTATGCAAGTTGCCTATAGGTAAAAGGGCTTTACATAATAATCTAGTTTACAGGTTGAAAGAAGAGGAAGGAGGTAAGAAAAGATTTAAAGCCAGGTTAGTTGTAAAAGGATTTGCATAGAAAAAGGCATTGATTTTGATGAGATATTCTCTCTTGTTGTTAAAATGACTTCTATTCACACTATTATAAGTATTGTGGCTAATGAAGATTTGCATTTAGAGTAGCTTGATGTTAAAACAAACTTCCTTCATAGTGATTTAAATGAAGAGATATATATGGAACAACCATAGGGATTTGAGGTCAAAGGTAAGGAGAACCTAGTGTGTAGATTGAAGAAAAGTTTATAACTTGAAGCAAGCACCTTGGCAATGGTAGCTGAAATTTGATAGTTTTATGCATGAGCATTGATATAGTAGGTGTCATTCAGATCATTGTGTTTATTTTAAGAGGTTGGATGATGACAGCTACATTATTTTATTTTTATATGTTGATGATATGGTTGTAGCTAGTTCTAACATGGATCACAAGAAGGGGTTGAAATGCCATTTAGCACATGCATTTGCTATGAAGGATTTGGGGGCAGAAAGACAAATCCTTGGTATGAAGGTTTGCAGAGATAGGAAGAACAAGAAATTAATGCTATCTCAAGTTGATTATGTTGAGAAGATGTTGTAATGTTTCTCTATGAAGAATGCTAAAGTTGTTAGCAGACCTTTACCTGGTCATTTGAAGTTGACTAAGGAGATGTGTCCAAAGACACAAGAAGAGGAGGGTAAGATGTCCAAGGTACCCTATGTTTCAACTGTAGGAAGCTTGATGTATGCTATGGTATGTACTAGGCCATATATTGCACATGTAGTGGGAGTCATTAGTAGGTAAATGAGTCATCCAAGAATTGAGCATTGTAATGTAGTAAAATAGATTCTCAAATATTTGATAGGAACATCTAGTAAGTGTTTACATTTTTGGGGCTCTAATACTGATTTATAGGGCTATGTTGACTCAGATTTGGTAGGGGATATTGATACTAGGTGGAGTACTACAGGTTATGTATTTACTATTGGTGGGGCAACAATGAGCTAGGTTTCTAGGTTACAAAAGGTTAATGATTTATCAACTACAGAGGTAGAGTATGTTGCTACTACAGAGGAAGCCAAGGAGATGATATGGCTTTAGTTCTTCTTGTAAGAATTGGCACACCCTTAGAGGGTTAATTATTTGTTTACAAATAGTTGGAGTTTCATTCATCTTGGCAAGAATTCAACCTTGCATTCAAAGACAAAACACATTCAATTGCGGCACCATTTCATTCGATCAGTTTTGGATGATGGATAGTTAAAGTTGGATAAGATACGTATAGATGAAAATCCATCATATATGTTTACAGAGGTAGTGACAAGGGAGAAGATGAATTCCTCTCCAACTTCATTTGGTCTTTTAGACTAAATAGGCATAAAACAACATCAAAGTCTATGGTGGTTTGATTCAATGGGAGCATCATGTGGTAGCAATATTGCTACAAGATCAGTCTCCTAGTGGGAGATTGTTGTCTAGTGTGGAGTTTGATTAGTCCCCAAGTGGGAGATTGTTAGTTTGTTGTAACTGATTAGGAAAATACTATACATACTTCATTAAATTTTTGGGCTACTATTCGCCAATGGTGGGCTACTATTTGCCAAAGGCTAATATTTTCCAATTGGCTATTGTTTATAATCGCCAATTTATGGCCGTGATGTTGTAACTAATTTAAACCCTAGATTGGCAAAAATACTTGTATAAAAGGGCTTAGGAAAAGGGATTATTTCATAAGGTGATGCAAAAATTGGTTCTTGTGGTGGTATTGAGCTATAAGGGATTACGAATTATAATCAGGTTGTAATCATTGGATCATTAATAGTATTGGACTTATTGTTTGATGGATGTAGCCTAGGGATTAGGTGAACCACGTTAAATCTTGGTATCTTGTGTTCTTTTTTTTGTGTGATCTATTATTTTATGATATTGTTTATATTTGCATGTAATTTTTATTTCTGTTTGTGGTTAAATCCTAACAATCATGTACACATCTCCCTCTCTATCTTCTATGCTAACTGATCTTTGAAATATCCCCTCCTCTTTCATCTTTGTCCTTCTTTTCACAACTTTAGGTAGTTCCTAAAATGTGACCTATTCCATCAATTTGTTAGATAATGTGATTATAACAATTGATGCAATATTGCATCTCTTCTTAGTTTTCTTTAGCTAGGGGAATGGCCACTAACTTACCTCTTAGATACACAAATAAATCCTTGGGTAATTCCTTAGTGAATATATTAGCTATTTGTTTCTTTGTATTCACATATTCGAGTCTTACTTCTTTGTCTTGCACTAATTCCCTTAAGTAATGCCACTTAAATGAAACGTGCTTGGTCTTTGTGTGCATCACACGATTCTTGGATATATTTATAGTACTTGTGTTATCAAAATATATCATGACAAGTTTTTTAATATCTTCCTTCATACCTTCCAATAATTTCTTGATCCACACTATGTTTGAATATTTAACTGCTGCTACAACATATTCAACTTTTGGTGTGGATTGAGAAATACAATTTTTCTTGTTACATGTCCATGGAATCAATCTCTTCTCTAGAAAGAAAGCTCCTCCAATTGTACTCTTTCTATCATCAATATTTCTAGGCCAATCAACATCTATGTAAAATTTCAACTCAAACTTGTCATTCTTCTTATACCAGAAAATGTTCTTTGGATTTTTACCATCAACTCCCTTTGTGTTCTATATCTGATCTTCATTAATATCCTTAGTTTCATCATGATTCTCATCCATGCAACTCTAATATGCTCCCTCTTTACACTTCCTTTACACTTTGACCTCTATAATACCAATTGAGATTCTTCATTACTAGTTGCATTGACTCCATCTTTGACATATGTCTCAACTCTTTTAGATATTAAATGGTAACTTGAAATCCATAATTTCCCTCTTTGAAAACAATGCCAAAGACATCATGTACTCATCTCTCTCTCTCTCTCACACACACACATCTCTCTCTCTCTCTCTCTCTCTCTCTCTCTCTCTCTCTCTCTCTCTCTCTCTCTCTCTCTCTCTCTCTCTCTCTCTCTCTTCTATACTAACTGATCTTTGAAATATCTCTCCCTCTTTAATCTTTGTCCTTCTTTTCATAGCTTTATGCAATTCCTAAAGTGTGACCTATTGTATCAATTTGCAAGATATTTTGATCATAACAATTTATGCAATGTTGCATCTTTTCTTAATTTTTGTCAGGTAGGGGAATGATTGCTAACTTACCTCTTAGATACACAAATAAATCCTTGGGTAATGCTTTAGTGAATATATCAGCTATTTGTTTCTTTGTATTCACATATTCAAGTCTTACTTCTTTGTCTTGCACTAATTCCCTTAAGTAACGATACTTTATTGAAATGTTCTTGGTCTTTGTGTGCATCACATGATTCTTGGATATATTTATAGTAATTGTGTTATCAAAATATATCACCATAGATTTAGTGATATCTTCCTTCATACCTTCCAAAAAATTGCTTGATCCATGCTATATTTGAACAATTAGCTCCTGTTGCAACATATTTAGCTTTTGGTGTGGATTGAGGAATGCAATTTTACTTCTTACTTATCTATGAAATCAATCTCCCATCTAGAAAGAAAGCTCCCCCACTTGTACTCTTTCTATCATCAATATTTCTAGGCCAATCAACATCTATGTAAACTTTCAACTCAAACTTGTCATTCTTCTTATACCACAAACTACAGTCTTTTCTTCCTTTCAGATATCTCAATATCCTTTTAATAGCCATCAAGCAGTTCTCCTTAGGATTAGCATAAAGTATTGCAACAATTCCAATAAAAAATTCAATGTCAGGCTTGCTATGAATAACATATGCAATTTTCTAATCATTAACCTGTACAATGTCTTATTGATACTTTACCAGAATCATCATTTTTAAAAAGTTTATGTCCAATAGAAGTAGGTGCTCCAATTGGTCTTGAATCTTCCATTCAAAAGGTCTTTAGTATCTCCTTGATTAATTTGATTGTGTAATGTATATACCCCCTTTTATTTGATAGACTTGTAAATAAACAAAGAATTTAATCTCTCCAAACATTGGCATCTCAAATTCTTTCTTCATCTCATTAGAAATTTATTTGCACATTAAATCATGCCCTCCAAATATGATATCATCAACAAATATTTCAGCCAAGAATATCTTATCCTCAAATTCACTTTTGAAATAAAGTTTTTTATTATCATTGATTGTTATAAATCTGATTGTCACCAAATATATATCTAACCTTTCATATAATGTCCTAAGTTTTTTTTTTTAAGTCATACAATTCTTTGTACAACTTGCATACCATGTTCTTTATGTCAAGTCCAACAAATCCTTAAGGTTGTTCAATGTAGACTTCTTCTTCCAAGATTCTATTAAAAAATGTAGATTTGACATCCATTTGATATACCTTGAATCCTTTGTAAGTAGCATATGAAAGCAATTTTCTTACTCCTTTAAACCTTGCAACTGGGGGAAATGTCTCTCCACGGTCAATTCCTTCCACTTGTGCATATCCCTTACAAACTAATCTTGCTTTATGTTGGTGTTTCAAAAACCTAGTAGTAGGAATATAATACATCTAGGGGTAGCTAATTCCCATATTCAACATACTTATTCAAACACCAGGGCCAACTATAAGGCTAAACCCTTCTTCTACTTCAAGCTCTGCAAAACCTAGGCAGTTGTACCTTAGATTCATTCATACGGTACCAGTGCTAAAGCATAGACTTGAATCTAACAAAGAAGATAATACCTTTAATCTTCTAACACTTATGCCAACAAAATAGACATGAAATAGCTATAATCATGACATATGAACTAAATAAGCTAAGTGAGGGTAACACTTTTCAACTCTTCAACAAAAAAGGGAAAATGATTTTGACTATAATAAATTTTAGCAAAACCAAGATATGAACAACACAACACTTGATCCTGTAGCTAATTAGTGCCTTGTCTATTGGGAAATTCTACAAATCACTAACATACATCCTTGGAAATCATTGACACATTTCATGTATCAGGACTTTCAGATCTATCTAATCACCTTGTGAATCATACATTTGCATCACTTCTGAATTTCATATTAATTTGCAACCCTATGATGATAAACTAAGAATTTTGTATGACTCCTTGAATCATAAGAAAAATATATCAACACATATGATCTAAAATAGATTGCAACTGGACAATATGCACCTTGTACATATATCAAAAAGGATCACAAACAACATGAACAAGAGACAAGATTTAGACTGAAGATTAACTTGCTGCTGCATTTTTATTCATTTCCTTGAAACAAATACAATAAGATGCATGAAAAAAACTTTTTGAAATTGCTGAATAAACTAGAACTATCTGTAATTCACTAACTTTCTATTCATTACAAGAGAAATGCTAGGCATGAATGGTGGGATCACAACTAGATCTCTGCTCAATAGTCTGGAAATAACCAACCATCAACAACCCTAGAGAAAGAGAAGCTAAGAGATTAAGAAGACACGAAGAATTCCTGGATCAGATCAGATGCTGCCATTTGTCCACTTGGAAAACCTCCATTTGTCAATGAAGAACATCTCTCTACTCTCTCTCTGTAATTGAAAATTAGATCCTTTTCTTGTTGTTGAAGAATTCCTTGAAAATATCTTCAGAATGATAGAAACATCTAACTGATTTGCAAGATCTAATTTTAAGGCAAAGGGATAAGCACTCACCAGATGACCCTTAGAGGCAAAATATAATTTCTAGAAACATTTTCCTCCAAATCTAGAGTCAACAAACTTCATTATCTGCTCTCTAATTGATTTTGATGCTTAATCATGAAATTTTCTCCGACCGAGAATGCCCCCCATTTTACAAATCTTCTTATAGCTTGTGCTGGTTAATACCTGCACTTTTTGTGTTTCCATATCTGGATAGCTCATCTTCTCTCGATTCCAACGGTATATTGCAATGTGCATTTCTGATGGCAACTGCCCCTCTAACACTCATTTGAAAAATATGGTCCTAGTTCATGTCCAGAGATTAAAATGAAAAATTTAAAAATAACGTATAGTTTAAACTATAGAAAATATTCAAAAATATTTAAATTTTTCATCTCAGGCTTTGCACATTCAAATTTTTGAATGAAGGTCAATAGAAATCAAAATTTCAAATGGAAATCAAAAGAAATTATTTTTTTAAAAATGATTTCATATTCGACCCCTCTTTTCAATTTTGGGTCAAACTCCTATTGACCTCCATGTAGGCGCCATGTGGTAGCCTCCCATTGGCTAGATTCTACACAATCATCACTACCCTATCAGCAAACTCTACCACATGTCACAATTTTGTACCATCGCAACTCTTAACCTTACCTCCAACTTAATCCCGATGACCATGCAAAACCAAGGATTTTGCAACTTTAGAACCAATATGGCTTAACCATAGTTAACTCATGCAAAACCACAAAATAGACCATTTTGCATCATCGAGGCAGTTATCTCCACTTAACATTTTCTGTCATGAGACTACGATGCAGTTAAGTTTCACCTTTTTGCATTGTTGTGCAATTTCATCCCGATTGCATGATTTGCACCATGATGCTATGATTTGACACCATGTGGTACTGCTAACATCCTCCTCCTATCTTTTATTTTCATGTATGTGGTCAATCAAAATTACCCCCTCTAGCCTAGCCACAGGTGGGCCCTTCCACTCAAGCCTTGCATCTCAAAAGGTGTGGTGTCTTTAAGACATCTTTATATTGATTGGTTATGTATTTAAAAATATAAAAACTCCTTAGCATGGGCAATATGGGATTAAATTTTTTAATTGTCTTCTCCTTTTCTCTGCATCTTCAACCACGATGTTGACATCTCCTCCAAATTTGGTTGCTGTCAATAATCGTCCATCGCAAACCTACCATCCTAAACTCTTTATCACCTTCTAAATGAACATCTTTATGGAATCAATTTGAAAAATCTTAAAGAAGTGTGATGAACTTGGAAAAAAATATTATTTCTTTGAGGACCTTACACAGAGATTTTCTTAACAATTTGCCTTTAAGAGAAAATGACAAGGAGAAGGCAAACCATAAACAAGAAAAGAGCGAGAGAAAAATTGCTGTCATCCATGAGGAGCATCCAAGCACTTGCTACCTAGAAATAGTGATTCATCATTGATGCAAGGAAAGGGACGGATTCCCATCCCTTGCTAGATACTTAGCGTATAAACTATGACATTTCCATTCTCCCATCGTTTTCAAAACATAAGCTCATTTTCTCTTCACAAATCAATCATTGCTCTCTTGATCATTTTTTTATGCACTATAATATGATCATTGATGAACTTTCCCTCTTGGAGTTGAGTTTGAACCTATACTCCCACATGCAAGGGCCTTTGGGAAAGCATCAACCCTCTGAAAAAGGCATTATGGTGCTAATGGTGAGCACTTAGGGATGGATTCCCATCCCTTGCTAGATACTTAGTGTATAAACTGTGACATCTCCATTCTCCCATTGTTTTCAAAACATGAGCTCATTTTCTTTTCACAAATCAATCATCACTCTCTTGATCATTTTTTTATGCACTATAATATGATCATTGATGAACTTTCCCTATTGGAGTGGAGTTTGAACCTTTACTCCCACATGCAAGGGCCTTTGGGAAAGCATCAACCCTTTGAAAAAGGCATTATGGTGCTCATGGTGAGCACTCCCCTCTGACACTTCACATGCTCTCTAGTCTAAAATGGCAACCATCTTCCTTCATGCAAATAAAATTTGCCTCCCTTTGATTAACATAATCTAATTTTATGATGGCACGTCCTCCTTCATCTGCCTTCCATTCTTTGTGTAGATGCCGTCCTACTTGCTAGAACTGTAGATCAGAATAGAGGTTCTTGTCAGAAGCATTAATTAAACCATATCTTTTAGAAAACCTTTCAGATTTAGCTCAAGGAAAATGTTCTCTAGAACTATCACCATTTGATCGTGGATGCTTATTCTAAGATTTGACAACCACCCCCCTTTTTTCTTTTAGACCTTTTCTTCTCCAACTCAACAACATGGTTTTGAAAGCTCTCAGGTGGAAAATTAGTTTGAAGATTAAACTCTTTAATGCACTTAATAATAGTCTTCAAAGCATTGGACTCTTTTGAGTTATCTCCATTCCTTGTAACAAAATTATTTCTAGTGGAAGCTTTGTTTGAGTTCTTCAAATATGACTTGAGAAAAGGCACATGAGGGAATTTTTTAGATAGTTGAATTGGGGATCAGGAGGAAATGAGCATTTGGACAGCTTGACATGTTCAACCTCCTCCATTGTTGGATTACATTTATGGACAATGGTGCACAATGTTTTGCCTTGTCATGCATAAATTACCAAGTCTAGCTACTCCCTTCTCTAATGACAAGTATGTGACATAATTACCCCAAGCATAGTTTTTATAGAAAAATAACTTCATTAAATGACTACTATAAAGTGGACATCATCAAGTGAACCTTAGGTATATTCAAATCCCCTTTTCTAACTATGTGTGTGATCCCCATACATCCATTGGATTTTAAAGAATTTTGCAATCATGATAAATTTATTGAATTGTTATCAACCTTGGGCTTTGTAGCATTTTCTACCTCAATACCTTGTCAATCTGAAGGAATTCAGCTAGGCCCCCCAAAGTGGGTCTGACTAAAAAAAAATTTTGAACTGAAACACTTGACCCCTAGATTTGATCCAATGAGATTTTTGGCACTAAAAAAAATTGAATTCAACCACTAAAACATCATTAAAAAACTCATTTTACCACTTATCTGGAAATTGAAAATTTTTTGTCAAGAGGTCCTCTGACTAGCCTTAAAAACTGATAGAAACACCTAACTGGCCTTTGAAATTAGACATACTGATTCTTGGTTCCACATTTTCTTACCCTATCAAATCTTGTCTCATGAAGACATCTGGGTCAAAGGATGTTGACTATCAAAGTTGCCTTCATGAAAATGCATGCAAGAAAACATGTCAGAAAACAAGAAAATGCATTCGGTTTTGGCTTCAAAAATAGGTCAAACTAACACTTAGGGGCATGAAAAATGGGGCACTTTTTCATGTTATGAGGAGAGTATAAATATGTGATTTGGGCTCATGATGAATAACTAGGTGCATTTGGCAAGTGGTCAAAGTGAGGCACTCAGAATTGCAGAATTGGGAACATTAGCAGAACTATGGTTTTTACAAAAGAAATGGACTTGGGAAAGTGTGCATACGGATTCATCAATACTTGGAGACTAGAATAATTGAAGTATTTTCAGATTAGAACATAGTGGTACAATCTTTTTATTTTAGACAATCATTGATTTATAGTTATGACATCCCAAACAGGGGTACTAATCAATCTGCATTTCTTGACACCAGTAAAATTTTACAAATTACATTTGGAATAACGTTCAAAAATTGATCAAATAGATTTTTCATAGGCTCCAATATGAAATATAAAAGGTCTCTAACCCCTAGAATTCAATGCAAAATGAATTTTCTCATTTTGGTCAACAGAGTCAAAATTATAATAGGTCAAATAGGGTTTCCCAAAACTCAGAACAATTTACATCAGCATGACAACAGTAAACAACCAACTTTGAGGGATTCAAAACCTAGTCAAAAAAAATAAAAATGAATTGAGAACTAAACATAGGTTCTTTTATATGCTTACTAAACACTCCCAAAGTAGTGAGTCATGACACATTGTTGGGTGCAAGATAATCAAATGCAAATTAGGCTTATGTCGCTGTTTGACACTTAATCTTGTTACATATTTTGCTAAAACATGTTTAGATCTTATTTCTTCTTGTTGTAGTTAACTTGATTTAGCTTTCTCAACTTCTTCAGGTATCTCCTGCTATAAATCAACTTCTTCTATCTGGGGTTCATTCTTCTCTCTCTATGATAGCTCTTATAGCTTGATGCTCAATAGCTTACTGATACTCGATAGAGATTCTTTGTTATAACTCAATAGTGAATGTCCGCTAATGCTCAAAAATCTCTTTCTCTTATACAGGTAAAGTACTTGGTTATCCTTTATAGATGTATACAAAGTTTTTATAATCTTCAGATTCTTCATTCTTTTCTACAAATTCATCAAATCTAACATTTGCATTTTCCACAATCTTGTTAGTGTTTTATTCAAACACTTGTATGTCTTTCTTTTAGTAGAATATTCCAAGAATATACCTTGATCACTCTTTGCATCAAGTTTTCCATTCCTTAAATATTTCAATATATAACACTTTCTTCTAAAAACATTGAAATATTTGAAATTAGGTGCATAGCAATACCAAAATTCAAAAGGGGTTTTGTTTTAACCTTTCTTGACTTGAATTCGATTAAGTGTATAAACAAAAGTAGTTACAACTTCTCTCCAATAATTTTATGAAACATTCTTTTCCATCATTAGTGTTCTTGCACAGTCCATGATTGGTATGTTTCTTCTTTTAGCTACCCCATTTTTGGTGGAATCCTTGGTGTAAACATTTGTCTTTTGATTCCTTTGTCATTGTAGAATGTATTGAACTTCTGTTATGAATTCACCTTCTCTGGCTAATCTCAAGCATTTCAAAATATTACTTATTTCCTTTTCAACTCAATCCAAGTACCTTTTAAATTTTTTAAAAGCATTAGATTTTTCTTTGAGAAACTTCACAATCATCCTTCTAGAGAAATTGACAACAAATAGGATAAAGTAATTTGACCATAATAACTTTGCACTCTAATAAAACCACATAAATCAATATGAATTAAATCTAAAATATCATTAAAAAATAGGTCTTTCTCTTGAAACTATACTTTGTCAAATTTCCCATTTGACATTGTTTTCACATCACTTATTAGGTTGTTGTTAGCAATTTTTGCCCTCCCGCCAAATTTGAGTTTTGCCTATTAAGCATGGCCAACGGTCTTATCTTTTCAAATATTAAAATATTCAAATTTTTCATGATATAGGGATATGTCAAAACCTTAGTTTACTTGCTATATTTCTAAGTCTTCAACCTTTCATGTTTAACATTTCATGCTTTTGATTTCAGGTCATGACTATGCGTTTGCCTTTCATCGCTTGGTCACTGTAGTTTATGGCTTAACTGTCAGGGAAGTTGTGAATGTGTGACCCCAACAGTCAGTGTAGCTTCATGGTTTAGAGGGATAGCATCCATTTAAGAGTGGTGATGCTGTGAATTTCTCTTGATCGCTTGGTTGTGGGAGGTTAGGTCTAACTCAAGATCAAGGTTGCAATGCAACAATTCCCTTTATCGCTCATTCGTAGGGTTAAGGCATTCAGAATAATGATGAGTTGTAACTAAGAAATCATGGTTTGATGTTGGCTTCATTGCAGGGTCGCACTGAGTTAAGGTTTAACTATGGTTTGGGCTATGAAGCTGTGGACGCCTTGTCACATGGTTACAATGAGTTAAGGATGATCTCGAGTTAAGATGGTGACTAAGTAGTGGCAATTTGGACCATAGTCATCATAGGGTTGCAAAAATTTCATGTTAGTCAGGGTTCAAGCTATGATGACGCGAATGGTATGCTAGCAGTTAAGTTCTAAGTGATCATAGGGTCACAGACATTTGATGCCAACTAGGAGATAAGCCACAACCTGGTGAAAACAACCAAGGATGCTTATTCGCTTGGTCACTAGTTTTAAATGCTAAAGCATAATTTGACCATGAAGCAATGAATGTAGGTAGTTACTGGGTTGCGATAGTTAAGAGAAAATGATGAGATGAAGCTACAAAGTAGTGATATGGTTTGATCCCAATTTTGTAGGGGTAAACAACTAATGAAGGTAAAGGGTTGCAAAGCCACAATCAATTGTAGTTAGAGGTCAAACATGAAAGTTAGAAGAGTGGTAGGGTGGCAAAATGATATAAAATGGTTGGACCATGTGGCAAAGCCTGAGGATTAACTCCAGTTGACTGATGACATGGCTGACTTGGTGTGCTAATAGTGAGAAAGATAACTCTTTAATGGAAAATCTGATCTTCTTGATCATCCACAACCACCCTTGACCATTCCCCATCCCTGATAGATGAAAAGGGACACTCCATTACTGCCTAGTTATCCATATTTTTGGTTAAGGAATTAATGGCCGTCATTTCTATCTTCTCAGGGCTATTTCTAGTGAAATATATGATTGCCTGCATCTGAATATGTACCAAGATCAGATCTTCTTTAAATTTGTGGTGATTATTCTCTACAACCTTAGTTGTGCTTTGCCTTAGGGTAGAAGCTATTTGAGTTATGCTTGCACTATAAAATCAATTTTTGTAACCCTTCTTTAGGTTGACCTTTTTCTAATTCATTAGTATTGCATTTTATGCTCTACTACTATAATTTTCCTTTTGTCTATGCATGAAAGTATTCTCTGTCTTACCTCATTCTTCCATTAATATAAGTGTAGAACTTCCTTGCCTTTGTTGATGTTTTGTCTTCTATCCTTCAATTTGCATAATAGTATAGATTTTTCCTAAAATGTTATAGAGTGAAGTTCCTTTCTTGTAGCATTTCATTTGGTTTCTAATTTGTCTGGAGCTTGTCGATTGAAACAAAGGTTGAATTAGTGTATCTTGGGAATATGTTAATGAATAGTTCATTTTTAGGTGGAAATAAGATTGAACAAACTATTTTGGTGTATCACCCCCTTTAGATTAGATTAGGTAGTTTGCTTTGCATGCATTCCTTCTCCCTTTCCTCTCAAAGAGTAGTTAGGTGCATCCTGATAGTAAGGAAGCCAACCATCTCCAGAGACTTAATCTCATAGTTCAAGTTACACAGCTTGGAGATTGTTTCCATGTTTCACGAGGTTTCCTTTAGGTAAAAAATTTAGGCAAGGGTGCAAGCTTTTGTGACAACAATTTTTGGCATGCTTGGTGGGACTCACATTGAAGCATCCTAAGTCTATTGGGTCACTGGTGTCAAAGTGAAGAATTTTAAATACATGCCAAGAAGATAGTGCTGCTCTCAGTATTTTTTGGCCTTCAAGAGGCTCATTTTCAAGTACTTGGTGACTCCAACTCTATAGTTTGGTTTCTAGACCAAAGTTGCTATGGTTCATGCCCAAAGCTCATACAAGAGTATCTTCTAGAGGAAATTTTTAATACACTGAGCTTTCATTTTCAAACCTTAGAAGAAATAGAAATAGATTATCTCTATCACTAGTTAGGAGTGCAACAGTAACAAATACAATTGTAAGATCTCTCTCCACTCCCCCTGTTGATAGATCATAGTGTAGGTTGCCATCTTTTCATTTAAATAGGTTATTATTTCAAATGACACAACCTAGAACACATGCATTTTCCACCTTTAATGGTGGGAGTCCTATCTACTTGGATCAAAGACATGATATTCCAGTATTAGCTCTCAAAAGTATACTTGATTTCATTGGTGAAATTTCCATCTCTCTCGTACACCATATTCAAGAGATTTTAAATGTTTATAATATACATTCTATTACGGAGGATGATGTTGTTGTTAGACTTCTAGCGTCATCCTTAAAGGGAAAAGCATTACAATGGTATAGATGTTTGCCACACAACTCTATTACTGATTGGGATAGTTTAGGTTCAGGGCTTTGTAAACATTTTGAGGAAAAAAGTGATCACGTATCACTTTTGGAACAACTAACAACTATCAAGATAGCACCCCATGAATATATGACAGATTTCAATTATAGATTTTAGAAGACATGGGATAGAATACCTACTGTAGTAAAGCCTTCCCCTGGTAATGCTTTCTTATATTACCTTAGAGCCTTTAATAGAAATATAGCTACCACAGTGCAAACTATGGGATTGGATACTTTACCAGATGCTTATGAGATTGCCATAAAGGTACATAATATATTGATACAAGGAGGGAAGTTAGCTCCAAGGCATCCAATGCCTTTCTTTCCTGATATGCCTAATCAACAATCTACAATATCCCCTATCCCTACTATTTCTACATGTCAACCCCTTACTATAGCTCCTTAAGCCTCTACATCTACTAGTGAGTTAGGAGAGTTGAAGGCTTTGATGCAAAATATAGATAGGAAGTTGCATATTCAAGACAAGAAGTTAGAAGATAGTTCCTCATTGATACAAAAAGTGAGCAACAAGGTGGTGACCCTAGAAAGGTTGAAATATCAAAGTAACAAACTTCCCCAACTTTAGTAGCAAGCTTCGATGCTTAATAGACCCCCAAATTAGAGCCAAAGTCATGTTCCCTACAATTAGAACATACCTATTGGTAATGCCCATGCTGCAAATGAAAACCCAAACAAGGCCTTAGTCCCTCAGATAATCTTGCTCACAATCAAGATTTCTACCCTTCCTGCAACTATTCCTATGGATATTGTATGTGTCAGAAAGCTGAGTCTTACTTAGCATTAACTACACAAGAGAAAGTAATAGGAGAAAAATATAATGTTAGTCAACCTATTGATGGTTCTCATATACAACATCATAGTGGTTGTTCTTTCTTCTACCATCAACTAGAGGAGCATTTTCATGCCAGTCATGATGCTATAGCCCACAATACCAGAAGTAAAAGGAGAGCTGTTGAAGATGCTTCATCTCCCTCAACTAATCAAGCTTCAACTTTAGATGCTGCTCCTCATGTTACAGTAATAAATGTACAATCTGATGTTGCTCCTCAACAAAAGTAGAACATAAGCAACAAGGATTTTTTTGAACCTTAGAGCACTCAATTTTAGTCACCAATTTATGCAACTCCTAAAGTTCCAACTAAAGCAGTAGGTGCTCCTCTTAACATTATAGATCAAATAAAGAGGGCTACTATCAATCTCTCCATATGGGATACTATTGCTATCATGCCTTCATAGAGGAAGCTATTGCAACAAGAATTAGATAGCATAGATGTAAAGGATAAACCACCTAGAGAGGAGAATGCAACAAGCTTGGTGCAACCAATAAAAGGGGGAGAAAAAAGTAATAAAATCAGGCCTCCTCCCTTTTATGTTTCCTTGATCATAGGAGATAAACTAGTCCATAATTATATGATAGATTCAGGGGCTAGTAGCTTTGTAATGCCTAGAAGTATAGTTGATCTCCTTGGCATTAAGTATGAACCCATAGTTAGGGATGTCTTTTAGTTAGATGGTAGCTTTGTCAAAATTGTAGGGATCCTTAAAGATGTGGAAATGGTCTTGCATGCATGACCTGGTTGCACTACCATTCAAGACATATCACTAGCTGAGGTTGAGAAATACTCTTCCATCTATCTCTCTAGGGATTTCACTACACAAATAGGAGGTCATATTGTAGTAGATTGGTCCTATGTGTTCTTTAAAACAAGACATGAGACAAGAGCTTCCTTAAGGGTAGAGCCTTTAGCTCTCAATCAAATAGAAACTTATACTCCAAGCCCTATTGACATGAATTGTACAATTAGGGGGAGGATGAAGGGTACACATCTCATGTACCTACTACTTCTTTGGTAGAAGTGCTTGACTATCTTTCAGATGAGCAGGCCACTTCTATCAATTTGATCCAACACAAGAGACTCTAAAGACATGCCTTGGCACATATTGCATATTGGAAAAGGGAAATCCTATCCCTAGTCTCATAAAGACACAAGAGAACACTGATGGATTATGGAGCATGTTCTTTGATGGCTTGAGAAATAAGAATGGTTCAGGGGCTGGTGTCTGTTGACATTATGGTCAAGCTTTTTTATTAGTGGCACACACTTAATCAAATGGTTAGAAGCTATTGAGCTTATCTTGTAGTTTACTATATTAACCAATTAATTCAAGTTCTACTAAGTTCCAAAAAATAGTATTTAGTTCACACCAAGCAGTATCGACCAAGTCAATGATTATCAATGTAAACCAAGCTTCCTAGTGTTTACTGAGTTGCACAGTGAAAATTGAGTTCTCCAGTGTTTATCAAGTTCGCAACATTAGTAATATGAATCTAGTGTTGACTAAGCTAGGATGTGTCAACCAAGTGATTCAATTTATGTCGAACTCATAGTGATAGTATTAACTGAGCTATGCAGTGTCAACCAAGTGATTCAATTTATATGCTGAGTTTCACAATGTTCATTGAGTCACCAATGCTGACTAATTTCAGACTACTTGGAAGTGATTAGTATGAATTGAGCTTCTATGTCTACTAAGAGCATGATGATGCCAAGTGTTGATAATGGTTACCAAGTATTAGAACCTCATCGAGTTAGTCTTGAAAACCCAAGTTCCAGTAGTTGGGCCGACTTTGTGCATTTTGGTGAAACTTGCATTGTAGCCGACTTTGATGAATTGTAATTTAGATTGGTATATATGTAATGTATTCTATCACATCCAAAATAAGTATGAGATAAAAAATAAAAAAGATATATGTAAGAGAAGAAGTGTGAAGTAAGAAGGCTACAAGTAGTATAATGAGAAAGAAATATTTATCTATCACAACAAGGTGATCATTACACTCCAGAGGAATCTCAACTAGAAAATCAAAGTTGCAGATTAGAGATCAAACACTAGTTCATCATAACAGGTGGAACAATTAATTCCTTTCACAAGGTAGACTTAATAGTCTTTTGTAAATCTCTTTACCGAGTGCATACTTCATTGTATGTTTTGTAAATCTTTATACAAGGTGGACCTATCAATCCTTATTGCTCCTAATAGGGTAGATCATCAGAAGTGATCATTGTAAGCCTTAATCAACCAACTTTTAACTGCAATACTAAAGCTTGTGAGTATCATCTCTACCCTTGTTTTAGTTTCTATTTGGAAGGTTTTTGGGTCACCATATCTTGTTTTAAAGTGTTATAAGTGTTTTAATGCTTTTAGTTTTTCATGCATTTAGATCAGAATACATATGAAGGATTAAGTAGTGAATTAAGAATAAGTTTTATTGGTTCTTGATTCACCCCTCCCCTCTCAGTAACCTAGACTATCCTATATTTCCAATAATTGGTATTAGAGATTTGTGGTTCTCAAAGAAGAAGTTTAACAACTTGAGAAAAGATTAGAGGCAATGGAGGTATTCAAACTTGATAAGGCTATAGACAATGAAAAACTGGATTTGGAATTGCCTATTGGGAAACTTAAGAAAGCAAAGAAGCACCTCTCTCAATCCTTGAAAAGAAGAAAAGATCTTACAATACAGATGAATGAAAAACTCTACATTGAAGAAAGAATTGAAGATATCCATTCAAAAAGTAATTCAGATGAAGCTAATGAGGCAATTAGAGAACTATTAGAAAAGAATTGTAACCTTCAAGAATAAGTTTGAAAGGTAGAAAGAGAATAAGAAATTTAGTCAATAAGATTGTGTGAAGTCATGGAAGAAAAAGACAAGGAAAAAGAAGATATGGAAGAAAATAACAGTAAAATTCCATCTATCCCTTCAAAAAATAGGCTTAATTGATTAGCTTACTAATGCAAATGAAGAAATTATGAATCTAAGATCAGACAATGAAAAATTGCAAAATGATTTGAACACTAAAAAGCAAACCAATGAGAGGGTGATGAAATCTCAAGCAGACATGAATTAGTTGAATAAGCAAAGTCAACACAGACAAAAAAGCTAAGAAGGGATAGGATACACAAAAGAAGGTGAATCATCCAAGCAAGGAGCTCAAAAGAATCAAAAACCTACTTGTAATCAATGTGGTAAATTATGTCATACATAATTTTTTTTTTGGAGTAATGGTAAAGCTAAATTCAATGGAAAAATGTTACAATTGCAATAAGCAAGCATGGAGAAACCAAAATTTGAAGGCAAACATCACAAATGCAAGAAGCATGGGCACAAATCTTCTAAATGCGAAACTAAGATATTGAACTCAACAGAACAAATTATAAAAGCTATATTTGGTTGGAACTACAACACATGGTGTATATTCCACTACTGTGGAGAATTTGGACACATTGGAGAAAATTGTGTGAAACATTACATGAAAACAAGAGACACCACTAGAAGATGTTTTATTTGTAGAGAACTTGGACACCTTGCCAAGAACTATATGAGCACTAGAAGAATTGAAGATGAAAAGAAATCCAAGGCTGACAACATCAAAAAACATATGAGGTAGCAATTGATTTCAAAATCTTTTGAGAAAGCAAGTCTAAGCCTTGAAGCACATGTCACTCAAGAATTGGGTGCCTCAAGCATTTCTACTTGATCTCCCATAGGGACAACTAGAACTAAGACTTTGAAGTAGACATCTTACATCAGTTCCAGTCAGCTAGAATGAAGGATCTATTTTAGCATTCAAGATACAAAGGGATCACCAAGTGTCTAAAGAAAAACTAGGCTTTACCAAGCTAGGTTGAGTTGCAAGACCCTGTCGAGCAAGGTAAGGAATAACTAAATATTGCATGGACAATGAGTTCAAGATGACTATGCAGAGCACTAAGATCAAACTAAGTGGAAGATAATCTATCACTGAGCAAGTGATTGTACAAAGCATTTATGGTGATTGTAAAGTGAAATTTGTTAAAAAGGGAATGAATTGAATTTATTTATCACTGTAAATTTTTGAAGAGCTATTTGCTAAGAGTGATTTCTGTGCTTCCAAGTGATCTATGTGATTTTTTGTTGAAGATTTTCATGTTTTTGTAAACCCTACTAAACATGGCATCCTCTTGCAACAAAAGCAAGAAAGGATCTGAGATGTTGGCTTGAGGAGTCAATTGGAAGGCACCAGAGTTCAAGTTAAGTCTGGTAATTGTGGAAACACTTGATCCAATTGGAACTCAGTCATAGATTCCACCAAAGGTACTACCAATTAATGATATTCACTCACATTTCCATTGTTCAATTTAAGACATTGGAACCCTAGAAATGGATGAGGCTTTGGAAAAGTTATGTGTGAATGGTGCATTGAAACCCGAGCATCAACACTTGGAGACCAAGGTTTTAATCCACATTCCACATATGCCCCAAGACTTCTAGATAAAATGGGTAAGGCTTATCCTTAGCTATGTACACAACAGGCAGCTAGGGTTGGAGCAACCTATTCCAATAATGAAGAAAATGATTCATCAAATCACAAGGATCCCAATGTTAAACAAGGAAAAGACTACCAAAACCCTAATTTGGGTATAAATAAAAAGCAAAACTCTTGCCAAGTGGGATGGAAGAGGCATGGGGATCAGTTGTATAACTAACATGGAGGAAAAATTTGGAATCTGTGTGATAGCACATAAGATCTATAGCTCTAGTCATCTCAACAACATGTCATGTGAGGTAGTTGATTTGGCTCTCAAGGTGGTGAAGAACAACATGTCCTTCGACCTTGCCGAGCTTATGCTAAATCAATTCAAAAAGAACATAGAAAGCATCATGACTTCGAAGAATAACCCATGTATGTTTGGTTCACTTTAAACTTTTTTATTCATCTTTGTGCAAATTTTTTTTCCTTCAAAAGGTTTAGTCATATGGAGAAAAGATGTACCAGTACAAGATCAGATCAATGAGTATATAGCAAAGATGGGTGAGAATTTTTTCATGGACAATTATTTTGATTCATTCAAAGTAATGATGAATAACATATTCAGAATTCCTAAGAGACATGTAGAAGATCACAAGGATGATTTTTGTTTCATGGTAGACTAGGATAAGGTATACATTCAAGTAGTCAAACCTAGAGTGGTGTGGGTTAAGCCTCTAAGCTATGAGGTTAACATTGATGACACCAAGGAAATCATTAAGGCACTATTGAAATCATTAAGGCACTATTGAATGAACCTATAGATCCCAAGGATACATTACTTATGATGAAGCCAAATCTAGAAAAGAACTTGAAATAAATATTGCTCAAGCAGTCAACAAAGGAAAGAAGAGGATACAAAAACTAAGGCAAACAAGTTCTACTCTCCTAGTGACTAAAGGAAAAGGAGACGATGTGGAAGAAGATGATGCAGAAGATGAGGTAGAAGAGACTAAATTAGAAGAAGAAGAGCCAATCAAGAAGAAAGGTAAGGTTATCATAGCCAGAACTACCAATTCATCTATCACAACATTCACTAGAAGAGCATCCATATCAAGAAAGAAGTTGAAATTAGGTGAAGAAGAAGCAAAGGATTTTATTTTCAAAAGACCTCCACCTACACTTGAGGACAAATTAAATGAGATTGATGCAAGAGCTGGCATGGAAAACTTTAAATCTCTTAGATATGAGACCAAGAATGTAGATGAGAAGAAGCAAGTTGAAGACATGATTATGTGCAAGTTAGGTAAATGGAAATATTCACTTGATCAACTTTTGTAGCAAATTAGCAATGAACTGATGGAACGAATCAAACCAAGATGGGAACATGCTAAGAAGATTGCAAAGGTTATATTTGAATAGACTTTGAGGTAGCTCATGCTAAATCTTAATGATAAATAAGTAAAAGAGTCCATGAAGAAAAATGAAGAAAAACTTACTTTGAAATTCCACACTTGCATGATATTTGTGAATGACATTGAACATGTGGTGAAGTCAGCTACTATTACATGAAAAAATATCTACAATATTGATCAAAAGAGTGATTTTTTTGTTCATGTCATTGATAAAGATGATGATGAAGATGACAAGGAGGAAAAGGAAAACAATGATGAGGAAGAAATAGAAATAGATGATGTTAATCTGGATGATGAGGAGCAAGAATAAGAAGCTACCAAGGGGAATCTCCCTGAGATTTAGAGTATTGAGGAAACTAACCCAAAGAAGAGTGCAACAGTAGTTATGGCCTCACTCCTCACTCTCTGAGAGAAGATTTAAAGCCATCAAGCTCAGAGAAAGTTTTTTCCAAGTTGGTGGTGGCAACCATTGCAATTCCAAGCACCGAACCAATCTTTGCACCTATTTAGCTAATTACTACATTGACTGAGGTGATCAACACTTTATCTACCAAGCAGCTTGCGCTTCCTCCTTCATCAAATTTGGCTACACAACATCTAGGTATTTCTACTATTAGTGCAATATCTAGTTTTGTTGCTAGTCCTTCTATCTCTACTATTATTACAATCCCAAGTGTACAAATAGTCAAGTCAAGGACAATTGAGAGAAAGCCTTGATTGGGTACCAAAGTTTCAAGCAAGGACAAAGGTAAAGAAGAAGACATTGATCTTGACGAGGATATAGTTATCCTGAATTGGGATATCTCTACTTTGAATCCTAATCAAAGGCACATAGTAGGTGAACTATTGCATAAGAAAGCTAAGAAACAGAGGCTTACAGAGGAGAAAAATAGAGAAAACCAAGTGCTAGAAGATGTAAAGAACATACTTGTAGATGCACTCAGTACTAAGGTTGATAGTACTCAACCTATTTTGGTTTAGTTAGTAGAAGTTGTTCAAAAACTCAATGAAGATCTGAATGGGAAAGAAAAGTTGTTGCAATGAGCAGAGAAGAAATTTGAAAACAATGTATTGGAGCTAGTTGCATATAAAATTGCAATATATCAAGTAGACTTGTCTACTATGCTTAGCTCATTGGAAACCCCTACCAATAATATTACTTCATTGTTTAGTAGGTTATGTGATACATCTATCTTCACTAGGTAAATAAAATATAAACTATCTAAGATAGATGGAGATTTGAAGGAAAGTGCACACTAGTTGTCACTTGACCCAAGCTATAGTTCTTCTCATTACTCAAAGATCAGATTTCTAATTGATATGCAGGAAAAATTATTAAGGGAAGAAGCCAGGATTAGGGGCACACTTGTAGAAATTCAAGGTATGATTCTTCTGAACATGGATGCATTGCATAAATATATTACACATGCCAAAACTCTCATCCATGATAATAACTTCTCCATAGATGATCACATGATAGAGTTATCAGCAAAAGTATAGATTGCATTACATGCAAGCAAGGTGTTACAAGAAAATTGGGACAAGACAATGTCATTGATTTTGAAGGTACATTCTGACTTCTTGTCACATTTTGGCATTACCATGTAGCATAAATCTTTGGCATTAAGGTCAAAAAAGGGGAGAAAATGAGAAGATGCAATAAAGAGGGAGAAGATGAAAAGAGAAGATGTAATATAAAGACATGGGATATATAGTAAGTAAATGTATATATATGTATGGAGGAGCATCATATTATTATACATATACATGTAAAAATAATTACAAAACATCTCTTATAAAATCAATTTTGAAAAATCTAAAAAATAGAGTATGTTACCAAGTTGAACACATAGGATGGAGACTAAAGATTGTTTTGACCTTAAAATTTTGAGAATTCAATTTTTGATTGATAAGTGTTTTTGTCACTAATGCCAAAGGGGGAGATTGTTGGCATTATGGTCAAGTTTGTTTATTAGAGACACACACTTAATCAAATGGTTAGCATCTACCAAGCTTATCTTGCAGTTTACAATATTAACCAAGTAATTCAGGTTCTACTGAGTTCTATAGTTGCTACCGAGTTCCAGAAGCAATATCCAATTCACACCAAGTAGTATCTACCAAGTCTATGATTATCAATGTAAACCAAATCTTGTAGTGTTTACTAAGTTGCATAGTGCAAATTGAGTTCTTTAGTGTTTATCAAGTTGGTAGCATTAGTAATATGAATCTACTATTGACAAAGCTAGGATGTGTCAACCAAGTGATTCAATTTATACCGAGCTTGCAGTGATAGTGTTGACTGAGCTATGTAGTGTCAACCAAGTGATTCAATTTATATTTTGAGTTTCACATTGTTCACCGAGTCACTAGTGCTGACCAAGTTTAGACTACTTGTATGTAATTAGTATGAACTAAGCTTCTGCATTTGCTAAGAGCATGATGATATTGAGTGTTGACAATGGTTGCCAAGTATCAGAATCTCACTGAGTTAGTATTTAGA